>CM036767.1:29011252-29478752 GCA_020796225.1 Arion vulgaris
GCGCAAAAACACTGTTTATGAAGTGAATACAAAAACCTGTTCTAGAAATCTCTTCTTATCCTGACACTGTGAGACAAAACAAGATTGGAGAAAAGAAGAAGAAGCTGTCATATTTAACGACATGAAAAATGTATTAACATCCAATCAAATAACAAACACACAAAAGATAGGACTTATCAAGTACTACATCATTGTTGTATGGAGCAGAAACTTGTACAGTGAATAAACATGATGGAGAGAAGAATGGAAACTTACAAAGTGTGGATTTACAGAAGAATAGGACAAGTGTAATGGAAAGAAAAGAAAACTAATAAACATGTACTTAAGTATGACTAGATGTCAGAAGAGAACTGCTTAGAGAGAGATTACAAATTAGACAATTTAAATATTTTGGGCACATGAAGAGACATGACACTGTGTTGAAAACCATCGTGGAGAGGAAGTAGAAGGATGACGAGAGACATAATTTAGAGGTGAAAGTAAACGGGTAATAGTCTGTCTAGCAGAGGGTTACCACAAGAGCGAGGGACTATAACCTGTTGGAGAGCCGTTTTACTTACAGTCAAACTTTGATGGGGAGATGGCACATGATTGATTGATTTACTTACTGTATGCATCTAGAATGTGAAGAATATAAATACTATCAAATAGCACCAATCCTGAAACACCATAATTTTACTATGAAGACAAAATTAATAGATGACTGGTTTGTATCTACACTATACTGCAAGCACCAGACCTTTTAATTCTTTGCAGTCCATGAAAGACATAAATACAAAATCACATCATGTGAGACGTATACAAAATAAGGCAGACAAGACAAGGAATGATCATGTAAGAAATGAAACAGTGAGAAAAATCATGGAACACTGAAATGATTTTATCATTTTGTCAGAATGAACCCTAACCAGTCTGCAGCAAGAACATTCAACATGAGAACTGCAGGTTGGAAGATAAGTGAGTGATCCAGAAAAAGATGACTGAAAGGCGTCAAAGAGACACTAGCTAAATGCAATATGACTCCACATTAAGCCACCCAGCTTACGATGTTTAGAAAACCGAATCTGCATCCTCTATACATTGATGAAAGGAACAAGTATTATGACCAGAGAAGAAGATGCAGTCATTTATTAGCCAATTTCTATCTCAAATGTTGTGCCAGAACTAGCTGTTGTGCATTTCAAACTCAGATCATTGACATGTGGGGAACCTTACTTTTTTTTTTCAGAAAGTTTAGTCATAAATTTATTTTGCTTCGTTTCTCCTGGAGATGATATTTGTAAGGTTTTGTAGCAAAGCAGAGATATCTGCATCTTTCTCCCTGACATTTTCATTTTCAGCATATAATTTTTGGAATGAATTCACTTCCTTATTCAATCTCTACATACTTAGCCAAACCGTAGTGATGCATCCTGTTACCATAACCACCACTTGTATGTGACATAAAGTCTTGACCAGCTTTGATTCATCTACCCTGACATCTATCATCTCATTCACTGTGTCTTGGACTCCAGTCCCTTTCCACTTGCTAATAGTGCAAGCATCAGAGCACTTACTCAGTAGTTCTGACTACGATAGTTATTTGGTCATCAGATTATCCTTATTGCATAAGGAACAAGTCTATAAGTGTTCCGATCTAATCTTCAGTATATCCGTCAGCATGCAACACCTTACAGTATCAGTACTGTATTGGTTAATTAAACATCATCTACTGCCTGTATAGCAGCACAGTTTCCGCAGGCGCCATGGTGCATGTTTCTGACATTCATGGTGCCCTATTTCTGTCGCTTGCTTTAAGGTTAATCAGATTTCAAGAAAATGAACTATTTTTCAGTTTTTTCTTAGCACTGCCATCAAAGCGATCTTCCCATTTTTGCAGTCTTGTATTATTTTATAACCATTCTACTACACACCCTACCCTTTTAGAAAGACATCTTAGCTATATTAATATTACTATTGTTATTAATAGTAGTATTGCATATATCACATGGCGCCCACATCTCCATAACCATCAGTCAGATGCAACCCAATACTTAAAAATGTTGAACAGTGCTGTCGTATTGTGTTCAAATCTAGCAACACCATGTTTGAATCCCAAAGTTCTTGCAGTCAGAATATGGATGTTGAATCCTGGTCACCACCTGAATCCTCTGTCTGGCCCATCTCCCTTATGGCAGTCAGGATATAAGACCTGTCCATTCCTCTACTGCTTGCCATAGCATCAATATATGATAGTGTGAATATGAACATATTGCTGCGCATTTTCAATCTAAAATCATGCCCTTGATTTTGCTACAATACTTTTGTTTAAGTAAAGATCTGAAACATAAATTTATATCTACTCAGGACACTTATCTGTTGTCTCTTGACTGTTAAATTACATTTGAGTCTGTGTTTATCCTTATACTTGATTTGCATCATCATCATATCAGTACTCTTGTTGAAAATAGTATATTCTGATTTCATGATAAATATGAATACCATTTTTTATGCGCTTTATTAATTATGTATTTATAGGTGATATCTCGCCGAGAGCTCTTCAATATGTTTTTGGTGGTGCCTTTCCTACAGGTAAGTTTATGAGTTGAAACAGTATGTTTAGTCTAACTAGCATCTGGCCGAATGGATTAGAGCATTGGCTCCCATTCTGAAGACTCGGGGGCATAAAGAAAAAATCCTAACCTGAACAGTTTTGCGTGACTGCACTTAGCACTAGCCATGCAACCATTAAATTCCTTAGTTTTGCCGTGACTGCACTTAGCACTAGCCATACAACCATTAAATTCCTTAGTTTTGCCGTGACTGCCTTACACTACCATACAACCATTAAATTCCTTAGTTTTGCCGTGACTGCACTTAGCACTAGCCATACAACCATTAAATTCCTTAGTTTTGCCGTGACTGCACTTAGCACTAGCCATGCAACCATTAAATTCCTTAGTTTTGCCATGACTGCACTTAGCTCTAGCCATACAACCATTAAATTCCTTAATTTTGCCGTGACTGCACTTAGCACTAGCCATACAACCATTAAATTCCTTAGTTTTGCCGTGACTGCACTTAGCACTAGCCATGCAACCATTAAATTCCTTAGTTTTGCCATGACTGCACTTAGCTCTAGCCATACAACCATTAAATTCCTTAGGCTCATGACCTCCCTATCCTACACCACGCTAAAAAGCAGTAACACAGCACTAAAGACATTTTTTTTCATATAACATTAAAGCATTGACTCAGTCTATTATCCTCATTGCGTGAATTGGAAAGATATATCAGGGTCTGTTATTTTTAAGTCACTCCATATCTGTTGTTGTACCATACTTACTAATCTTTTATGTCCACTTTGCAACAAGACATGGTGGGAACTGAGTTTTAAGCTCTAAGCAATGTGTGTGGTATTGATTGATTTAAGCCATGTTGTTGTAGGATTTCAACAATATTGTGTATCTGTCTCTTAGTCTTCATCATGATCTTTTTCTTCGAATGCGCCACTTGTTAACCACTCTATGTGATCTGAGCCTAAGTGATTTTGCGTTGTGTCAGTTATGCGTCTACAAGAAGGCCAGCACATCTGATTTATGTGATGTTTTTTATTAACTAAAGTAGCTTCCCTAGGTCCTACATCAATCGCCTATTACGACATGCCTTGTAGGTCACAGTGGTACTATTCTTTGCTTACCTTGTGGGCACCACACTGGCGGCATACCATATAGAAAAATGCAAGCATAATTTCATTGAATGTAATATGAATAATGAGTAATACAATTGTATAGTTTCATTGAATGTAATATGAATAATGAGTAATACAATTATAGTTTCATTGAATGTAATATGAATAATGAGTAATACAATTGTATAGTTTCATTGAATGTAATATGAATAATGAGTAATACAATTGTATAGTTTCATTGAATGTAATAGTAATAATATCAGTACTGTCATATTTTAGAAACTACAGCTCAAACAAGTGTAGAAATATGAAGTGATCTCTGTATATTTTCCAGGTAACATTAACAGACGACAACATCAGCAAACAAGAAGAACCTATCAGACTTCTCAACAGTCAGAGGTAAATTATTTCTCATATTTTCTGTAGTTGAAAGAACAACTTGTGGCAAATTCTGGAAAGATATTATTTAGTGTTTGTCAGGTGTTGTTTGTGTTTTTAATCTAAATGCTTTGCCCGTCTGCCGAGCGTGTTCGTAGCGCGTTGGACTACGGGTGACTAGCCCTCTGTGAGTGCGGGCTCAATTCCGGCTGGCAGAAAAGCCACAGGTTCCCCAGATTCACGGTGTTCGTGGCACGAACTGAAGGGTTACGATGTCCATGGCACCGAGCCAAAGAGCTGAATAGCTCAAGTGCTTCTGGATTTTAAAAAAAATTAAATTCTAAATGCTTTCAATCCGTCCGAAACTGTAAACTCAATTGTAATACTTGACTTTTTATTTCATTTCAGAGTGGACTGACCTTATTATTCCAGCTGGCCCCAATCTTGTTGTTGGTTCTGATGTCCTTGTTGAGCAGTTTCCTTGTTAGTGATCCTGTATTCAGTTTACATAAAACAGAGTAAGACACTACTTGTTCATTTAGTTTGTTTAGTTTAGTCATCGGATCATCATCACTGCACATCGAACCAATAAGTCCATGGGTGCTCTGAACTCCACATCAATATCTCACAGCATGTGGCAACTAACGATATCAGATCTTTGTTGGTTTACTATTCTTTTATGGCTACCAGTATAGTGATCTTGTCTAGCTACTCCACATATGATTTGGTATTCTTCTTCTGCATTCCCACTAGATTGAGATTCTCTAATAAAGGCAGCCGTCTGCCTCAGATTATCAACCACGCCATACAGTTTGTCATAGACGCTGGTGTATTGGGGCAATTCTATAGGATATGTTCTGTTGTCATACTTGCCAAGCCACAGGGGCACAGGTCGTAGGTGCCTATCTTGAATTTAGTGTACAGGTGGTGTCTCATTCTGTTGTGACCCGTCCGGAGGCAAAGTATGGCTGTCTTGTCCCTTCCGGACAGTTGGTAATATCCATCATTCTTGTGTTTTGGGTGTTGTTTATCCCATTTTGCTTTGCAGTACCCTTTGCGATGGTTTTGTTTCTTCATAGCTAACCAGGTTGTCATCTTGGGGCATTCCTGCTCCTCTTTAGCCAGTCTGTCAGCATCTTCATTCCCTTGATCTTGCAGTGTGAGGGTATCCACTGGATTACTACCCTCTCAGATTCATGGGATAACTGGGCTAAGGTTGACCTGAGATCACTTAGTTCTGTGTTCCTTTCAGATGTCAGTGCCTTTCAGATTTCAGTGCTGAGATAGCGGACAATGCTATAGCAGTCAAGAGCACTATTTTTCCATGTATTGATTTGGTATTCTTGCAGGCTAGTTAGGGTTGTAGATTCACCAATATTACTTAAATGATTAATGCGTCCTTCATTCCTTAGGGAATTCGGAATATCAGCCTGATCCATTGCTTGCCAGCTTTTTACAGCAGTCATACCTGCAAGCATATCGAAATCTCTATGGAAATCATGGCAGTATCTAAAGCATGTACACTTTACTGAGTCAGCGACGTCTGAGATGGCTGGGACATGTGTGCCCTATGAGCGATGATAGAATCCCAAAGAACATTCTATATGGTCAACTCGCGTCTGGTGCTAGACAGCATGGGAGCCCATTATTACGCTTCACTGACACCTGCAAGCATGATCTAACTTCACACGGCATAGACAAGAAAAACTGGGAGCGCTGGCCAAACACTGGCGATGGGGCGGCTCAAAAGAAAAGAAGAAAAACACATCACATGTGGAGGCAAAAGAGAGAACGTCCTATGTATCAGCTGCAGTCTCCAGTTTTACCTGCAGCAACTGTGGCAAGGATTGCCACTCCAGAATAGGCCATTACAGCCACAAGAAACGTTGTGATTCAGCGCAGAACATACTACGTGACGCAAGACCTATTGTCTCCTGAGACAAACAGGCCAATGATGATGGATCTAAAGTGATGGTCTGTCTGGAGTCACAGACTTTTATCCATGCATTATTTTTCAGTGGCTGGATGAGTCTGCCTAGGAAGATTGAAACAGGCTAGGCTCAGAAACAATGATTAAAGTTGTTGAAGCGGTCTAGGCTGTGATATGGTGGATAGAAATGTGTTTTATTTTTATGCCAGTACATGCAGGTATAAGAAGAAATGAACTTGTTCATTTATGTTGAGTCAGTATAACATGGTGAGCTTGGTTTGCACACCAATATGCAGTTCACGTAACAGTCTATTTCACTAGCGTATCCAGCAGCAAATGGATAGGGGAAGTAATCCTCAGACTGATAATTGGGGAAGAGTTAACACTAGCCGTAGCCACAAAGTTTTCAAAGATTTTCAGGGTACACATGGAAGCTCTGAAGGCAACAGCAGAAATTGCAATACAACAAAGACATATGTTTGGGAAACTAGTGAATATAATGGTTGCTCTGTCAGTTAAAACATACGGAAATATCAGAATACCACCAAACTGAAGGATGGTAACTCTAAGGATGAGGACACATAACTTTCGGAGAGCAACTATACAGGTGTAACCGTATAGGTTTCATGCCTGTCTAATATATATAATTATTCTATTACCCTGCTGACTATCAACCTTCACGTTTGTCTGACCACACAACAATATACTAACACGTGGTTCTGGAATAGTTATCTATGTGAGATCAGTCAATATGATCCTCAACTTTTATTAAAACTAATTCTACGAATAATCACACAAATTCATACATACAACAATTTATCGAAATTCTAATTTAAAAGACCCTGAAATAAAGTGATAAGCATAATAACATTTGACTAAATCTGTTCATTAATAAAGCGCCTCTGACTAGCGTCTGGCCGACGAGAAAGTTCTATCACAATGACTGGATCCTCTGTCCTGCACGTGGTTAACTTGGTAACCGCTGGGATATAACAATCTGGCTGTCTTAGTGATCTTAGTTAACTGCTTTTCTGGTCAGCACGTGGCCGATGAGGATATACAGGAATATTCTACAAACTTCCTTCTTGCTTGTTCATTATGTCTGAGTCAGTATAAATGGTACTGGATATCCTGCAACTTGCTGAGTTAAAGCATTTATCAGACTGATTTTCACGGGTAAAATGAGAATACCTGGATTATAAACTGGTGTACTAGCTTCCATCAAGTATTCTAATGATTTGCAAGTGGCAAATGAGGAATACACTAGTTAAACTTGCATCCTAGATATCATATGTTGAAACTGTGAAAAATGAGATCCTGAATTTAAACCTTATGAAATAACTCTGAATCCACCAACTGAACGGTTGTCGTAACTCTAAGGATGAGGACACACTAGACTTTGAGAACAAACTTAATAACTTAAGGGATACCATCACATTGCAACATTAGGGAAAACAAAATAGCTGATAGTCTGGCCAAAGAAGGAGGGAAAATTGCTACAGGAAGACTATCTGATCAGTTATGAGAAAGCTAAAACTACCATCAAAGGATGATACAATGCATAGTGGAAATAAAAACAATCTCAAACACAAAACATGAAGGATATTACAAACTGCCCAGAAGAAACTAGGTAGATATATTTTGCCTCAGAACAGGACACAACAAAATGAGACATCAGTTACCTCTAAGTCAAAGGCCCGCTTGTATGGCAAGGAAACCACCAAAACGGTAAGCAGGTTTTCACGCAAAAATCAGTCAGAAGCGCCATCGCTACACTTGAATTCATAGCGGGCGAATGCAGAAGAAGAAATCAGTTGTTCACGGTAGGCAGAGATATATTGAGTATAACCAATGAACTTGTTTGTTTCTGTTAATTTGAACAAACAGTTTATGTGTAACATCTGTTCTGTTTCTGTTAATTTGAACAAACAGTTTATGTGTAACGTCTGTTCTGCTTCTGTTAATTTGAACAAACAGTTTATGTGTAACGTTTGTTCTGCTTCTGTTAATTTGAACAAACAGTTTACATGTACGTCTGTTCTCTTCTGTTAATTTGAACAAACAGTTTACATGTGCGTTGTTCTGCTTCTGTTAATTTGAACAAACAGTTTACATGGGACGTCTGTTCTGCTTCTGTTAATTTGAATAAACAGTTTATGTGTGACATCTGTCCTAATTGTACCGTAAGTCTGCTGAATATACTAACACTTAATCAATTTCTTTCACAGGAAATACAAAATAGAGAGAAAGACCAATTCTTTGCAGATTCCATTCTTCGTAAAAGAGGACTTTCGTGTTGAATTTGCATCTGATCTTCGGAGGATAGAGAACGCAGTTGAGGAGGAGTATATTGGACAACTACGAAACAATTGTTTTAGGGAAAGAAATTATAGTAAGTAGTGATATTTTTTTAATGGCATTAGTAGTGTCAATGGCAGAGTCTATTTTGAGTTGATGATAAATTGATAGTTAATTTTTTTTTTTAAGGAGCTGAAGTAGGAAGGTCAGTTGTCCGTGAACTCTGTTTAGACATTGTAACCACCGATTGAGCTTTTACACAATTACTACTTCTAAACCTTCTTGTTCCTAGTGGAGCATAAGGCTGTTGCTGTCCACCAATTTTTATTTTGAACTGTTTTCTTTAGATCTGCCCAAGGTATGCCAGTGTTCTTTTTCATGTATTCTTTGGCCTTCTCAGTTTACTCCTTTCTTGTGGGTTCCAGTCAAGTAAATGTCTGGTTATGTTGCCAGGTTGTTTCCTGAAGGTTATCAGTTATAGGAGAACTATCATCATAGCACTCCGGACATGTCCATAGGTGCTCCGATCTCCTTCGTAATATTTCGAACAAAGTCCAGCGACTACCCATACCGGTACTATTGAAAACTTAAAATTTAAAACTTTGGTTCTTCTAGTCCAAATATCTGTCATCATGTATTCAAATTTTACTCTTCTTTGCAATCTTGTCACTGTTAGATGATATGCCCTCTTTATTTTCACTCACACGTGATGCTCATTGTCGTTTAGTAAAAGCATATCTATTTTTGTAATGCATATGAGAAAAAAATACTTCATATATTTTACTTGTCTTGATCACAACAATATTCAGTTGATACAATCTCTGAAAACTAATTCAACATTAATATGCTAATCCGTCATTTATTTATATGCGAACACAAAGTACCAGAAAATCCAACAAACTACTAAAACAATCGGGAGATCACTGTCGTGTCATCTAGGTTACAGGGACTTCATCATACAATAACTAATTGATTTACACCAGCTCTGCTAGATGATGTGTCCTATGATATTGAACTGAAAATATAAATATAATTAAATAAAAAAATGTATATAAAATTATGAAAATTGTGTAATATCACGGCACCCTGTGATGAAGTCACGGCTCCCCAGGATGCTGAGGCGCACACTTTGGGAAATACTGGGCTAGTGAGCCAAAACTTGTAATTAAACAAACTTATTCAGAAAAGTTATTTTTTATTAAATTATTCGAATTTATGAATAACTTATCATGTGAGTGATGTCCTTGGTAACGAAGAATAGAATCACTGTCTCCTCACAACATACTTAACAGTGACTTCTTCTTCTTTGAATGCTCCACATCGACCACTTGTCAACCACTCTGTATGATTTGTAAGTGATCTGAGCCTAAGAGTGATTTTATGTTGTGCCAGTTATGCGCCAACAAGTAGGCCAGCACATCCGATTTCTGCATTGCTTTTTTATTTACTAGGGTAGCATCCTATGGCCTACATAAGTCGCCTCTTACGACATGCATTGTAGGTTGCAGTGGTACTATTCTTTGCTTCCATCAACCACTTTTTAACCAATCTATGGGATTTGTGCCTCGGTTAGTCGCATATAGTCTGTACATCAGGCACTCTGATGTCAAACAAAGTGTGGTGTTCAGATTCACCTTCTTAACCTGTGACAATCCCAGTTGGGAGTGCGCAAAAGAATAGAATAGTGTAACCTTCAAACTTTTACTCTGGCTGCCTCTACACATCGTGCCAGTCTGGGTTTGGATGAAGTCAGCCAAGAAGAGAGACAGATGATAAGAATAGTATGATGTGACCTCTACACAACAGGGCAGAAGTAGTGCAATTAAGTAAATAAATTTATGAATAAATGACATTATTCTGATTGTTTTCTTTCACAATTGTCTGCAGAAGAAAATATGCTGTGGCGTGCACGCAGTTATGGAGATGCAAAGTTATACCAGAAGGCAATGGATTTATCTACACCTTCGTGTGATAATTTACAAAAAGTTTATCCTGGTTGAGTGTTGCAAGTGATACATGTTCCTGTATTTCAGTGTGTGTGCTGTGACTCCAGTGTGCTTGTTGTGGAAGATGATATTAACACATTTGGGAAGCATGGTTGATTGTATAGTCACAATAACGTATTGATTATATGATAATGTCAGAGAAAATGTGTCTTTAAATAATGTCTTATGTCTTATTCACCCATATGAAAGAATAAAGAAAACTGATAACTCAAGATGAATGAGAAAGATATTGTTCTGATCAGAAGAGAAAAAATAAGACACAGGTTTGTTATGAAATTGAATGAAAAAATATGTCTTGTGTATTTATGAAGATGTGAGACTTTAAACAGAATTGCAAAATATAGGATATATTGTGAGGATCAATTTCTTCTATATGCCGAGAGGCATAGTTGTTGATGCACTTGCTTCATGAACGTTCATGTCCCAGGTTCATGATTCCCACTCCAGAGATTTTTATCTGACTACAACGGATCTCATGTCGACCCAGCCTCAATTGGGTACCAGAGAAACACTAGGAGACCTGTGTAATGTTAACCATCAATGCACATGGGGGGGGGCTCTGTATGTGGCAAAGTAGTTACGCTTGTTGCTTAGTGTTCGGAAGATTGTTAAATTTTGACCCAGATTGTTAGGTTCACTGGCACCTTTTTTGTCCAGAAATCTAGAATTGTTACTATAGCTATAAAACTTGAGTTCTATGTAATACTCTCAGCCAAGGGCATTACATTTTTGTGGAAAGGGACCACCTAGTTATATGTGGAAGCCCGGTGAAATGAAGTCATAACTTTGTATTGAAACGCTGTTTTTTAATCCATTTGTGTTGTTGGTCAAAGTTAATACGGGTCCAACACCATATTCCCAAATATACCACTTAACACTCACAGTCATCCATTTGAATATATTCAGAGAAACCGTCAGCTTCAGGCCATCTCCAAGAAGCTTGCTCTGGAATATTATTATTGATGATCACTTGAGTTCTCACTTTCTCATATCTTGGTTCTCATATATTTGTTCTTTGCCGAAGCTATGGAGTTTCGTGCTTTGTGCAGTAATATTGACATGAGGCATGCCATATCTGCGGTGAGGAATTGAGCCATATGAGGAAATCTCATGCAATGAAGTCAATCTTGAGCCATTGAGGCCTTTTCATATCTTGGACACTTTGTAACAGATTCAGTTATATGAGGACTATCATCATAGCACTCTGGACACGATCTCCATAGGTGCTCCGATCTCCACCTCAACAAATCCAATGCGCCAGTTCGATGTTGATTAATCAACCTCTTTGCATATTTGGTATGTAACAGATTATTCACATTTAGTATGTTTGTACCACAGTTACACCAGAAGTTTCTATTTTAATTAAGCTTGTTGAACAGATAATAGCTCAGTCTGAGGTGACCTGTTCAAAGTCTGAAGATTTTGACTTGTTTCTATTTATAAATATTTTTATCTCTAGCCTGCATGCACTATTTCCCACTGTTCATGTACTTCCTCCTGACACACTTCTTTGTCTCATATTATGATGTTTACCTCTGACATCGGAGAAGGCCCGCCTGTATTACGAGGAAACCAATAAAATGGTAAGCAGGCCTTCACACAAAAATCAGTGAGAAGTGTTGCACCATGTCTACACCTGAATTCATAGTGGGCAATCACAGAAGAAAAAGAATAGTATGATGTGCATGTGTCACACAGTGGTAGTTTTCACCTCCACCTTTGTCAATCAATCACCGTTGTCCAGGGATGTTATAATGACTGCTGTCAGAATTGCTTAAACAATCTTCTTTTGTGAAGATAACCATTGACCTTTTCCACAATTGTTAATGAATTAAAAATATTTGTATTGTTGAAGGTGCAGAAGCATGTATCAATTATAAAGATGGATGACAAGACAAGTACTGGTGTGTTATGATGTAGAATGATAAGAAAAAAAACGTGCAAGTCTTCACTATCATGATCTGTAATAAATTAGTAAACAAAGTGCCTGTGAATATTTTTGTGCTGTATTTCTTATTTTTATTCAGTTTTGGTTTGTTTGCAGAATTGTGTTAGTTGTACAAGCATTTTTCATGGACAAATTGTTTACATTTTGGTCATGTCTGTGTTCAAAGCCTTTCTTGCTTTGTCATTTCCAAGTCTTTAACACTTCAGAAAATGTAATTGGGGGTTAGCATTTTGGTAATCTACGACTTGCTATTTGTACTCAGTTTCTAACTCTTTCCTGCACTCTGTATTATAAATAAAATAAAATTACCTGAACCTTTTCAGACTTTAGGATATAAAGTGACTGTCACTTCACATTTCTAGGCCCTAGTGTGCAGGAGATAGGAGGGCCAATTTCTTTTCTAACATGTGGAATGTTGATTGGGGGATTGAACCCATAATCCTATTGTGTCTGAGTCGATAGACGAACGCTTATGCATTATGCTAATCTGTCCTATACTGTAATATTAACTCACTCTTAATGGGTAATGTCTCTCTCGTGAAGGGATTAAGCAATTTACTCCTGAAGGTAATGAGTTTGAATCTGGACTGCATCATTCGGTTTACATAGATTGTCATATGCTCGGTGTGTCGAGCTAGTCATATCGTATGTACTCGGACTGGATTTTCTTGAGCATGTTCTTAATCCTCAGTATGTGTGTACCCTTGTGTGCCCAACCAGCTTAAAGCCCTGGACACTGCCTTTGTTTATATTATGAGGCTACTCATTGTCACCGCTAAAGCACTACTTGCATCATTAAGTTTTGTTTCTCAAATTTACTATGAAGGCCCATGTACATCACTTGCCTTGAATAACTGAGCCAACCGTGCATATCACAGAATCACTGTATCTTGTGTTTTTATATACTTATGCTTGGACCTTAGAATCCGCCACCACTGGAATTTGTTCTCCCCGCTTCCATCTACTGTGATCGAGTCAAAAGTAGTATTGGCATCCACAGGTATTGTTACCCGCTCCCTGCCAAGATTGATATTTTTAGGACTACATACCTGCTGTATGGCACCTTCAGCCTGGCCCATTCATGATTTACCTCTTTTTAGTGTGTTACCTTTGGGTGTAGTCAGCACAGTATGGAATGTGTGTCGATTGTCAACCTTCACCTTGAGGTAGACGCTTACTCAGGATAGTTTGACTCAAGGTATCTAATGGTTCGATAGAATGTGTCCTTTGTGCAACCGAGATAATCTGCATTGCTTTGTTTTCTATTCTTGTGTGTCTCTATTTGTGAGGATGACCAGCGCATATTCATTGGTGGACAACACACGCCCCTGGTATAATATTAAAAGTAGTCGTTTAAAGTTTGAGACCACCATATCTTCTTATGGTGACAGACCACTGCTAGCATTGGTTAATATGGTTTATGTGTTCTGTGAATGATAGGCTTCAGTCAAATTTCACATCCAGATATTTCATGTAGTCTTTCCTTTCAATGGTTCATCACAGATTTCAACTGTTAGTGTAGAAGTGTTGACAATTCAATTATTCAGTGAGAACTAAGAGATATTACAACATAATGATATCCAATCTTAATTCTTGTAGCTCATGAACGATATTGGTTCTGACTTTTTCCTATTTGTACACCCGGATGTCATCTGCATACAAGAATGTTTTACTGTTGCCACTCAGATGAATCTCTGTAATTTTAATTTTGTAGATAATGAAACATAGATGTGGCCGTCTATGGCTTAGCGGTGAGTTTGATCACAACTCAAGAGTACCAGGTTCAAACTTTACTGTGGGCAATTTGGAAACAAATTTGTTCCCATGGATTTTTATGAATGGTAAAAGAGACCTGACCCATTCCGAAATAATGGCAAACTACTGAACGTATAAGTGTTGCCTAGAAAATCGACAACTCATTTACTATAAAAGGATATGCCACGATTTTCATTCAGATATTGAAAAGTACTGGTGACAAGAGAGATGCCTGGATTGACTGTTGTCATCTCCGATGACTAAATGCTACATCTCAGCACCACTTTCCTTTCAAACAATGCAATGGGGTATCAATATGATGAGGCTTGGATGAAAGTTAAGTTCCAGCAAATGGTTCATAAGTAGCTAAAAGGGAACTTTGTTGTATGCGTCCTCGTGTCTTGCAATTGCACATATTTCAACACCCGCCTGAAATCTCTCATATGTGTCATATTCAAAACTGAAGCGTTGCGCCCATTCCCTTCTTTATACCTCAAATGTGTTGGGCAATAAGTATTTTTTTCTAGTTCATATGCTATCTTACTAGGCATTATTTTCTCCACAATTTTGTCAATTGTGTTTTACATTACAATGTCTATGTAACCACTAATTGTAAGAGGCACATAATAATGTCAAATATTTGTTCTGATTTCTTTTTATCTCCCACGTGAAAAATATTTTCGGTCTTTCAAAATCTGTATTTCTGCGTACAAGAACCAGTAACAAATCAGATACATTTGGCTGTTTTTTCTTTTCATATATTTGTTTTATACACATTTTTTATTAGTCATTTAGTTTAGTCTGCGGATCATCACTGCACATCGAATCAATGATTCCATAATGCTCCGATCTCCTCAGTATGTCTCTCAGTGTGAGGCAACTAACGGCACCAGTTCTTTGTTGGTTTACTATTCTTCTTTGGCTGTCACTGTAGTTCTCTCGTCTAGCTATACTACATTTGACTTGGTATTCTTGCAGTCTGGTTAGGGTTGTAGATTCACCACTATTACTTGAATCATTTACTCATCCTCTCTCCCTTAGAGAATTCAGTATGTCAGCGTGGTTAATTGTTCGCCCGCTTTTTTACGGCAGTCATACCTGCTTGCCTATCTGTGCACTCATTTCTCCTTACACCTGCATGCCCTGGCACAAAATAAAACTGATTTTTGTCAGCCTAGACCTCTTCAACAACTCTAACCATTGTCTATGAGCCCATTCTGTTTCAATCTTCCTTGACGTATTAATTGAGTCACCGAGAAAAATGCATGGATAAAAATCTGTGACTCCAGCCAGACCATCGTGTTACTGCCATGATTTCCATAGTGAAACTGCTTGTAGTCGCAGCAAAACCACTTCCTTCACAACCCCTCTGACTTGAGCAATGAAAGCTCATGAGCTCCACACTTGTCGAATCACTGACCCATCCTTGTAAATGATTACATTGTCCTCAGAAAATAACCCCTGAACTTCTGCCTCCACGACCACTGCGTTTTCTTGTCTGCATTCTTTATCAAGTCTGATAGCCCGCGTGCCCAGCTTGTTTGTAGCGTGTTGGACTACGGGTCACAAGTCCTCTGTAAGTGCGGGTTCAACTCCACGGACTGGCAGAAAAGCTACAGGTTCCCTAGATTTACGGTGTTCGTGGCACAGAGCCGAAGGGTTATGATTTCCATGACACCGAACCGAAGAGCTTTCAGCTCAAGTGCTTCTGGATCGAAAAAAAAAATCAAGTCTGATACATACTGAAAATTATGTATTGGTTCCTGTTGGCATTTGCATCCATTCTTCACCGGGTTCAATGTCTTCAAGTTATTAGAACCCTTAGCGTGGAATACAAATTTTACAGTGGTCTATTATGAAATGATCCATATATGCAAGAACGGAAACATCCTGCGAGCAAAAGTCCTGGGGAAGTAAACATCAAGTACAGCTCACCTGTTGCCCTGTAGTTAGTGGAGAAAGATAGATAGGCTATGGATGTAGTTAGTGCAGAAAGATAAATAGGCTATGGATGTAGTTAGTGCAGAAAGATAAATAGGCTATGGATGTAGTTAGTGGAGAAAGATAAATAGGCTATGGGTGACAACCCAGA
Organism: Arion vulgaris; assembly: GCA_020796225.1. NCBI lineage: Eukaryota > Metazoa > Mollusca > Gastropoda > Stylommatophora > Arionidae > Arion > Arion vulgaris. Next base: position 29,027,330 of record CM036767.1, read on the forward strand.
CACATAAATATACAATCTGGTCCGCTGACAGCAGATTGTCTCAACTACTGCGCTGATAGTGGGGGAATTAGATTACACACACAAATAAACAGTGATGTGACAATCTAAACCATAGATTCCCAAACTTTTTCAGCCCACCACCCCCTTTGCACAACATAAACTTTGTAACCTCCCCACTATTGCTAGCAGAATTGAAACTTGGAGGGTTCGGTCATATCTAAAAATCAACGCAAACAAGGAATATCCTCTCCATGAAGAACTCATTAAGGAGAAAGGGTGTAGACTCAAGAGAGGCAGATCATGGCTGAGTCAGGCGGAAGATACTCTTAGGAAAATATGTGATCCTTCCGGAATTGAACCAGGAGAGGAATGGATCGCTGTGCCACCTCAATTTCAGACTGCTTTCACATCTATTAAGAAAAACTGCGAACAAAATAATCCATCACTGATTAACGTGGAGGTGGAGGCCCTCTTGAATGGCATCATCAATGATACAGATGTGGTTATTTACACCGATGGTTTAGTCATTCGCCAACAACGCTGTGCATGGGATTTTTCAGCACGCTCAGGAGGAAAAATAATAAGAGAGGCCAATGGGGCCTATGCAACAACCACAAGTAGTTTGACAAGTGTCCTGGTTCAACAGGTTGCCAAGAGGCTGAATAACATTCCCCCTTATCCATCCTAAACTCCAAATTTTCGATGCAAGCTTGCCCACTCTATAATTGCCGCAAACACCTGCATGACTAGGATAGTAGATGTGCATAACTGTAAAAACAATTCAAAAATAAACACTGGAGTATATAATATACACTTTATTTTAATGAGAATTAGACACCATGTAAAAATAACTAATACAACCATTTTTAAAAAAATCAGATGTTTGTTGTTTGTTTGTTCTTATCAACCAAGTTAATTCTTAGTGAGCTTGTTGTGCCTCTGTTACTCCCCTGATCACATGTAAATTTGTATTCCCTTAGTTTCACCTCTGAACTTTAACCAATTACCTCAAGAATCAGAGTAACTGGTACAGAATGTTTATAGATTTGGTATCAAGCAAAAAATGAGTCTGTAGGTACATCTGTGGGAAGGAATAAGAGGTGTGTACTGCCAGTGCGCTACAAGAACTATCAGCATGCATATGTTTTTTTAAAAGGGTCACGAATACCAGTATCAGAGAGAAGGTTGGCACAAGATCATGCTTGAATTACATGTAATGGTTTGACCACCTAGTAAGAATGCAACCAGACCATACTGTATACAAATACTTATACAGCAGAACACCAGGGTGAAAGGTGAGAGGAAGACTAAGAAAAGATGGATAGATGGTCTATATCATGGCAAAAGATACAGAATTCTATTACTCAAGCCATTCGAGAAGTGCAAGACAAACACAGGAGACCACAACAACTTGGTAGCAGTGTGAAGGCAAAAGAAGAAAAGTCTTCACCCTCTGATGACAGAAATTGAGCACCCATGTGTCTGCTCACATTGCGGTGACATCATTTCTGTTAACTAGATTGATTGATTGGACTATCATCATTGCATTTCGGTGAGTAACCAAGTGTGCTCCAATCTCTTACTCACACAGGAAGATTTCAGCGAATTCCATAGCACAGGAGAGGTTCCCTGACGTAAATTAGAAGACGGTGAGAATATTTTGTAGGAATTTTAAATCTTTCTAATGAATTTTGCCAGGGCAGCGACTTTCCAGCCTTCTTTTCTCGATTTTGAACTGCCAAGGATTCCTTTATGTGCTCAACTTGAACAAGGGACCTTTGTTCCGGGGCACATGGGTGTCGTTGGCAATGAGAGACAGACAGCTGGCTGGCTCTACTGCTATATCAGAGGGCCAGCCAATGGACAGAGCTGACATCGTGAACGCCCTCATAAAGCCTGGCCGCAGAGAAGACCTTCATCTAAACCAATCCACGTCAACTACTAGATTGCGGGAGCTTGGTTTGAAGATTGGTGTGGCAAGAAAAGAGCGGTACAACAGGTATACGAGTAGGCTCATCAATCAAAATAGAACTGATACGGTCAGTCGCTGGACGCTGTTGGAGATACTGCGAATGAGATCGGAGCACCTGTGGACATGTCCGGAGTGCAATGAAGATATTCCAAACTGAAATGGACCTACGTTTTATCGTCTGTCTCCGAAAGGACTAGGAACTCGATCTCACCTAAACTGAGATCAGAGATATTTTAAAAAATATCCTGATGGCTTCCTGAGGAAGTGAATCAAGTTCCTTTGGAACGAGAGGTGAGTACCTAACCTCTATGCCACATAGACCCCCAATTCTGTTAACTAACTAAATTATAACATTATCACAGAAACAACATTTTTCTATAGAAGCCATCACTTCCAGCTCCAATCAAGTACTTTGGTGCAGGCTTATAATTACCCATAGAGGGATCTCAATTCTGAGCCAACACATACAATCATACTTCATTCTGCTAAATTAGTCCTAAACTAAACACCCGCTGACACTGTTCTGGGGTAAGGGTGAAAACCCCAATGTCTCTCAGGGCAGACTGAATATCTAGCTGCTGTTGCTTCACTTGTTCTCGTGAGTGAAATAACTCCCTTAGGAGCAGAGCTGACCCTTTTGGCAGTGTCAACAAAGTACATGCTTCTTTAGAGCTGAGAAAAGGAATCAAAACAAAACTGATTATTCTCATTAAAAAAGTGGGGAAAAGTAAAGGAACCCTTATTTACCTGAAGGTATACGGTGTTTAGCCCGTAATTTTCATTGGCCGTCAGCACACGGTGGGTGCTGTGGTTAACATCACGCTGGCCACCTTTACTTCCCAGTGCTTTTCCTAGCACCCAATCGAGGCTGGGTCGACCTGAGATTACATTCTGAAAATATTCCACACCCACTGAGGAATTGAACTCTGACCACTAGCCTAAGAAGCGAGTTGAATAACAACTACACTATTGTGGCTCTATTTTCTCATTAAGATGAGGAAAAAAGTCAGTCTCTTAATATGACCAAAATATCTAATTTGTCTAATTTCTATCTCCTTGAGCAGTTCTCTTTTCACGTCTAGTTGTTGAAGTACTTGTTTATTAGTTTTCTCTTTCCATGACACATGCCCTATTCTGTATATGCCCACTTTGCAAGCCTTATTCTTCTCTCCAACTCCATTGTCCATGTTTCCGCTCCATACAACAATGATGACTATATGTAGTACTTGACAAGACCTTAATGCTGACATCAAATGATAGAAGAAAACTAGTCATGACAGAGATGAAGTGTCTACACAGAATGCTGGGAGTAATAAGAAGAGAATGGTTTAAAAATGAAAACATCAGGAAAAATTGGGTACAACATTAGTAATGAGATTCATCAAGAAACAACAAATTAAATGGTTCAACCACATAAGCAGATTTCCAACAGACAGTGTGCCTCAAGAGCAATGCTACTCAGATACAGTGGATACAAAGCAAAAGATGTACCTCAGAGATAAAAGAGGTGATGAAAAACACTGTTTATGAAGTGCACACAAAAACCTGTTCTAGAAATATCTTTTTATCCCGACACTGCGATGCCAAACAGGATTAGAGAAAAAAGAAGAAAGAAGACAAGTGTTATCTATTGTGTATTTATTTGTTTGGATGTTTCACCAGAGATCGCTGAAGAAAAAAGATGTTACACATTTTATATGTTGTTAAATATGTTTTTGATCACTCCTATTCTCTTCTTCTTCTTCTCTCGATCGTTCTTTTCTGCCATTTTTATCAAACGTGATATATAAACAGCTAACCACCAAGAACGGGTGTATGTTCACAACCTTCAGTACCATTTGGAGCTCTAGTGCTTATCCTTCGGTGGTGTATAAAACTAAGATAATGATATTTAACTCAAGTGTCAAGGCTGTCCTTCTATATGGAGCAGAGACATTGAGAACAACTAAGGGAACACCAAAAGTTGCAGATATTCGTCGATAGATGCATGCGCAGGATACTCCATCGGCGATGGTATGACAGGACCACAAACAGGGAACTGTGGGATAGAGCAGGACAACGACAGGTGGAACAAGAGATGAGGAGCAGAAGGTGGCGATGGATAGGACACACACTGAGGAAACTCTTTAACAGCATCATGAGACAGGCTCTCTGATGGAACCCCCAGGGCAATAGAGATAAGGGAAGACCCAGGAACACCCGGAGATGGAATGCAAGAAAATGGGGTGAGAGTGGAGAGATCTGGAAAAGATGGCCTTGGATAGGCGGGCTTGGAAGGCCTTGGTTGCGGACCTTTGCCTCCCTAGGGTGAAGGGTGAAGAAGAAGAAATTTGCCTTGGAATTTGTTACAAACAAACAAAACTAAAAAATACTTACAGACGAAAGTATGAGGCAGGGCTGTGACTATAATCTCCAAACAAGGGAATCAAATTTCGTGTGATGTCAAACTGAAGCTGAAGTGCACCACCATCGTTAAAATAATTCGGAAATACTACCTGCAAAGTAGAAAGTCAAGACAATATTTCTGTATATAGTCTCTACTATAGTTAGTTAGTCTTTCCTCTTGGGCATGTGGGCGGCGCATAGGGCAGAGGTCATAGCTCTCCATGTCTCGCGGTTCGTTGCTATCTGTTTTAGGTCTTTAATGTTTACTAGGCCCATCGTTGAGCCTTCTCTGATGATGTTGCAGTCTCTCTTGGTCTTCCTCGTTTTCTTTTTCCCTCTGGTGTCCATATGAGGGATTGGTAAGGAGTCTTCTCTCATCCATTCTAAGTGTGTGGCCGATGTAGTTCCAGCGGCGCTTTCTTATAAAATTTTAATACATTTTCTTGCTTGGTCTCGTCTTATTTGTGTATTAGGTCTGAAATCTGACCATTTGAGGTTCAGTATTAGTCTCTACTATACATGGTGATATAGTCGCTACTGACACTTAAATTGGTGATGATGAAATAGTGGCATGTAAACAAATTGGTGATGATGAAATCGCTACCATCAGTGAAGGGAGCAGTCTTGGGAAACTTAAACTAATTTCTTTTTGCTGACGACCAGGTAATCATATCAACAACAGAGGAACATCTACAGCATTACATTAGCAGACTCCAGTTAACATGCAATGAATTCAATGAGAATAAACATTGACAAAACCAAAGTAATGACATTCGCTAGAGAGGATAACTTGTTTTGAGTACCAGGTTAGCTTCTCCCTTTACAATCTCCAATGGCGAAACACGTAATAACAGAGTACTGTAGTTTTACAAAAACAATGACAATACACAGCAACATTTCGACCAAAAGGAGTGACGAATTTCACAGCACACTATATATAGATTATGACAGAAATATTTAGATGGGCATAAAATGAAAATCTGTGACTAAAATCAAATAAAGAAATAAATTCAGAAAAGCTAGAAGTGGAAAAAGAAGACAAACAATAAAAAATCATGTAAATATATCTTATATACATTTAACGTATAAACATAGAATATGGAGCATGAGAAGAGAAAGTACTAAGAAGCACAGGAATGTAGTGCGTCGAGTCCATGAGGTCGCAAGGTACCATATAACGAAATAAAACGATTCTCCAGAGCAAATCGACTACGATCATCAGAGGAACAAGAGGAGTGTTCTACAATCTCCACAAATTTAACCAGACTTCTTGGTAGTCGTCTGTTTCTGGGGCCCAACGGGAAGTGGGGTGAAATCTTGATCAGCTTTGTTCTTATGCCGACCCTGATGCTAGCAGTAATCTATGAGTTGCTGACTGCTATAAGCCCATGCAGCTTGTGTTTGATCTCCTCCTTCTCCCCCTCCCCAAGGGGACGGAGCATCTGACCCCTTGGATATAATTTTTAAAACATAACTTCGCCATGGACAGTTCCAAGTCAGCACCAAGACAAGATGTTCTGACTTGAGTGCTTTGTTTTATCTAGAAGAAAAGGAAGAAGACAAGGTGCTGGAGAAGAAGAATATTATTTATATAGTAAATAATACCTCATTCAAAATGAAGTTGTCAATGAGTTTAGTGAGATGTTGCCAGAATCTGTCAAACAAAAACTTGCTCAACTGACTCTCCATGGTGGCCATGTGGTCCTTCAAGACCAGGAACATTTCACATGCTGATGAAGACAAACCAAGTGTAGTTGTCAGTTCCTTGGGAGCAGGTAGAGCAATCCATCTAATAGAAGGAAGACATTGACAGTTTATTGAATATCTATCATTGATCAGGTTTTAACTAACAAACACATCTTATTTTCAAACAATTATTTAGTCAAATCATCATCATGTAGCATGTCCTTTGTAGGACGTCAGTCTCATCACTTCTTTTGTCGTCACACTGCTACCGGGTTGTTGCCCAGTGTCATGGTTTTCTGTTTTTGTCTTGCGCTGTGCTGGTGACTTGGATGATTGTTATTATTGCTCTTTGACAGGATTCTGCTATGCCATCTAACCATCTTTTTCTAGGTCTTCCTCTGACATTCTTTCCTGATGTTCTGTTGTAGAAGACTCTGTATACTGTGGAGTTTGGATGCATTCTTATTAAGTGGCCAGACCACTTCATTCTTTGTTGCTCAATGTAATTCAAAAAAGGTTCTCTGTCAACTTTCTTTCTTATGCTGATGTTGGTGACCCTGTCTTTTCTGGTGTTGTTGGTAACTTTTCACAGGCAGCGCATTTCACATGTAGTCTCATCACTGCTCGCATGATAAACTCTCAGTCTATAGCTAGTTTTCCCGCCTGCTTTGTATCCACTGTATTGAAGTAGCATTGCCCTATGAGGCACACTGTCTGTTGATGTGTGGCCAAACCATTTAATTTGTTGTTTCTTGATGTTCAGTACTCTTTTCATCTCGTTCGCTGATGTTCAATGTCTACACAATGAGTCTGGTTTTCTGGATGTATGTTGTTGTGTTCAGTACTGATGTTGTACTGACTTTTTTCCTGATGTTTTCATCTCTAAACTTGTTTCTTGTTGATACTCTCAGCATTCTGTGTTGACATCTTCATTTCTGTTGTGATTAGTTTTCTTTCATCATTTGATGTCAAAGTCCGTCCAAGTTTGGCTCTAATAGACCTGATTATATAAATTTCTTAATTTTTTTCTCTTCTTGAAACATTAAGTATTCTTCTCAAGAATCTCATTACATCACTGTAATTTTTATTTTTTAATTTTACTATAATCATCCATGTCTAGCACATTGGTAGCACAGGGTTGGGAGAAATATTGTGTTGTACAGTGCTCTTTGGGTCACCTTGCAGAATAGATTAGAGCGCTGGCTCCCATTCAGGAAACCCAGATTCAATCTCTGATAAGGTCAAGGTTTTTCCTGTCAGGGCATAAAGAAAAATCCTAACCTGAACAGTTTCACTGCGACTGCACTAGCCATGCGGCCATTAAATTCTACAGGCACATGTCGCCCCCTCACCTACACCAGCCTAAAACGCAGTATTACAGGCAGTAACTACAGGCAGTAACTACAAGCAATAACTACAGGCAGTAACTACAGGTTTTGGGTTTTTTTTTTATAGTGCTCTTTTTTTTGTCTATTGACATGTATTTGTTGTTCAGTACTGATTTCTCAGGCAAAGCATGAGTTACTCTTGTGCCTCTCGTATATGAGATTAACTTGATACCACAAAGATAATGATAAATAGTGAAACAAACTAATGTTTGACAGCTATCTCGGAATTTCTCCAGAATTCTTATACCCATAATGTCTTCTACAGTTTGACGGTAACCATGGTTATAGAGTCTAACTCTGTTTACCTGTCTCTCCTATAAGGTAAACTTCTGGCCTGGACATCTATAAAGACATAGTGACAGGCTGCTTTGATCATGTCTGTTTCCATGCTTTCAAACAGTGATGTTATCTCTTCAAACACAGTGTGCTGTACTAGTACATCTGGTATGTCAGCTAGTACGCTTGCCTGTCAACCAATAGCAAAGTAAACAGTGAAAAAAGATCTGTCAACACTACAAGACAATCAAGTAAACAGTGAAAGATCTGTCAACTTGACAAGACAATCAAGTAAAAGTAAAAAAACCTGTTTTTATACCATGTGGTATGTTAGGGAATAATGTGTAAGGCTCTTATTTTCTTTTAACCCAAGTGCAAATGATGGGTGGGTGGGTGGGGGGCTAGACCCTCCATCCCCTTCAGGGAACTACATACAAGTAGCATGGGCTAGTAGAAGTCACTGACTCATAGCTGATTGCTAGCGTTAGAGTCAGCATAAGAACAAAGCTGACCAAGACTCACTCCACTTCCAGTGGCGGCCCTGAAAACAGGCTGCTATGAAGAAGTCTGACTAAGTTTGTAGAGATCAAAGAGGAAGATGCTAACCGGTACCCAAAAGGTTATGCTAAAGTCAGATGTGTCAGACCAAAAGGTGCAGAAACCACAGATCACGCTGAAAACTGAGGCACAACACATTCCGTTCTCAAGACTTCATCCTGCTATAACCAGTCAATGAGAATGAACGAGGAGGAGGAAGAAATGATGAGTTTGGCTGAAATCGGATGCATGTGTCCTAAACGTATAGAAGTCTATGCGTTTAGGGCCTACCAAACCAATTGCAACGTATACACGTTCTTGGCAAAGATCAAACATATCACAAAGAGTGATTACAATTGTCGTAAAGAACGAACGCAAAGAAGAAGAAGAAGAAATGATGAGTGATGCTATTAACAACATGCTGACAGACTATTAACAACATGCTGACAGACTATTAACAACATGCTGACAGACTATTAACAACATGCTGACAGACTTTACTTTCCAGTATTTTTCTGATATCCCATTAAGACTGTGATGACATGAGAGCTGCTGCAGTAGGAAAAATCCCACTCCAACTTTGAAATTTGATCATGGGACCATGAGTTGACAAAGCAAGAGCACTAACCATTTTGCTATTGCAGGTCTTAATAGAAAGACAATGTTGGACAATAATTAAAGTGCAAATGTAATACCAGAAACCAATAAAATTATGTTACATAGAAGAGTGCTCAATATTCAATGAACAACTACATATTCTTTGCAAATCTGTACTACATACAGAAAAAAAATGTATGTGACCATATATAATCAATATTTAAAAATCATGTGACCGCATATAATCAATATTAAAAAATAGTAAAAATCCTTCATAATGAGCACACATCGCCGAGTGGTTACCAGGGCCCAAATTTGGGGTGTAAAGAATAGAACCACTGTTACCTGCCACGCATGTCGTAAGAGGCGACTAAGGAGGTTTGGCTGAAATCGGATGTACATGTCCTAAACGTGTAGAAATATATGCGTTTAGGGCCTACCAAACCAATGTGCAACGTATACATGTTCTTGGCAAAGATCAAACATATCACAAAGAGTGATTAAAATTGGTCGTAAGAACGAACGAAGAAGAGCACACATAATGTACAGAACACCCTTAAATAATTAAATAATGGAATGAATTCAACAACCTGCATTTTTGTTAAAAATAATCGCATAAATTGAAGAACAGAACACATCATATAAAATGTTCCATTAGAACAGATGGTTTCCAAACTATAAGATGTTACGATTGGTTGAAGTAATGAAAACTGCCCTGCCATAACAAAAATATCTCATCTGATTCAAATGGTTCAAAAATATTTTAATTCTTGTTCTATATTATCCGGTTCAAATGATTTAAATCATAAAAAAAGACAATAAAGTAAATAAAACTATTTTATTTATAAAAGTGTTTAAAAGGCAACACTAACCAAGATATCTTCATCCTCTCCAATCTCTGAATTAGACGTATGGTTTTCTGCACCTTTGCTGCTTTGGAATGTATGCGACAACTGCTCGGTGGAAGGTGACTCAGTCCATGAAGTCTTCAGTGATCGGTTATTTTTGTAGCACAACAATTGAAGGAAGAACTGTAAAATTCAAACATAAAATTAACTGTCAATAGACAAAACAAAAATTGTTGACCTTACCAGCAGTCCAGAAAATATTCAACTAAAAACTACACTCTTGAAAAAGTCAAAAGTTTTACATACCTAGGGAGTATGATGACATCTACGGGGATACAGCGCCAGAAATTCCACACAGAATCGCATTGGCATCAAGTGCTTTTAACAAATTGTCAAATATATGGAAGTCAATTCACTCAGCAGCAAGCACTTAAAATTAAAGATCTTTAACTCTTGTGTGATTCCAGTATTAACTTATGGATGCGAGAGTTGGAAAGCAACAAAAGCTCTAGAAAGAAAATTAGATAACTTTGAGAATAAATGTCTTAGAAGAATATTGAACCTCAAATGGTCAGATTTCAGACCCAATACACAAATAAGACAAGAGACCAAGCAAGAAAATGTATCAAATTTTATAAGAAAGCGCCGCTGGAATTACATCGGCCACACACTTAGAATGGATGAGAGAAGACTCCCTTACCAATCCCTCATATGGACACCAGAGGAAAAAAAGCGAGGAAGACCAAGAGAGACTCTGCGTAGAACCATCACCAGAGAAGGCTCAACGATGGGCCTAGTAAACATTAAAGACCTAAAACAGATAGCAACGAACCGCTAGACATGGAGAACTATGACCTCTGCCCTATGCGCGCCCACAGGCCCAAGAGGAAAGACTAACTAACTAAGACAATACAAAGAAGTTATGGATAGTTCGGTTCATGTTCAAGAAACTTATTACATAGCAGTTTTACTTGAACTTATCACTTGTATTTTACCCTGAAGTGTTGAGATTTATCCGAGGATGTGTCACACATCTCTATCAGCTAGTTATTTTTAGTTATTCCAGTTTAGTTCCAGGTCTTCATAGATTTTCTAATATCACATTTTTCACATATCTGTTACTGTCAAACCTCGGTTTTGTCATAAATTTTCTATGTCATATTTTTCACATATCTGCTCTTGTAAAACTTCTTGGCTTTTCATATATTTTCTAATGTCACATTTTTCACATATCTGTTCTTGTTACGCCTCTTGGCTTCTTCCTTGATTTTCTAATATTGTCATATTTTTCCACATACCTCTTCTTGACAAACCTCTTTGGCTTTTCACTAGATTTTCTAATATTGTTACATTTTTTACATATTTGTTCTTTTCAAACCACCAGACTTCTTCTTTGATTTTTTTATATTGTCATATTTTTTAGGTATCTCTTCTTGATAATAAATCTATTTAGAATGAACTGGATAAAATCAAAGAAATCTGGCCGATGCTACAAATGAGAAAATCTGAAGTATAATGGACGTATAAAGAGATGTGAAGGGTTCGGGAAGACTTTCATGGAAGGAGGCATCCCGGCAAAGAGAAAGACCACAGAGAAGATGGATTCAGGATGTAACTGATGGTTTGAGCATGATGGCTGCAGAGGATGGACAAACCTCACCTATGGCCTATGAGAAAAGAAATTCGAAGGACTGTTGGGGTGGCAAAGTTCTGTTCAGGACAAGCTATTTGATCTTCTTCGAACGCTCCATATTGACCACTTCTTAAACCACTCTTTGTTATCTGTATATGATCTGAGCCTAAGAGCAGTTGTATGTTGTACCAATTATGTGCCTACAAGTAGACCAGCACATATGATTTCTGCGATGCTTTTTATGCTTTTATTTACTAGGGTAGCTTACCTAGCTCACCTTACATCCAAGTAAACAATGAAGAACTCCAATGTGTAGAGAGCTATGAATATCTAGGCTCAATAATTAACAATAACGGTGACTGCTCCAAAGAGATCTCAAGAAGATTGGCAATAGCAATCAAGAAATTAAACACAATGAAGAACATGTGGCAAGCACCAGCAAAATACTAAAATTAAAAATATTGAGAGCATGCATTTTCCCAGTGGCTACCTATGGTTGTGAATCATGGACTATTACACAAAAATTAAGAACGAAAACCCAGTCCTTCGAAACTAAATGCTACAAAAAGATCCTACGAATACCATGGACAGAAAAAAGAAAGAACACTGATGTCCTGAAAGAACTAAATGTTAAAGAGAATTGGCTGATAAACAACATACTATACAGAAAAATTACATACTTTGGTCACATCAAGCGTCACGATGGCCTGGAAAGAACAATACTAGAGGGCAGGGTCCCAGGATGCAGAGGCAGACCAAGAAGAAGATGGCTATAAGATATTAAAGAAACCATGAACATGACCATCGATGAAGTGGATGAACTGGCAAGAGACAGAGTGAATTTCAGATGTGCTGCAAAGAGAGCAACGTCCTATAAAGGATACGCACCTAGATGATGAGCTTACCTAGGCCACTATCTCAGTCACCTCTTATGCCATACCTTGTAGGTCGCAGTGTTACTATTCTTGCAAGTCCCGGCAACACACTGACTAAACACTTAATTAATGCACTTTGTAAATCTATCTTACTTTGAGCGTAATTTTTTTTTTTTTTTAAATTGACCTTGATCTTCCGAAAAAATAAAAATGTCCTGTAGCCATTGCAGAATGTAGGAGTTGAGGTGCTCATCACTTCACATTTTCAAGTCCAAGTGCAAAGGAGGTAATCGGGTCAGTTCCTTTCCTCACTTGTAGAACATATTTGTGTGAATTGAACCCACAACTCTTTCTTTGTGCTTTGAAAGTTGAAGGCTATACATTATGCTATTCCATAATAAGAAAGAGGCAGCCATCATTTTTCTGGCATGTGATGAAAAAAGAAGGTTCAGAACACATTGTAACAACTGGTAAAATCGAGGGCAGATGAGACAGAGGAAGACAGAGAAAGAAAATTTTGGATATCCTGACTTCATGGCACGAAAAAGCATCAACATCTGAGATGATAGCAAACACCAGAGATTTGTGGAGATCTATGATTGCCTACATCAGCCGGCACGGCACCTGAACATGGTGATAATAATAATAATATTAACAGTATTGGCACTTGCAAATGTCTCTGCACAAATAAACCAATAGGCAAGGTTAACATATATTATAAAACAAATGCACCCAAAGCATGCACTAAAATTTCTTACCGTTAGCTCACTCCATTCTTTCAGCACATGTGCAATGTAATGTACCGCATTAAGAACTGCACAGAATATGTTACCAGTGGGAGCTGATGAAGCCTCTTTCATAACTTGCACAAGACGCATGCGAAAGTCTTCCAGTAGCTCTAGTTGAAGACCTAAAAACTGTAGCTTGGCATCAGACACAGGAAGTCTTCTGTACCGATCTATTGATAAGATGTGATTTCAAAATGACCAGATTATGATACACAGTTTTAACAAAGTTATTCATGATAAGAGGCAGTCATCATTTTTTGGACATGTGATGAGGAGGGAAGGTTTAGAACACACCACCGAAAGATAAGCACTTGAACGCCAATTGGTACTGAAGGCTGTGCACGTACATCCCGTTCTGATGTTTGGCTGTTTATATATCACAATAGAATTATAAAACGGCTTAATAACGATCACGAGAGAGAAAACATTGTAACAACTGGTAAAATCGAGGGTAGATGACAGAGAGAGAAAATTTGGATAGCCTGACTTCATGGCACAGTAGAGCGTCAACATCTGAATTGATAGCAACTACAAAAGATAGAGATTTGTTGAGATCCTTGATCGCCTACGCCAGCCGGCACTGCACCTGATAATGATGATTCATGATAAACAGCTGTGTGACAGTAGCACAGGTAAAATTATTCATGATTGAAAAACTCTACCACAGAGAAGGATTGATTTAATTATACACTGATGGATCTGCAGCCAGAGCAGTGAAGAATAATGGTGCAAGAGCCTATGCCAGTGCTGTCCAACACTTTTATATATTGGGGCGCATCTGACTGATGATTATGGAGGTGTGAATGCTGTGTGACTATGCAATACTACTATTACTACTAATAGAAGCTGATGTTTTCTCCAGTGAAAAAGCAAGTGGTTGGGTTATGGAGCAGTAGAAGGGTCACAAAATAAAACACGATTGCAAAAGTTAGATGATCGTGTTCATGAGAGTGCTTGAAAAAAATGAAAAATAGTTTGTTTACTTAAAATCTGTTCAACCTTAAAGCAGGTGAAGTAAAATAGAGCGCCCCGAATGTGTGGCATGTGCGCCATGGATCACTGCATTGGGCAGCACTGGTCTAAGCGACAAAGAAAAATATCTATCCAGACAAAGAAAATGAATCCACATGTCCCCCTACTAAAATTTTCTACTCAAACTATTCTGCTGATGTACAGTTCCTAAGAATTGTTACAAAAATAATATAAACTAATATGCCAATGTCAGAAGCCGGTTGTATTCTTGACCACTGCAATATCAGTCCTGTAAATCCACTACAATGAGACAAACTGTCAGAAATTAAACATGCACAATGTGAAGGAAATAACTCAAAGTTATACAGTTTTAAACTAAATTATGAATTTTCAATCTCATGTTGTATCAACCCTAATATATGCCTGCATTTTTGGAAAATAACTGAAGATGTAGAAAGTAAGTTGAAGGACAGTGAAGGAGGAGATGCACAGTGTAGGTCAGTCATGAGACTAGCTGCACAAGATGGTCACAGATTGAGCATGATGGATAGATTTTGATGTTGATTTACAAGAGGTCACAAAGCTTGCCAGCCACTGAATACTTTGTCAGTCCATGTTCAGAGAAAAGAATAAGTTAGCATCTGAGAGCATATGCAGAAGAAGAAATTATAATTATTTATTTTATTTCATAATATTTTTGTTTGTCTGCTATAAATTCAAGCATATTCATGGTACCTAATATGGCACTTCTGAATGATTTTTGCAGGAAGACTTGCTCTCCTTATTAACAGTGTCCCTTGCTATTCAGGCAAGCCTTACTCTTCCTTTCGTTCGCTTGAAATTTGTCTATATATTCAATGTTGTCTCTTGTATGAACTTCACTGTCTTTTGTAGCTCACACAGAGATCCATGTAGTTTTCAAAGCCTTACTCTGACTTGATAGGTACATGTAATTTAGATCCTCAAGTAAAGGATCAGGCTTTTCTGTAGTCCAATCATCTACCATGTGTATAACAAACATTTTTCACCAAAGTTGGTCTCGAACCATGAAATATCCACGGCATTCTGTCACTAGCGTAGAGTGTTATCAACTTGGCTATCGGAGACACTGACTCAAATTATAAATGTCAAGAGAAATAGCCCACCTGTTATTGTGTGCAGCAAAGTCATAAAACTTTCAGCACATTCTGGAACTTTGACCTCATCAAGGTCTGTGATACCTTTGTACTGTGATTCCCAACAACTTGGAGACTGAAGCATCTGCTCTATTTTCTGCATTGCAACTGAAAATATGCAAGCAAAAAATAATGTCCAGGGATGCTAAACTACAAAAATAATTGACAAATATTCAAATCTTTTTGGTTTCTAAAGAGTTGTACCCAAAATACCAATTTCTCAGTTTAAAAAAATTATTTTAATGCTGTGTTGCCGGGGCCCTCAATAGGAGCAAAGAATAGTAACACTGCGGCAGCATGGTCGTAAGAGGTGACTATTTTCACCATCTTCTAAATTACATCAGCGACCCTCAGCTCAGCTATGGAGTTCATGCAATGCTGCCGAGATCTCCTGTGTAAGGAAGAGATCAGAGCACACATAGTTACTCACCGAAGTGCAATCATGATGGTCCAATCAATTATTAGATTAATAAATGTTTTGTTGAATTGATTCAAAGTTATTTTGTGTACAAAGTTTATGTAGCACCAAACACTTCTAAATTACATCGGGGACCCTCACCGGTGCTACTGGAATTGTGTACTGCCGCTGAGATCTTCCTGTGTAAGGAAGAGATCGGAGCACACATGGCTATTCAATGAAATGCAATAATGATCTCACTGAAGTCAATCGATCAATCAAACTCTTGATCTTCTATATTGCGAAGGGGTAGGATGAATTTGAAGTGCTTTTGTTTACTTCATACTGGGTGTTTTTTTAATTCTTCTTCAAACGCTCCACATCGACCACTTGTTAACCACTCTGTGTGATCTGTATGTGATCTGAGCCTAAGAGCTATTGTACATTGTGCCAATTATGCGCGTACAAGTAGGCTAAAAGACCCGATTTCTGCTACAGTTTTTTTTTACTAGGGTAGCTTCCCAGACCCTACTTCAGTAGCCTCTTATGACATGCCTTGTAGGTCGCAGTGGTACTATTCTTTGCTTCCCTTCGGACCCCAGCACTACACAATAATTTTTTATTAGTTGGGTTTGGTATACGAGTTTTGATTTCAGGAGGTGTTAAGTTAAATTTTAGATATGAAACATGCAAGTACAATAGTAATATGGACGTACATTTTTGCTCCATGACCAGCCACTTTGTTAGGGCTTCTGGGAGGCTGAGGACATCCAAGCAGCCAGGAAGAATAGGTGGGTAAGAATAAGTGTTTCTGATCTCACTGTCAAAGAGTAACACCTCATCAATCAGATGTGAGAAGTTGGCTTCATCAAACACAAGCTTCGGCAGATCATGTCCAATCTTCTCCATAACCATCATGACTAACCCTCGTGTTAGCTCCGTCTGGTCAACAAACAAGTCACATTTATAAGATTGCAAAGCTCTCACATAAAAATATTACAGCTGCATTTTTACAGCCTAGTCTATATTAAAATTGATATGTAAAGAGCCTGGTTTAATGTCATGAGGTATGTTGGGGGACACGGAGTTAGGTCCGTATTTTCTTTGATAACTGGCCCATGATGTGGTCAATATCACTCTGGTCACCTTCACGTACCAGATTTTCTCTGATACCCAAATTGAGGCTGAGTCGACAAGAGTCGTTATGGTCTGAAAAACTTCACTCCAATCAGATATTTTGATCAGGGGACCACATGACTATGAAGCAAGTGCACTAACTACTACACTATTGTGGTTCTGATTAGATCACAAACAAGAGTAAGTAATTACTAAGTGTCTTTACTTCCCAGTGCTTCTCTGGTACCCATGCAAGGTTGGGTTGACCTGAGAGCAGCTAAGGTTCTACTACTACATCTACGCGTTCCTTCTTTACGACCAATTTTAATCACTCTTTGTGATATGTTTGATCTTTGCCAAGAACGTGAATACGTTGCACATTGGTTTGGTAGGCCCTAAACGCATAGACTTCTACACGTTTAGGGCACATGCATCTGATTTCAGTCAAACCTCCTTAGTCGCCTCTTACGACATGCGTGGCAGGTAACAGTGGTTCTATTCTTTACACCCCAAATTTGGGCCCGGTAACCACTCGGCGCAGATAAGTTTGAAAATAAAATTCCACCCAACTGTGGAATATAACCCCGAACTATTCTTACGAAGCAAGTGGACTAACCATTACATTATCATGGCTCTTTCTCTCTCTCTCTCACATGTGACATACCTGGCGCTTAGGGCAGTAACAAACGCACACCATTCTTCTCTATTTTTGGCCACCCTCTGTATTGTGTTCCAGCAATAATTAATTTCTTTCAGTTCTTGTTCTACTGTTCTCCTCCAGGTTGTTTAAGGTCTTTCCCATTTTCGTTGACCCTCTGGTGTCCATCTCAGTGCAGTTTTCGTGATAGAGTTAGTCTCCATGTGAATCACATGTCTGATCCATCTCCTGCATCTCTTTTGATAGAGTTAGTCTCCATGTGAATCACATGTCTGATCCATCTCCTGCATCTCTTTTGGATGATGGTGCTCATATTCTCTTGTTGGCACTGTGTGATTTTTTTATTTAATGAATAAGTTCTTACGCACATTGGGGTATATGGATAACTGCTGAAAAGGATGCAAACATGTAGAATCAATGGCATGTCCAGGGTTAAAAGGGCAAAAAAGAGGATAGAGAGATGAACTAGCCACAATACAAAGCAAAAATATAAGTTACAGAAGATACAAAAGAGCAAATTTATGGGGAAGAGAGAAAGGCAATGTCTAAGTACAAATCTTTATGATTTATATTTTTGGGGACAGTTGATAGTTTAACCTTTGCCCACGCAGGATACTCCATCTGCGATGGTATGACAGGACCACAAACAGGAAACTGTGGGATAGAGCAGGACAACGGCAGGTGGAACAAGAGATAAGGAGCAGAAGGTGGCGATGGATAGGACACACATTGAGAAACCCCTAACATCATCACGAGACAGGCTCTCCGATGGAACTCCCAGGACAATAGAGGTACAGGAAGACCCAGGAACACCTGGAGACAGGAGCTGGAGACTGAATGCAAGAGAATGGGGAGAGCGTGGAGAGATCTGGAAAAGATATCCTTGGATAGGCAGGCTTGGAAAGCCTTGGCTGCGGACCTATGCCTCCCTAGGGATGAAGGGTTAAGAAGAAGAAAAGGTGTAACCTTGGAAGTCACATAAAAACAATGTGGATCCCTTGTCATCCCAGGAAATTATTTAAATAAATTCTTTAAATATTCAACTTACACGAGCACAAACATCTCTTCTTCCAGATTCATCTAATAATGGCTGGATGTTCCTCTCAAGGAAGTCAGAGTGGTCTCTAATCCAGCTCAGTATCTGTGTGAGGTACCATTCTGGCTGAAAGAGAAATAGCAACACAAACTATAATAAGTACTTAAGAAAATAGAAAGTACGCACAAAATAAGGGATAGTATCTTGCTAGTCTTAAGAGACAATGAATTCAGCTCTCTCTCTTTTCTAGTCTCGAGCCCCTGGCACTTAGGGCAGCGATCAGATAGATTCTGTATTATTTACTGCCATCTCCTTGCATGTTTTATATCAGCGAGCTATCCAAACTTGGCTTCACCAGCGTTTAGTCTACGGATCTGAACCTGTCCCTTGGCTAACTCTTCATAATTCGGTGTACGCATGGGCGATGTCCTCAAGTCTTGTCTTTGTAACAAAGGAATGATCACCTTACAATTCTCTTGTCAAAAACTGGTTGTCTTAGGCACCATGCCATCCTCCATTACTATGCAGGTGACCCAGCCATCATCTTAGGTGGCAGTGATGGAGGAGAGTAGCCATGTTGAATATCCATCACATTTCAAACCTCTTTGTTTGTTGTCTGTCACTCCGGAGATCTAACGATAATCCTCAAAAATGCATTCATTTCTTCCTCCTACAGTGTGTACTGGCATTGAGAAGGATGCACAGCAGGGTTCACAGCAACCTTGGTGTTTATGGTTCAACCAAGGTAGGGTTTACTATGATTATTTCTACACAAGAATGCAGCCCATTCTCACTGATCAGAAATTCCAATCTTAAGCTTGTTGAAAATGATACCTCAGTCTGTTGTGGCCTGTTAGAAGTCTGAAGTTTACAATGTGCTCTTCTCTGTTGAAGAGGTCCTTTCAGCTCACATAGACATAGCCATTATTGTTTCACTAGGCCAGTGAGTTTGTCTCAGTATATCATATTTGAGTCAGTTTTGTAGTATGTGCTCTGCGGTCTGGGCCTGTCCACATGGTTGAATTTGAATCTCTGGTGTAGAGGTTAGGTGCTCGCCTCTCAATCCAAAGGTGCTCGGTTCACTCCCTCGTGGAGCCATCGAGATGTTTTTCCAGAGATCCCTGACCTTAGTGTAGGTGAGATCGAGGTCCTAGTCCTATTGGAGACGGACGATAAAACGTAGGTCCAGTGTTCAATTTTAGAAAGTAAAAGAACCCTAACAGTTCAAAATCAAGAAGAGTAGGTTGGAAAGCCGCTGTCCTGGCAAAATTCAATGGAAATTTATATTTTCTTAATTCCTACAAAAACATTTTCACCATCTTCTAAATTACATCAAGGACCCTCACCTTTGCTACAGAGTTTTGTGCTTCTGTGGAGATCTTCCTGTGTAAGAAAGATATCAGAGCACACATGGTTACTCATCAAAGTGCAATGATGATGGTCCTATCAATCAGTTAAACTATGCTTGCATAAGGTACAGAGTGAGGTAAGAAGAATGAAATATGTTGCTGCTGAGCAAGAAAGTCAAAGGTTTTGAATAATTTATCAACTTATTGATGGATGTTCATAAAAGTGGGATTGTAAAAATTGTACCTTATCCAGACTATTTGTCTGCTTCTGTCCATAGAAGTGGTACCTGAATCTCTTTTTGAGTGGCTTTAGCATCAACTCTAAAGGAAGTAACAATGGTTTAATACCAACAATCTTCAGAAGAAGAGGATGTGCTCCAGAGTTTTCTAAACTGATGCTATCTCTATGACAATAGTTAAGGAAATTAAGTAATAGAAATCTTCACGTAATAACAAGACATGAAAAATCTCAGTGACTGCATCATCAATAATACTGTGTAACAAGGTGGAGGCTGGTTCGGTGCGCAGACTATGGACTGAATCACTACAAGCGTCAACAATTTGCAGAATCACTTATCTTCGTTCCGGGGCACATGGGTGTTGTTGGCAATGTGACCACTCGGGGATTAGTTTAAATGAAAATCTTCTTTGCGGCCACACTCTATGAGGCGTTCAAAATATCAGCTCTATCTTCTTCCTCCTCTTATTTGCGTTCGTTCTTTACGACCAATTTTCATCACTCTTTGTGATGTTTGATCTTTGCCAAGAACATGTATACATTGCACATTGGTTTGGTAGGCTCCTAAACGCATAGACTTCTACACATTTAGGACACGTGCATCCGATTTCAGCCAAACCTCCTTTGTCACCTCTTGCGACATGCGTGGCAGGTAACAGTGATTCTATTCTTAACACCCCAAATTTGGGCCCCGGTAACCACTCGGGAGGAAAAAGGGTTTAAAAGCCGAAGGATTGACTTCATTGCACGGGTTTTACCCCATATGGCTCGGTCCCTCTCCACAGAAATGGCACGCCACCTGCCGAGTATTGCACAAAGCACGAACTCCGTAGCTTCAGCAACAATCCTAGGGGTCTCTGGAAAAAACTGCACTCGTGAACAGAAGGCTGCGGTGCGGATTCAAACCCACAATCATAGACTCACAAGGTAAAGGGCTTAACCACTCAGCCACAGAGACCCCTTCTTGTCTGGAACACAAATTGAACATGCGTCACCCGCATGAAAACAAACCACAAACTTGTGAATGAGGATATGCGTCGCATTCATTACATTTGCTTATTTACACTGACAATGGTTAGAGATGCCTATAGTGAATTTGGTTCACAGGTGGTCTCTCCTTTTGAAGTGAGACACTGTATGAATATCTGGTCTTTTCAGGCAATATCTTTTTCACTATGATAGCACAGCTATCTGCCAACCATGGAAACCATCAGCATAATACCCTTTACCACCCGCTGATAAAGACTGAGCACTATGAGTCTACCCACAATACAGTGATGTCAGTTCTACTAACTAACTAAAATTATCAACTACAGAAACAATATTAGCACACTTGCAATATTAAAAAATGTTAGTATATCGACCCCAAATCTATCTACACAGACTGCAATAGGATACGGCAACTGTAAGCTCAGCAATTTCTTGAAGAGTTTGCCCATGCGTTCTTTAAGTTCTGCCACATTGGTGACTGTAGGTGCTTTGATTGTGGTGACAACCAAAGGCCATCTCAATGCTTTCAACACTTCTTCAAACTCCCTGTGAGAGATATCAATAATGATACTATTGAGAGAATCTATTTACTCTAGAAATATTAAGATGACAAATATGTAAAGTAAAAACAATGAAACAAAAGGTCAGACAACAATAACTATACAAATCTTAAGAAAATGGTCATGTTTATAGTTTTATGTCTCTACTTTGTTATCCTTGATCAATAATAGATGCTGATACATTAAACTGTTGAACTTGTCTTCATTGAAAGTGGTCAACAACTTGTTATATTTCAGAATTCAGTGTTTATTAACTAACATCCTAGAGACCATCATTAAAAGACAAAGATGGAGGTGGATTGGGCATTTATGTTGTATGACAGTAGAGACATTGGCTCGTATAGCGTTTTCCAATTATTTCTTTACTTCTTTGCTTTTTGCATATTATTTATTAAGTTTTTGTATATAGTGTGCCTACAATTTTTTGTAGGACTTCAAGTGTGCCATGATTTCAAAATGTTTAAGAACCACTGATCTAGTACAATGATAATCCTGATTAATGAGGTTTTAGATAGACATCTTAGGGCTATATTAACAGCTTCCATGTCCATTCTTTTCCTAGAACTTGTCATGTTCGTCTCATTAAGCTCAACAATGATAGTCTTTCACCCCTTGCACAAAAGTCCAATCCTGATTTTACTTTATATCAGACAGAGCCAGCACGGAATACAACTGCATCATCCTTTTCAGCATTATCATCTATCAACTCTTTGATTCTGAGATCTGCTTTTTTACTGCACCACTCCCTACCAAGAGTGAAGATAACCTGTTGGTAGTCCATCATGTTCTCATGTCTTCATTCTGAATTCTTTCAATTCGTTCACATTCTGATTTTGATATTGTGAGGATGTCAAGTCCGTAATCTACCACGGATATAACCAATTGATGAAACAGAAGGACAAGTAGTCTCTGCTCAAAGCGTGAGGTGACCATAACTGTGAGAGCTGCAAGACCATGCTTGCAATGTTGTATCCTTTTTCCAACATTTTCTCTCGCGCATAATCACAACATAGACTGATGTACCAGACTTCCTATAAATTCTCCTATTGCTTTTAGGGACTAGATCCCTCCATACAGCTTATTCATGCGGAAATCTGATTCATGCAGCCTTAGCATGGGTGTGCTTCATCACATCTTTAGCACCATTTGTAGCTCTGGTGCTTATCCTTCGGTGATGTGTCTGGTTTTAGCCAGCGTTTACTGGGTTCGCTCTCCGTCAGCTGACCTGCAAGGCAGCAGGTTGCTATTTTCTTTTAGGGTAGCTATCCTTAGACAATCTTTCCTCCCGGGTTGTTGAGCGTCATCTGCCCAGGTTACCAGTCTTTTTGGACAAATTGGTTTGCCTGCCGTCCAATTTTGTAGTACGGTTTGCTCCGCTAGACTTTGATTGTCCTCAATTGAACTACAAGGCAGTAGTAGTTCTCTGCGAGGGGAAACGCTGTATTGTTCTCTGGATGGAGACTCATTTCGAGGCTCACCACCGTTTTATCCACCTCTCGTTTCTTTTGAGTGCCCCTTCCTGCTTATGCCCTCGTCCAACGACTGGGCTGCCCCTTTCTCGTCACTTGTGCTCACATTGTTCTACTGGGCGACACCTTATCCATTTCTATCTCCCTGTGCACAGTTTTATCATCATTCGTTAGGAACGTTTACACTGGATTCAAGCCACTGCTGGGCTTTCCAGTTTTTCTGCACATTTGGGTGGTCCGCTCACCCCTACATTTGCCACATCTTTTTGTCGCTCCATCATTAGCACTGTGCATGTCTGCCCCACCGGTGGGCTCACCTATGTATTGTCTGTATGCATGTTCGCTCTACTTTGGTGTCTGCTCACCATGTTTATCAGGTTTCTCACCGTGCTCACATTTACTATGCCTCGACTGTCAGGACACACAACTCAAATCGGGCCCCCACATCAGGGCTCCAAGTTTCGTCCCATGTGGGCCCACATCTCTTCTCTGGATGCACCCTTCATGCCTTTATGTTTATTTGTTCAGCTTTTCCCATTGGTCGGGAGAGACGTGCATTAAGTCACTCTGGGATTCTGCTCGTCTGTGTTGCAAGCGGATCTCATCCAACGTAATTGCGTCGCTACTTATACCAGAGTAGCTTTCCCTCGATCTCTACCCGCTTAGCCAGACATGAACCATTATCGGTATCCAGGGTCACCACATGAAGGTGGGGTAGGAGCTTGATTAGTGCCAGCTCACTAATCCTCACGCGAATTTGCCCCTGTGCGTCTTTGACCACCCCCAATATGTTTGAAAGGTAGACTACGATTAAATGTTATTCCAAGATAATGCAGCATGTCACAGCGCTCAATAGCCTGTCCATCAAAGGTGACTGGGTAGGTAAGTTCTTACTATGGAATTATTGAAAGAACACTACAACATGCACACATTTTCAAGGTTGACCTAAGAGCGAGACTTCCTGCACCAAAGCAAGATGGTATGAAATGTTCCCTGAATGTCTTCAACCATTTCAAAATAAATAAAGTAGACACTAAATACAATGAAGAAAAGACAAAGTAATCAATTTCAAATTATAAAACATACATACACTGCAATTCTATCTTGAAGAATTTTATTCCAGAACAGAATAGTTTCCTTTACATAAGTGACCAGGTGATGACAAGATGAGGAATGCAGAAGGTTAAATATATGTGTTATTTCATTGAAGCTGTCAACAGCTGAACCCAGGGATTCAGTCATCAGTGAAGCTTGAATCTGTGAACTACAAGAATATAGTTCATTTTATGCAATGGCAATACAGAATATGAAATATAATAGTTTGGCACAGAACAGATAATGTTTCAATTAAAAGGCCTTTATAAAGCTCAGGCACATAAAACATGCGCAACAAAATCAATCAACAGAAAAAAAGGTATTAAAATATTTCTTAAAATGTTGCCAGGATGGCTAGGGATACAAAAAAACTTAGATGGAACAGAAAACACAGTAAAAAAATATTCATTGAAACAAGAGACGAAACAAAAGAAACCAAACAAAATGAGAAGTGTATTGGTAAATAATTGTAAATAGCTGTTGTCATTCGGCTACATATTCCAAAAATTTGATTCGTCTTCTTTGAAGCTGGTCTAATTTGTCATTGCTGTTTACTTATATTTTTCTTTCCATTTTGACATATATATGGATGACAGTTTGTGCCTAACGATAGGACAGTGGGTAGCTAAATTGCTGTATTTGCCTCCAGCTCTAGGCTAGTGTACCAGCTCTTTCATTTACAATGATTCTACTGTAAGAGGGTAGCTTCTTCTTCTTCTGTGTTCGCCCACTGTGAATTCAGGCATAGCCATGCCGCCTGGTGTGGCAATTCTGACTGATTTTTGCATGAAAGCATGCTTAACATTTAATTGGTTTCCTCACCATACAAAGGGCCTTCTCCGACTTCAGAGGTTAGCTATTATAATAGTTAAATATATTTGGACACTACTAGGCATCAATTTAATTCTGTGCAGTGTATGTTCATTCTAGTGTTTTGTAGTGAATCCAATAAGTATTTGCAATATGTGAGAAGCACTATCTTAGACAGTGGTTTCTGTTCTGGGATGTACTGAGAAGTGTTATAGACTGTCAAAGAAATTGGAAACATCTTTCAGAAAATGTCAACGTTTTATCCTATAAAGATGCAATCTCCTCTATTTTTGACAACATCTTCTGCTGATTCATCAGTGCATACATTCGTCC
The DNA here is from genome assembly GCA_020796225.1 of Arion vulgaris. NCBI lineage: Eukaryota > Metazoa > Mollusca > Gastropoda > Stylommatophora > Arionidae > Arion > Arion vulgaris. The sequence goes on from CM036767.1 coordinate 29,052,513, forward strand.
ACTACATGGGATTTAATGTATTTTCTGTGCTCATGTTTTTAGTTGCAAGGAGAACTGGTAATCTCTCTTTCCTAGCTCAGGAACCTCTGTTTTGATCGAGTAATTCTCTTTGTAGAAGTCCTGTATGGGGCTGTCTTTGAGCATTGTGAGTATTTGATAATAGTTCATTTATTTATCTACAAAACAACATATAATTCATAAGATGAATTCAAAACAACATATAATTCATATATGAACACAAAAAGAGCAATGTTCAACACAATCTTTCTCCCCACATTATACTACCAGTGCCAAACCTGGACGCTGACAACAAATGATAGAAGAAAACTAGTCAGGACAGAGATGAAGTGTCTACGCAGAATGCTGGGGGTATAAAGAAGAGACCGGTTGAGAAATGAAGACATCAGGAAAAAGTGGGAACAACATCAGTACTAAACTTCATCAAGACAACAAATTAAATCGTTCGGCCACATAAGCAGATTACCAACAGACAGTGCACCCCAAAGAGCAATGCTGCTCCGATACAATGGGCACAAAGCAAAAGGCCGGCCACACAAAAGATGGACCTCAGATACAACAGAGGTGATGAAAGACACTATCTACAAAGTGCACAAAAAGGCCCTTTTAGAAATCTCTTCTTGACCTGACACTGTGAGGCAAACAGGATTGGAGAAAGAAAGAATTCATAAGAATCCAGTAAAAACAAGTAATGAAAATGTGAAGAGATATTAATTATGTCACAGCAAGTTTGTCACCCCTATATTGATGTCCTCTTGTTAGTGCATCGTAGTCATGAGATAAAATGTAAACTCAAACTGAATAGTTCATAAATGGGACACTGGTCAACAACACACATGTGATCTTAGAGATCTGTCAACTGCAAAAACAAATGAGTTGCTTTAACTGTCTTTATCAAAGATGCCAAATAATTTTCTAAATCTCGGTAGGTAATTAATTTCATGATGTAATTTATTGTTTGTTTTTGAAGGTACAGTCAACATAAGTGACATAATCTTGAACTGGTTCTGTTGAAAAGTCAGACTAATAGGTCAGAATCTACTTTTAGATTTACACAAGCAGAAGTTGGGTGAAACACACCCCTAACAGACACAAGTGAGCTTGGCAACCATATAGTGCAGACTTGAATGGGTCCATATTCTGGGCAAGGTATGTTGATTACATCCTTGGTGAAGATGTTGATCTTCTTCGAATGTTCCTTATGATCACATGTTAACCACTCTGTGTGATTTGTATGTGATCTGAGCATGAGCGATTGTACATTGTGCCAGTTATGCGCACACAAGTAGAGCCAGACATCCAATTTCTGCTATGCTTTTTATTTACTACGGTAGTTTCCCCTAGGTCCTACATTAGTCGCCTCTTACGACATGCCTTGTATGTTGCAGTGGTACTATTCTTTGCTTTCCTTGCGAGCACCGGCCCCACACGGGGGAGATGCTGATCTTCGATGCATAGAGTATAAATAAATGCATTAAAAAGCATTTTACAAATTGGACAAAACTAAGATTGCTACCTACCTGATATCCTCTATTTTTACAACTGTACTCAAGTAATGAGCATATTTTTTAACTTCTTGCATCCTGTTCACTAATGCACCCAGCTCGCCAACCATAGGTTTGACTTCATGAGTGTAATCAATAACTTCATGTCGAACTGTTTCCAGTTTGATTTCAAGCCTGCTAATCTGTTCTGAAGTAGAGTCCACTACGCTCATGGCTCTGCTAATTTCAGATGGAATTTCAGTACGAGCTAAAGTAAGCTGAAAAAAAGATATAACTGGACTACAATAAAAGAAATCATAACAAAACTTGCAATTGAATTGTTGCATACTTCTTCATTTTCTTGCATGTGCCCGCTATGAATTCAGGTGTAGGCATGGTATGGTGCTTCTGACTGATTTTTGTGTGAAGACATGCTTTCCCTTTTTATCAGTGTCCCCCGCCATACAAGTGAGCCTTCTCCGACTTCAGATGTAGATGCTGTTGTATACTATAAAGAGCTGTTCTTCTTCTGTATTTGTCCGCTATGAATTTAGGCGCAGCACTTCTGGCTGACTTTTGCATAAAAGCCTGCTTACCGTTTTATTGGTTTCCTTGCCATACAGGCGGGCCTTCTATGACTTCAGAGGTTATATAGAACTGTTGAAAATACCACTGTTTATCAGTTGATGTTGCATCAACAATATCAGCAAGGAAATAAAAATGAGATGCAAATGGTTGGGAATTACATTAAGAATGCAGAAAACCAGCAATCTACATGTGGCTCTAAAATTGAATCCGGAAGGTAAAGGGGATAGGGAAAGACCTAAAGCGACATGGAAACGAAGTGCAGTGAGAATGATCTGGAATGAACTGAGCTGGCTTGGTCAAGACAGATCTGGTTGGAGGAAATTTGTTGTCTTATGCTTCAAAGAGAGTTAAGAGAAGAAAAAAGCAGTCAAAGCCAAGAATATCAGCCATACTGACAGGTCCAGTCAGTAGCCTGTATTGTCACATAACTGTTTTGCATCCCAGGCAGACAGCCATTAACAGTTTTGACAGAACCTAGCAATTCTGGTACAATCAACCAGAATGTGTGTATGTTGCGACCCTATGGCAGGTAAGACAGGCACACCTGAATTTCTGCCATAGTGTATGTATACATATTATTCAACAGGGCACAAATTCTCTACAGACATGTAACTGCAAGATTTTACAAACAGAAAAACTCCATTTTAAATGTACATCATCTGGAGTTATACATAACACTGAGTATTGTATCAGATTTGATTGGTCAGAGAGGCAGTGAGAACTGACTCGTGCCATTTCTCCCTTGCGACATTCATATTATTTTCATTATTGTTGCAGGTCTTCAAGCTCAAAGTTCAATTTTTATTCCATGCATTCGCTCCATAATATACCAGCTAATTCTAATATCTCTCTTATGTGTCCGATTCTACAGGGTGTTCAAGATTAAAGCAGCCCCATTGACAAATCGAAAGTTGCCAGATAATCTATCCCGTTATGTTTATGTACTATTTAAACCGGTTCTGACTAGCTCGTTTACGTCACATTTGTTCATCGCCCTTCCGCACTACACGTAATTACAAAGTACTGTAGTTTTACAAATTACAAAAACAATGACAAAATACAGCAACGTTTCGACCAACAAGGCCTTTATCAAGCAAACGAACAAACAGGAGTGACAAATTAAAATGAAACACAAATGGACGACCAAATACAAACGTATCTAAGGAAAATCTGGAATAAAACGAATAACGAAATAAATGTAACACAAAAACACACATAAAAACTAGAAATAGAAAGGAAAAGAAACAATGAAACATCTAGTAAATATATAACTTAAATACATGCAACATATACCCATATAGATTACAAAGCAGGGAAGAGAAAGTACTAAGAAGCATAAGTACTTCCCGCACTACAATTACATACCGTCACATAACCTTGACCTATACTACGTCATAACTGAACCTTCTCATTTTCATACATATATGCCAGATTGACTCCATTCACGGCTGCTATTATCTTGAACACCCTGTATACTGTATAGTGATCGCTTTACGCATTGTCCTTGTGATAATTCGTCGCACAGTGATGACAGTAAAGAGTATAGAATACTCATTACTGTCTGACTGTTGCAGTGTTACACTAGTTACAGTGTAAAGTGTTGTTGTCTATAAACGTTGTAAATGATGTAATTGTAAACTTTGTAAGTTTGTTGTTGAAATAAAAATAGTTGCAAAGTTGGGAGTTTATTTTTACTGCTCACACATGTCTGATGTCACACCTTCTATTTCTAAAACTTACTTTGCTTTCTAAACAAGCTATTTTATCTTGAATATCTTTCTGTAGACTCTCGACATTTTGTAACGAGCGCGTGTTGTCAGTAAAATGTTCATTCAAAAAAGCTATCAAAATTTCTTCATTCGTGGAAGACGCCATTTTGATAAACAATAGTGATGTGCGAATAGTAAGTATTCGATACTCTAACAGCGAATAACATCGAGCAGCAACTCTCTACATCAGTACTAGACTTCATCAAGAAACAACAAATTAAATGGTTCGGTCGCGTAAGCAGATTACCATCAGACAGTGCACCCCAAAGAGCAATGCTGTTCCGATACAATGGGTACAAAGCAAAAGGCCGGCCACGCAAAAGATGGACCTCAGAGATAACAGACGAAAGAGACGATCTACGAAGCGCATACTAGGGCCCGTTTTAGAAATCTCTTCCTGACCTGACGCTGTGAGGCATACAGGATTCGAGAAAGAAAGAAAGAAAGCAACTCTCTCTCTCTCTCTCTCTTTGCCTTTCTACCCTGGATTGGGGCATAGGCCCTCAACCAACTCATGCCGAGTCTTCCTATCTCTAGCTATCTCCTGCAGCTCCCTCCAGCTCCTCTTTATATTGTTGATACAACCTGTGCTGTCTTTCCCATTTCATACATACTTCTAACATTCCAGGTGCCAATTCTAGAGCTTTTCCTAGGTGAAAGGAAGATAATCTGCGGCGAGACTCCTTGCGGCTTTCTCTGCATCGCTTCATACCTCTTCTAGAAAAGCTTCCTTTCCTCTTGGTTGGCACAGATTTTATTTTTATGTGACTTGTTCATGGTTGGTTGGATTTTGTGGCTAAAATTGTCTACTGGATAGGGTAGACAGCCCTACGCCAAACCCCACCTTAGTCGTCTCTTACGACATGCCTTGTAGGTCGCAGTGTGTTGTTATTCTTTGCTTCCCTTGCGAGCCCCGGCAACACACGGGCGCGAGCAACAACTGCTTGTCATCATGTATCAGACACTGGTTCTTTCCATCATTGAATATGCAATAGCCATTCTCACTGTCAGCAAAACGCAAATTGAAAGGCTCGAGAGAATACAAAACGAAACAATGCGCATCATCCTCGGTTGCACAAGGGATACACCCTGTGTGGCGATGAGGGTTTCTCCTCTATTTTCCAACCATGGAGCTCAAGGATTCATGGATTCTCAACTCAAGATAGCTAGAGCACGTGTCTATCTCAAAATAAGTGCTAAAAATAATCACCCATTGCACGAGCTCAACCAGTGGGGAAATCGGTTTAAGCAGGGCAAGTCGTGGGTTGGCCGTGCCGCAGATACTGTTCAGCTGGTATGCGGGCTCAACAATATTGACTATGGGGAAGAATGGATACCGATGCCTTCAATATACTGGAACACTTTTTCAACCATCATTAAATTTGACAAAGGTTACAGAGAGGGAAATCCCGTTGCGTTGGATGCAAATATCAAGGCCATCATCGATGAAAACTGCAATGCAAACGACGTTGTGATTTACACGGATGGATCAGTAGTTCGTCACGAAAAGTCCGCATGGACCTTCACTGCAAGCTCATGTGGCAGAATGGTCAAGGAAGCCAGTGGTGCATTTTGCATGACAACAAGCAGCATTACAATGGAGGTAAGGGCGGTGACCAGTGTACGACTCTGACTAGAGTCACAAAACTACACTCATGCGTGCATTCTGAGTGACTCATTGAGTATGATCCGAAAGGTGGAGGTCGGTTCGATGCGCAGGCAATGGACTGAATCACTGCATGCGTCAGTAATTTGCAGAATTACACTTGTCTTCGTTCCGGGGCACATGGGTGTCGTTGGCAATGAGAGAGCAGACTGGCTGGCTCTGCCGCTATATCTGAGGGCCAGCCAATGGACAGAGCTGACACCTTAAACGCCCTCATAGAGTGTGGCCGCAGAGAAGATTTTCATCTAAACCATAGATTCTCAAACTTTTTCAGTCCACCGCCCACTTTTCACGACATAAACTTTGTAACGTCTCCCTCCACCGCCCACTTTTCACGACATAAACTTTGTAACGTCTCCCTCCACCGCCCACTTTTCACGACATAAACTTTGTAACATCTCCCTCCACCGCCCACTTTTCACGACATAAACTTTGTAACGTCTCCCTCCACCGCCCACTTTTCACGACATAAACTTTGTAACGTCTCCCTCCACCGCCCACTTTTCACGACATAAACTTTGTAACGTCTCCCTCCACCGCCCACTTTTCACGACATAAACTTTGTAACGTCTCCCTCCACCGCCCACTTTTCACGACATAAACTTTGTAACGTCTCCCTCCACCGCCCACTTTTCACGACATAAACTTTGTAACGTCCCCCTCCACCGCCCACTTTTCACGACATAAACTTTGTAACGTCTCCCTCCACCGCCCACTTTTCACGACATAAACTTTGTAACGTCTCCCTCCACCGCCCACTTTTCACGACATAAACTTTGTAACGTCTCCCTCCACCGCCCACTTTTCACGACATAAACTTTGTAACGTTCCCCCCCTTACTCTTACCTTAGCCCACTTTCGACATAACTTTAACGTTTGCCATTGACAAATTTGCCCCTCCCCGTTATAACAGTTTGCCAACGCCCCAACACCTCACTATATATAAATGTTCTATTTTCACCTTGACATAGAAAATGGATATATATTTCTGTCATACATGGTCAATTATCAAATGATTATATGCATGAAATAGAAAATTGATATAAAAATGGATCGTGTAAGATGGGCATAAGATGAATTAAAATGCAGAATTCGAATTTTTAATGATTAATCAATAGCAAAATCAAGAAAAAAACCCTTCCCCAAATGCTTCTGAACCCACCATCGCCCCCTGAAGGCTTCAGCGCCCACAGGGGGCGGTACCCCACTTTGGGAAACGCTGATCTAAACCAATCCACGTCAACTACTAGATTGCCGGAGCGGGGTTTGAAGATTGGTGGGCAAGAAAAAATGATACGACAGGTATAGGAGTAGGCTCATCAATCAAAATCGAACTGGTACGGTCAGTCGCTGGACGCTGTTGGAGATTTTGCAAAGGAAATTGGAGCACCTATGGACATGTCCGGAGTGCAATGAAGATATTCAAACTGAAACTGAATAGGTCTTACTGCTATGTGACGAAAGTACCGAGTATCTATTTTTTTTAACGTATTCGATATATGCTATGTTACTAATTTCTTGACCGTTCTCTTCAGCGACTCCAACCATTGTCTCCGAGCCAACCTGTTTCAATCTTGTGTGGTGCTCTTTGAATAGTCCCATAGTCAAAGCTGATCTACCCCGTGTAATCTTAGATGAACATACCATCGAGCGCAGTGACAGGCTGCGTTATCTTGGAATAACCTTTGATCGTAGTCTATCTTTCAAACACCATGTTGAACTGACGATACAACATTGCTATCGTGTTCTTGCGGCTCTCAAAGTTTTGATAGCCGAAAAATATTGAGCAGAGACTACTTGTCCTTTTGTTAGATCGACTGGTTATGTCCGTAGGACATTACGGACCCGGTATTCTCACGATATCAAGATCACAATGTGAACGACTCGAACGTGTTCAGAATGAAGGTATGCGTATAGTCCTTGACTGCACTAGAGATACCCCATTGTGAAAATGAGATATATGCTTGGCCTTCTGTCACTACGCTGTCATCATGCAATCGCCCAAACAAAGGCATATATGCGGGTTATTGTAGATAAGAGGCATCCACTGCACAAGAAAACTAATGATGTTAAGTGCACGAGAATCAATCGTGGCATGTCGTGGATGGCCCAGGCTGAAAGAACAATTGGCCAGGTGACTACAGTTGCGACCCTACCAAAAGGGAAGAATGGATCCCAACAGATGGTAGCATGACCAACTATCTCAACGTTATCATTACTCGTGGAAGAGAATGTAGAGATTATGAAGGCTGATCTCGCAGTTAAGCAGCTGATAGAAGATAATGCAAGGGATGGTGATGTTATATATACCGATGGGTCGGTTCATCGTGGTGAGAAGTCAGGCTGGGGTTTCTTGGCTAATTAAACACTAAAATACAATTCCTGTAATTTTCACCAATCTTCTAAACTACATTGGTACCTTTAACGTGCTACGGAGTTTGTGCGTTATCGCTCCGATCTTCCAGTATAAGAAATATTTTGTAGCATATATACATGAATATTTAGAGAAGTGTAATCTTCTTCTCTTCCACAATTTACTTCTTTATAGAAGTGTTGGGAGGAGGGGGAAAGTAGTTATCTTGCATGTGCTTGTTTTAAGACACTTTGTAAGCTGATATTCATTTCCGTAAGGCTGTTCTTGATGCCGTCGCTCCATCTTTTGCGGGGTCTTCCTCTTGCTTTGTACTCGTTATACTTTTTGTGTGTGGCTCTCTGTGGTAGGCGATACCAGGGCATTATTATCAGGTGTCCAAACCATTTAATCTGTTGTTCTTTTATGAATTGCATGACTGGTTTGAGAAGTGAAATGCTGACGGTTAAATCCAAAGCCAACTCTATGTTTAGAACTGGCTGCTATGTGGTTAAATCAATCAGAAGACAATTATAGAAGTGGAATTACAATTTAAGGGATGGAAAAGAACTGTTTGGCAGAATGTACCACCACAGCAAGAGACCACAAATATTGCCTGTTCATCACAGTCGATTTATTATTGATGTGAAACGTTACTTGATTACATGTAATTATGTTTCTGGCATTTTCAATTCTGAATTCTGCACCGAACCACCGCGTTCTTAAAATACCTTTTTTATATTTGGCTGACAAGAAACTATAAGTATAAATTGTTCCTTTTTTCTAATATAATAGTGATAACTAATACGACATAGATGATGAGATAATAATAAAATATAATACATTACATTTTTATTTCAAGTTAGTACTTTGAAATTAAACACAGCGTTTTTATTTTGTTTTAATTTAATTTTGGCTTATCACAAGCGGCTTAAAACGTTTTCTGGCTTCAGCCATAGGGAAGTGTGGATTGAAACAGTGAGGGAAATTGGTGAGAGATAAATTCGCTGACAAATAGTAAGTTTAAAACGTCAAACCCTGTATATTTCTTGAGGTTTTGTGAACATATTAAATCTAAAGACTAGCTTTAAAACTTTACGTCCGTTATCTTCAACAAACAATAACGAAATACATGAAAATGAATGAGAATCGGATAGTAAGTGAAGTAAGTCGCCAAATTAAAATAGTACAACGGGCCAAATAAATAATAAATGGAACAAGCGAGTAAATTAGTAATTAACGAAGACCAATAATTGAAGTTTTATCAAATAAATTAATAAAGAAAACACCGCTTCGAAATAGAACAATAAATAGCAGAGCGTATGAATGTTTTACAGGAACATGCACACTACTAGTCAGTCAACAGACAGTTGAGACAGCATGAGCAAATTGCCGTAGTGTAGTTGGTTACAATATTAATTTTAAAATTAAAAATGCAACAATAGTAACATTTGGCGATTTGCATTTGGCTTGGTTATTGCATGGTAATTATTGTAACACAGATTCACCCTTGTGGTGCAGGGTAGCAAAGAATAGTACCACTGCGACATACAAGGCATGTCGTAAGCGGCGACTGATGTAGGACCTAGGAAGCTACCTAGTAATTTGTAAAAAAAAAGCATCACAGAAATTGGACGTGCTGGACTACTTGTAGGATCTTAGGCGCAGAACAGATCACATACAAATCAAGAGCTTTTAACAAGTGGTCGATATGGAGCGTTCAAAGAAGAAGAAGAAATAACCCTGATTATACTGAACACTGGGGGTGAGTAAACTGAGTTCAGTTTCAGTATGAGCATTCATTTTGAACTAATCAGAACTATTGAACAATCCACTAAAAATGACAAAAATGTTTAAGAAAGTTCATAAGACTCATTGCACGATGCAGCAAAAGCTTGCTTTTCTCTTCATCAGTGTATTTACATGTAGTATAAGGAACCCTTTTTCATACCTCGGGGTATATCCCGGAATACATTGTGATTGTGCTAGGCCCATTTTTGTTACACCGTAACAAACTTACTTACTTAATCCGTCATGCCTAGTGACACATGGGGCTTCAGAAAGGACTTTCCATGCTCTCCTGTCCACTGCAACCTTCAGCGCAGAGCCCACGTCAGAGATGCGGTGTCCAGTTCCTCTTCCATCATGCGCCTCCATGTTGTCCGTGGTCTGCCTTTCTTTCTCTTTCCTTCTGGTGTCCAAGTGAGGGCTACCCTTGCAGGCATTTCTTGTCTCATTCTCATAACATGTCCGAGCCATTTCCATCTTCTCTTTTGAGTATGTCATTCATTGCCTCTTGTCTTGTATCTTGGAGTAGTTGGTTATTGGATATTTTTACTGGCCAAAAGATTCCCAAGATTCTGCGAAGACAAGAGTGGTGAAAACTGACAGCCTGCTAGTATCTCCTTTGGTCATCCTCCAACATTCCGATCCGTAGAGCAAAACTGGCAAAACAATGCTTTTATAGAGTTTAAGCTTTGTGGTCCTATTGTAGATTTTGGACTTCCATACTGGTTTCATTCTGGCAAAGCGGTTCTGGCCTTACTTAGACTTGATTTTAGATCTTCCTCTGTGCCACCATTTAGTGTCAGTACGCTACCAAGATATGTAAACTGCTCAACCCTTTCCAGTGTTTCATTTTCTAACATTACTGGTTGTTGGATTTCACTGTTTGTCATAATTTTTGTTTTTCCTGTGTTTGTTTTGAGGCCTACTGTCTTTGCCGTGCTGTGAAGTATTGTACTTTTCTCTTGTATATGTTCATATTTGTGTGACACCAGGGATTTATCATCTGCAAAATCCAGATTCTCAAGCATATCGAAAGGGTCCATCTTATTCCTCTTGGTGCTTGTTGATTTATGGCATTTTTAGCACCCAGTCAATTGTAATACTAAACAAAAGAGAGGACATTACGCATCCCTGTCTTACACCAGATTTTACTGGAAATGTTTTGTTGTAATTCTTTAGGTTGCAGGAGAAATCTTTATAGAAGAGGGCTATGATGTTAACAAGCTTCTGCGTGCGCTGTATTGTCTTAGTATCTTCCATAGGCTGTCTCTGTGGAAGCTGTCGAATGCCTTTTCAAAATCTATGAAGTTGATGTATATAGTCCTTTGCCACTCGCTACATTGTTCTAAAATGACCGTAACAACGGTTGGCATACGTGTATGACTCAATGGGTGATGTGGTCAACTTCATGCTAGCCACCTTTACTTCAAAGTGCTTTTCTTGGTACCCAATTGAAGCTGGGTCGACCTCCGAGCCGTTACAGTCCACTAACAACAATGCTACTTGACTCTCAAATATTTTAATTTATTACCTAACTAGCAGTTTACCCGTTGTTCAGCGGGAATTTAGTTTAAATCTATTTGTAAAGTCCTTAAAAAAAATGCCACGTTGCTTCAAAATCAGCTTCTTCCCCATTAATAATACGTTTTCTCTCCATGCTGGGTTTGAAAACTTTGTCGTTTGACCACAAAAGATTAAAATGTCCCTCATTCTGATTGCCAGTAAAACCTGATACGACAGAATTCCTGCTCCCGTAGAAGTTAACAAATAACTTGAAATGTCTCATTTCGATTGCCAAGTAAAACCTGATACACCAGAATTCTTGTGAAAGTTGACAAATAATTTAAAATGTCCCTCATTTAGATTGCCAGTAAAACCTGATAAAACAGAATTCCAGTGAAAGTTGAATTTAGTTTAAATCTAAACCACTTTTAAAGTTAATTTGTTATCCTTTTCCGCTGATTTTCCGTTGTCTTTAGACCCTTTGTCTTTAGACCCTTTCAATATATAATAAATATTACTTATCTTCTTCTGCGTTCTCACTAGATTGGGATTTTGGATTCACTAATAAAGCAGCCATCTGCCTCAGGTTATCAGCCATACCATACAGTTTGTCTTGGACGCTAGGGTAGGTGGGCCACCTATTTCTTCTCAAGTCTGCATACTGGGGCAGCTCTGTAGGATATAATTCCTATGATTTCTGCTTCCCTGTTTGTGCGACCTCTTCCCGCAGTAAGTTTTGGCCACTCGTGATGGTAGGTCTGACATTCTTACTGTTTGGCTAAATCTCTGAGGCAGATTGATGACCGTAGAATCCGTTATCCCATTCCTCATTGTGAGGGTCGTTGCAACATGTTATGCACCTTATGGCTTGGTGCATCCATTTTCCTGCAAGCATTTGTTTCGGGTTAGCATTCCCTAGTGGACACATGCAACTGATTTCAGCCAAACCTCCTTAGTCGCCTCTTACAACATGCATGGCAGGTAACAGGGGTTCTTTTATTACACCTCAATTTTCGCCTGGTAACCACTCGGGTGGAAATATTACTCATGTAGTATTGCTCAAGAAAGTTGATGCAAACATTTAGTCTTAAATGGGTGAGATTTTTATATCACTTTTTTCTTATTTAGGTTGCTGTATGAGCAGGATCATTTAACCACACAATGTCTGGTATCGCACTTGAGTGACTTGGAGAAGAAAGGAAAGCATGGAGAAAAGATCACCCATTTGTAAGTCAGATTTAGTTGTAGTATGTAGTATGAAAAGCAGATGTCGCATTATGTTTCTCACTGTTTTGAATCAGTCAGTCTGGTAGGGGACACTACTTCTTTGCACTCCAGTGTCAAGTAGATGACGATATAATATTTTTTTCAATTTTTCCTTTTATGAACATGGAGCTATAACTCATTCTCCAGCAATTAATGGTATGGTTTGTCAGTGTAAACTTTGCACAGGCGGTCACCCTAGCGTGCAGATTAGCTTTGCAACAAAGTTTCAGAGTTCCTTTTCCATTTATAGGAAGAAACATTTAACACTTTGCTGACCAGCAATCCTGAGCATTACTGTCTCCCATTACCTAGGGTGTTTGGAGATTTCTTACAAAATGACTGTTTTTCAAATTAAATTCATTAAAAATGTAAAGCGATAAACGCTTCAAAATTTTCTGAGCACCAGTATAAATGGTTGCCACATCCGAAAAAATATTTTATTTAAATTAGTCGCATGAACATTTAGCGGCCATCTTGATTTGTGTGGCTATTTATAGAATTTATATAATATGTTTTAAAACCAGCCATTTTCCTAGTTTTTAGTGAGTTTGTTCAATTTCAAGGCAATAATATGTTAGGGACATGGTTAGCAATGAATAAAACTAGCTAATTTTGAGTACTGGTTTAACGATTGACAACACATTTCAACATAAAAAGTAAACATAAATTTGAATAAAATGGAAAACACATTTGTTTTTTGTTGTTGATTGTATTGTGTTGATTGATGTGGCATCTCATAAAAAGTGTTTGTGAATGTTAAACTAATAAACTACCTCTAGTTGGAGTCTGATCCGCTGTCTTCATGAACTGTGGTTGAGGTTGTAGCTGTAGGTATCTGCAAAAGTCTTTGTCGGGAACGTTGGTAATCCTCAACTGTGTGGTATAACTTGAAGCAGGGTGTCAAGCATAGAGGTACATTGCAATTTGGGCAGTACATACAAGTCTGGCTTCTTTTCTTTACAGTCTTACACACTTTACAGTCTGGCTTATACTTTGGCCTTTCATATTTTTCAATAAAATGGCGCTCAGTCAGTCGTGATGTTGTGACTTGTGATGTTGAAGGCACCACATTTCGCTGAAGGACAGCAGGTTCAAGAAGAGCAAGACTGACATCCTGCCTGAACTTCTTTGCTGTGATATTTTTGGTGGAGTTGACAGTGTTGTAGCTTATATGTCCATTGACCAGGGCAGTTTCAACTATGAAATGATACAAGGGCAGGTACCATTTATAGGATCTGTGTGGGTAGGGGTAGCTTGCGCTCAGTTGGTCGAAGTGATCGACACCCCCCATACTTTTGTTATATTTTTCTGCAATCATTGGCTTCTTGATTATTCTACCCCCAGGCATTCCCCTTTTTCTAACTGTCTTGTCCATAACCTCACTGGAGTGAACAGTAGAAATGAGGTTAACTCTTTTAGTGTCATGCCAGGTAACTGCCAGCATGCTTTTGTCTTCAGTTACACAAAACATGGGTTTATCTGCCTTTTTTAATTTAAGATTTTTTTTTCTTGAGTGCTTCAGGAAAATACTTTCTGTTGTCAGATACAGTTCCACAAGCCCCAATCTGCATTTCTTTCAGCTCTTGGAATAAAGCTGGGCCCGAATAAAAACTGTCGCAGTAAAGGACATGTCCTTTGTTGCCGTACCCATCGAGCAGATCTTTCACAACCTTGGACGTTGTGCCAACACAGCCTTCGTTGTTTGCCTTACCAGTATAAATTTTAAATTTCAGGCAATACTGTGTTGTTGAATCTGTAAGAACAAACAACTTAAAACCCCACTTTGTTGGCTTCGCTGGTAGGTATTGTTTGAAGTAAATCCTTCCTTTGAAACCTACCATCGATTCATCGATGGACAAATCCCGTCCAGGTGTGTAGTGCTGCTTGTAGGTAGGCACTACGATATCCAATAGGGGCCTCAGCTTGAAAAGGGGATCATACCCAGGTTGTCCCCTTTCAATCCTGAGTTGATTATTGCTGAAATGCAGATTTCTATGGAGCTGCTGGTACCTGTTCCGACTCATGGCCCTCGAATATGGCGTTTTATTTAGCCAAAATGTCTTGGACCAGTAGTCTGAGACTGCTGGTTTGCAAGACATTCCTATGCCAATCTGAAGGCCAATGAATGCAGAAATTTCCACTGCATCAGTTTTTTCCCAAGTGAGCTTTTGTACTTGCCTTCCTGAATACTGGGATAGATGATTTTCAGCATATCTGTTCATCTCATCCGTGATTAGCACTATGGCAGTATCAGGAAAAAAAGCTGAAAAATGAATAGGCGTATAGTCAGTTGTGATTGACGTGACACCTTGTTGTTCTTGGTACTGAATAATACTGTCAAGCTCAACTAGTTCGTTTTGGCGAACATTTCTCCATCTCCAGAGATTATTAGTATTGACTGCAATACTCTGGTCTCTGGTACCACGCCCACTTCTTACTTGCGATGTACCTCCGTCATCGGCATTTTGAAATGTAACGTCGTTGTCGCTACTTTCACTTTCGTTATTATTAATATTATTAAATGACGCATCTCTACTTAGCACGGTATCACTTTCGTCACCACATTGCTAGCAGAGTCAGAATCATCAATGTTACACATATGGTTTCCGTTATCAGACATGATAAAAACTCTGAAAGTAAAACTTCTAACAAAAATAACGAATTTTCCTTGAAATCACTGTTTGAAACTGTTCTAAACACTACCGATCGTGGGGGCAGCCATTTTGGAATAATAAAATAACCGGATGACACGTGACCTATAAATGTATCAATACTGCCGTCTGTTTGCATTCAACATGTTCGAAATTCGTTGATCGTCGAAGTTGGTCTCTAAGACTTTTACCCAAAATTCGACGACCGTCGAACTTGGTCAGTAAAGTGTTAAGAAAATCCAGCAGCGAACTCTGGCCTGAAGGTTGATGAGGTAAAGCGTCAAGTCCTAAATGGAGATATTAAAAGATAGCAACATTTCATACAATGAGGTATACTGGAGAATACTGTGTTAGTCCTGTATTTTTCATGGACCATCATCACCACACATTGGGTGATGTAGTCAACATCACAATGGCCATGCTTACTTCCTAGTGATTTTTTTGGTACTCAATTGAGGCTTGATTGACCTGCGAATTGCTAGGTTCAGTAAAAATTCCACTTCCACTATGGAATTGAACCCAGACCTAAGAAGCAAGTGCACTAACCACTGCGCTAACCTGACTTTCAAAGATATTACAAGTTTTGTTTATTTTCTACCAAGAATGTGCAGTGTCCAAATTGCATGTTAAAAACTACTGGCAGTTGCAAGTCAGTGAAGTAATATCAGACACTGTTGGCAAAATTGGAGATGTTAAAAGTTAAATTCAGTTCCTACAAGTCTACCATCATGAAACAACTGGGAGATCAATCCCTCAAACCACATGACAAAATCAGATGTGCTTGATCTAAGGTGCAGATTTCGCAGCTTTCCCTCTAAACATGGCACAACATTACTGACATAAATCTCATCATGCCATGTGAAACATGAAGCTTCAACAAGGGTTCTCCAAGCACACCCTGTATTTTGCAATGTTCCATGTCAGAGATACTCTCTGTATTTCTTTTGCAGTGCATCTCCAAGTTATTTTTGGTCTTCCTTTTCTTTTCACTAGTATGTCAAGAGTTCATTCTCATAACATGCTCGTCATTTCCATCTTCTTTTTTTTTTAAAGTACATTTTCTAAATTAGTGTCTACTCTTTGATAATTTGTTTGTCCAGAACATTTTTTATATTCTTTGCAGACATGAGGGGTTAAAAAATTTGTTCTGCCCCAATGAATCGGGCGTAGTTATGGCGCCTATGATTTTTGCATGATGGCTGTCAGTTGGCTATTGCAAACTACTTAACACTGAAAGTCTGCATATAGTGCTTTAATTACATGTACCATTTTTGTTGGTATTCCATAATGCTGGAGTATCTTCAATAGATATTCCCTGTCATGAAAGAACTTTTTGTTTTGTGCAAGTTGACCGGTGTCAGCAGCAGTCATTATCAGGTCGTTAATGACATCTTGCACCTGTCGTCTTCTAGGTCTTCCTCTCATTCTTCTTCCAGGCTCCATTCCCTCCAAAATTATCTTCTCTAGGCACTCATGTCGTTTGTTGTGTCCGAAATATTTAATTTTTCTTGATTTTATGTTCTTTAATAGCCATCTCTCTCTAATATCAAGCTGTTGCAGAACAGAAGCATTTGTTATTTTCTTTGTCCATGATATTCTAAGTACTCTTCTGTAGCATTTGCATTCAAAGACATTAATGATCTTCTTTGCCACTTTGTCAATGGTCCATGTCTCACAACCATATGTTGCCAAGGGAAACACGCAGGCTCTTAAACACTTGATTTTTGTTCTTATGTCAGTTCCCTTCCATAGATTAGTTAGTTCTTTTAGTTTTTGCAAAGCAATGCTCAGCGTTCTTTTAATTTCTTTTATAGTATTCCCGTCATTTGTCAGCAATGCCCTAAGGTATTCAAAGTTGTTGATTCTTTCTATTTTGTGGCTGTTGACACATATATTAACCTTCAATTCTGTTTTATCAGTTGTAAATATCTTTGTTCTATTGAGATACAGGTTTTGATCTTCACTGTTTTTTGAAGTGACCGTATCAAGTTCTCTATACCATTTTGTGATGTAGATAATAGCACTGTATCGTCAGCATATCTTAATTCTGGTAACTTGTGACCTCCAGAGCGTCATATTTTACCATCTCTGCAGATTCTCTGACATTCTTCATGATGTTTTCAGCATATATGTTGAGTAGGTCAGGTGCCAAAATGCAGCCCTGTCTAACTCCTTGGCCTATGCCAAACCACTCTGATGTTCCCTCTTCTATTCTCACAGCTGCTTGTTGGTCTTTATATAGCATTTTTACAATATGCACTATATGAGGTGAGAGCCCCATCTCTGACATTATGTTCCATAACTTGTGCTGTATGAATAGTCAACAAAGCAAGCAAATATTCCCATGGGCTATCAAATGCCTTTTCAAAGTCAACAACAGCCATATAGATGGAACTATTCCATTCATTGCTTTGTTCATCTATTTGGCACAGTGTAAAAGTGTGATTAATACATTATTTTCCGTTCCCAAAACCTACTTGTTCTTGAGTAATTTTGTTATCCAATGTTACTTTCATATTCTTTGAAGGAACATTCTACTAAATATTTTACTCGTTAGTGATAACAGGGTTTTTCCTCCCCAGTTGTTATAATTTCCCAAATCCCTGTTTTCGGTAACTTAATAATAAAGTATTCTCCATTCTTCTTGAATTACTTTGTTATGCGCCAGAGTGGTTACCGGGCCCAAATTTGGGGTGTAAAGAATAGAACCACTGTTACCTGCCACACATGTCGTAAGAGGTGACTAAGGAGGTTTGGCATCGTTGGAGAATATCAGAAGCATCGTTGGTACTATACCATGCATACAGTACATCGAGAGCAAAGATTCAAGTGGTTCGGCCATTTAATGAGAATGGAACCACATTTACTACCATCACGTGCCTATAATAATCGACACTCAGGCACAGAGCACGAGGCAGGCCAAGAACAAGATGGATAGATAACATCTCAGAGTCCCTGCGAAAGCGCATGGACTGACAACGTCAAGCGCAACACACCTGGCACAAGATAGGAAACTAACTCTCCCACGACGCTTCACGGCAAATGTGGTTAAGATAAGATAAGATAAGATAAGGAGGTTTGGCTGAAATCGGATGCATGTGTCCTAAATGTGTAGAAGTCTATGCGTTTAGGGCCTACCAAACCAATGTGCAACGTATACACGTTCTTGGCAAAGATCAAACATATCACAAAGAGTGATTAAAATTGGCTGTAAAGAACGAACGCAAAGAAGAAGTGGTACCTGAACGAACATGAAGAAGAAGACTACGTTATGACATATATCATTTCGAATTTTGCATTGGAGTCTTGGTGTTTCTGATTCTTCTGCCATGAGCACCTCTGAGCAAACTTCATCACTGCCAGGTGCTTTATTCTTCTGCGACTTAATGGATTGGATCCATCACAGTCAACATTTGATATGGAGATGACATTTGATCTCATCTGAGTTCCCATGGCACTAATAATTTAGCAGAATATCATTATATTAATGCAGAATAATATACTTGGGTTGTCATGATTAAGCTAAAATTGTGTACATTTTCAGGGATTTGTGGCCAAACCAACAAAAAACCCTGATGGCACATTGAATCTCTTGAACTGGGAGTGTAAGATACCAGGAAAGAAAGGAGTGAGTATTGGTATTTGTTCATACTGTAAATGGTTTTATCTGAGGACTAAATATACTATGTTTTTTTAAAAGTTTTATGTTATGCTACACTACTACTATTGTCAATATCTATTATAATACTATTGCCTGTGTCTTCTATAATACCATTCCTGGTGTCTTTTATAATATTTTTCTTCTTTGTGCTCATATTTATAAACCAAGATAACCATTCTGTGTGGTTTGTGCAGAGAATAGGAATATGTTGCACCCAGATTCTTCTGCATTCAGAACAGGCGCATCCGAATAATTGCGGCCCATTTTATATTACCATTGTCAATGTCTTTTACATATGAAGATAAACTGGGAAAATAATACATAAACCCTCATTTAAAAAATAGATCCATGCACACATTATAAATGTCTTGAATATTTTGTGTGTGTAGATACATTTTATAACTTCTTGTCAGGTCACTTGTTGCATGTGTGTTATGTTCAGTGTTGTTCATCTTATTCATTTTGAATAAGGTGAATAGCCAGGGTCAGTGAGCTTACACTGACCAAGGCCCTGGAAACAGATTACAGCACTGAAGTCTGACAAAGCGATGTGGATCAAAGGAGGAATTACCCACGAGAGGGGGTAGCAGAATAAGTACAGATGCATTATGTATGAGATTGAATCGCACACCAAACAGGCAATCTTAGAGTAGCTGCATTTACATGATTCACCCGACCGACATCTAGAGGTGAGCTCACACAGATGCATTGCAATAGTGCCTGAAATACTGGTTCCAGTTATTATGCCACAAAAAATCATCTGCAAGAAAAAAATTGTCTCTCGTGATCACCGCCCAGACCGGTGTACCAGACTCCCCCATAAATTCTATTCATGTGGAAATCTGATTCACGCATTGGTGTGTTTTAGTCACATCTTCAGCACCATTTGGAGCTCTGGTGCTTATCCTTCGGCGATGTGTCCGGTTTCTGTCAGCGTTTACTCGGTTCACTCTCCGTTCTGTAGCCATCTAGTAGCTAGTCCCATACCTAACCTCCTTAGTCGCCTCCTACGACATGCGTGGCAGGTAACTGGTTCTATTCTTTACACCCCAATTTGGACCCCGGTAACCACTCGGGTGAGAAAAAATTCATACCACTCAGAGTGTAACTGGTTGGTCATTCCAGAATTGCCCAGTCTTGGTAAAACTCTGTTAATCGCTGATGTTTCCATGCTGATAACTTGGAAAGCAAAGCAGAAACTACTAATTTCTGGGGAGAAATAAGCGAAATACTCCATCAGTCTCCTCATGAACTAAGATATGTGACAATACAGCCTATTGATGGGTTTTGTCAATACTGCTTATATCTTCCGTGAACGCTCCATATCGACCACTTGTTAACCACTCTGTGTGATTTGTTTGTGATCTGAGCCTAAGAGTGATTGTACGTTGTGCCAGTTATGCGCCTACAAGTAGGCCAGCGCATCCGATTTCTGCATTGCATTTTATTTACTAGGTTAGCTTCCCTAAGTCCTACATCAGTCGCCTCTTACAATATACCTTGTAGGTTGCAGTGGCACTATTCTTTGCTCCCCTTATGGGCCCCGGCACCACAGGGCGACTGCTTATATAAAATATCTGCTATTTTAACCATTCTGCTTCCCCCACAGAAAATTAATACATCTGCGTTCTCACTAGATTGGAATTTTGGATTCTCTAATAAAGGCAGCCGTCTGCCTCAGATTATCAGCCACGCCATACAGCTTGTCTTGGGCGCTGGTGTAAGTGGACTACCTCTTTCTTCTCAAGTTTGCGTACTAGGGGCAGTTCTGTAGGATATAATTCCTATGATTTCTGCTTCCCGTTTGTGCCGACCTCTTCCCGCAGTAAGTTTTGGCACCCTCGTGATGGTAGGTCTGACATTCTTACTACGTGGCTAAATCTCCGAGGCAGATTGGCGACCGTAGAATCCGTTATCCCATTCCGCATTGTGAGGGTCGTTGCACCATGTTATGCGCCTTACGGCCTGGTGCATCCGTTTTCTGCAAGCATTTGTTTTGGGTTAGCATTCCCTAGCAGACATGTGCATCCGATTTCAGCCAAACCTCCTTAGTTGCCTCTTACAACATGCGTAGCAGGTAACAGTGGTTCTATTCTTTACACCCCAAATTTGGGCCCCGGTAGCCACTTGGGCGGAAAATTAATACAGAGTGACGCCGAGTGGTTCCCAGGGCCCAAATTTGGGGTGTAAGAAAGAACCACTGTTACCTGCCACATATGTCGTAAGAGCGAACGGATGCTATTGCATGTCCTAAGCGTGTAGAAGTCTGCGTTTAGGGGCCCACCAAACCAATGTGCAACGTATACACGTTCTTGACAATGATCAAACATATCACAAAGAGTGATTAAAATTGGTCATTAAGAACGAACGCAAAGAAGAAGAAGAATGCAGAGTGAAAAATAAACGGAAATGATACACTTCCAATATGGACTGACCATGTCTTAACAATGGCATATTATGCTCTTTTGATCTGGTTATATACAAGCTAAAACAAGGACCTGAAAAGTGATGAATATAGTGTTATGTTATTCAGTGAAAGTATGAACAGAGGATGGCTAGTAGTCAGTGAAGATACTGTTGCAGTGCTGCCTAACGGAGGTGCAGTGTACTACACTGCACCTCCATAGGCAGCACTGCACTCACATTCTTGGCACAGTGAGGATAAAACAGAGACTGCACATGTTCACTACAGTTAGAAGAAAACTATTGCTGAGCTCTCCAACAATGGCAAACATTCTATATATCACCACATAACAGCCACAAAACACATGCAGAGAGCCAGTTCAGCAACACTAGTTATTAACAACTAATCCCGTAAAAGTCATTAGCTGAAACTTATCTGTACTTTTGTTTTTTCAAAGACCCCATGGGAAGGAGGACTCTATATGCTGCGAATGCTTTTCAAAGATGATTACCCCAGTTCACCCCCCAAGTGTAAGTAGTTCTAAAATTGAATTGTAATTTATTCTGGTAAGTATGATTACAAATTATGGTTTAAATGTCTTCTTCTTGCGTTCATTCTTACGACCAATTTTAATCACTCTTTGTGATATGTTTGATCTTTGCCAAGACTGTGTATACGTTGCACATTGGTTTGGTAGGCCCCTAAACGCATAGACTTCTATACGTTTAGGATATGTGCATCCGATTTCAGCCAAACCTCCTTGGTCGACTCTTACGACATGCGTGGCAGGTAACCGTGGTTCTATTCTTTACACCCCAGATTTGGGCCCCGGTAACCACTAGGGCGGTTTAAATGTAAGATATATGCTGGTGAGATACAGTGACTATAAGCTCAATTCAGAAGGAATGAGGAACTTTTAGTGCACTGTCCAAATATATATGTACATATATAAAAATCAAATAACGGCAAGTTAAGTCATTATGCTGAGATGTGAAGAACAAGAACAACCCACTACAAAAGATGTACTTTCATAAATGTTTACTTGCTCAGAATAATTAGGCTGAAATTGTATTTTATTATTTTTTTGTTGTTGCTCGCTATGAATTCAGGTGTAATCATGGCCCCTCGGACTGATCTGTGTGTGAAGCTTGCTTTCCTTATCACCAGTGTCCCTTGCAGTTCAGGCAAGCCTTACGATGACTTCAGAGATATACCAGTAATTCAGATCCCCAAGTAAAGGATCAAAGTCACCTGTAGTTCAACTGCGTACCATGTAAACACAGATAATTTTTAGCACACAGTGGCCTCGAACCCTGATATTTCCATGGCACTTTGTCACTAGTGCAGAGTGTTATCAACTTTGTTATCAGTGATCTCGCTGAAATTGTATGATAAGATTACTAATGAGGAGCTGATTGATAGAGCCAAACAAATTGCAGTGGAACGAGAGCTTTAGGGAAAAGATGTTGACATTGGATAGAATTACATTAAAAAGAGCAGCTATAATATAGGACGGTGGGTCTTATCCTGAATCCACAGAAGAGAAACAGGAAGATCAAAAAGGAACGCCTGTATGGCGGGAGACAGTGATAAAAAGAAAGCATGGCTTCACACAAAAATCATGTCAGATGCGCCATACCAAGTGCCCTGAATTCTTAGCGGGTGAACGCAAGAAGAAGAAAAATGAAGATTAAATTACACTTGAAAATTAGATCTGGAAACAAGATATGGAGATGATTGCAAAGACATAAAAGGAATTCAAAAGGATAGCATAGACAGAAAATATTGGAGTATATTTGTTCAGGACTTGTACTCCAGAGAACGCTGAATTGTTATTATTTAGTTTCTTCTTCTGCATTCGCCCGCTATGAATTCAGACGTAGTCATGGCACCTGGTGTGGTGCTTCTGGCTGATTTTTGCGTGAAAGCCTGCTTACCGTTTAATTGGTTTCCTCGCCATACAGGCGGGCCTTCTATGACTTCAGAGGTTATTATTTAGTTTCATATTATAACTTGATTGCAGGTAAATTTGAATTATTATTGTTTTATGTCATAACTTGATTGCAGGTAAATTTGAATCATTATTGTTTTGTTATAACTTGATTGCAGGTAAATTTGAATCATTGTTTTATGTTATAACTTGATTGCAGGTAAATTTGAGCCACCATTGTTTCATCCAAATGTATATCCATCTGGTACCGTGTGTCTTTCATTACTGGATGAGGAAAAGGATTGGCGTCCAGCTGTCACCATAAAACAGGTAATGGTTTAGTCACTATCCACATTTTTCTTGCTGGCATTGGTGATCATGTCATTAAGTCATTTGGGGGTCTCTGACATGGAGGTAAGGTACTCGCCTCATGCTATAAAGGTATTAAATTTGTTCCCTGCATGGAGTGATTACGATATTTTTCCAGTGATCCCTGAATGTAGGTGAGATTGATTTCCTAGGCCAATTGAAGATGAATGATAAAACATACGTCCTGTGTTCATGTTGAGCATGTAAAAGAACCCTTGGCAGTTGAAAATCAATAAAATTAGACTAAAGCCGCTGTCTGGGCAAAAATAATAATTTAAAAAAATTTTTTGGCCATCTTCAAAATTATATCAGAGACTCGCCAGGGCTGTGTAGTTTGTGCACTGCTGCAGAACTCTTCCTGTGTAAGAACGAGATGAGAGCACACAGGTTATTCACCAAAGTGCAATGATAATGGTCCTCTCAGTCAATTAAGGTATCAACTTCATTGTTCACACTCTTTCATGACATGATGTTTTACTTCCAGTATCTTCTCTATCTGCCATCGTCTCAAGAAATATATTACTTGTCATTGTGTTATCCCTCCTGTCTTTGCATAACATGCAGAAAAATGATTACTGCTTTCTTAAGTTTTCATAAGGTTGCTTTTTTAATTTACTTTTCTCGGCACAACTACATTAGTTATGTTAGCAATCTGTGAAATTCTTAATATTCTTCTATATGTTGTTTCAATGCGTAAGGAAGTATGAGTTTGCACTAGTTAGTGAGACCAGTGAGCTTTTCCATTAAGACTACTAGTAGTCAATGGAACAATGGAAGTTAGAGCAATGACGTTCTATGTCATGGCTAGTGTCACAGAACTACACTTGTACATGCATACTGAAGGATTCCATGTGTGTGCTCTGCAAAGTTGAGCCAGGGTCGATACACTGACAATTGGTGGAATTACTATGGCATTCTGAGAAGAAAGTGATCATTTTCATGCCTGGACATGTGGGAGCTGAGGGCGATGAATGTGAGAGTATACTATCTGGTGGCTTGACAACTGTGTTAGAAGAAAGAGCACCGGACTGCTGCATGGACAAATTTAATTCATAGAGACTTTTCCCCAGTAGTAGAATTTTGGGGGTGAATCATGGTCGCTGGGAAGGAAACCGAAGATGGGAGTTCGTTTGGCTTAATGCAACCCATAACGACAACTCATACAAATATGGGGTTGTTGCTAGCGAAGTTGATAACACTGTGCTAGGGATCCCATCCCATTGAAATTCTGGGGTTTGAGGTCAGCTTAGGCACAAATATTCTTGGTGTGCACACAGTACGCAGTTGGACTACAGGAGAGACCGTGACCACACTCAGTCAACCTCAACTAAGCTTTGGACTGACCTTAAGCTGACTGCCCAGTTTGTCATCCACAGTTAATAAAACGCATGACCAGAGATCACCAAAGCACAAAAAAAAGTGTATGATGAAATTGACTGTACTGGACTGAAAGTGTAGATATCGCAGCTTTGCTGTAAACATTGCACAACCTGCATATGTTGAAATCACATATCAATAATATGTTTATAGATGCCTATACTAAAGTGAACAAAGAAGAAATGTGTTAATGCAAATCTGTTGCGCACGTTTTAAATTTTAAGTGCACACACATTCTCGTTTTGTTTTTTCAGATTCTTCTTGGTATCCAGGAACTTTTGAATGAACCAAATATAAAAGATCCAGCACAGGCGGAAGCTTACACAATTTATTGGTGAGTTGTAGTTAAAGCAAGTTATTGGAAATAATATTTTGTGACTTCTTGCATTAGGTTTCGGAATATGAACTTTAAACGAACTATGACCTATTTGGAGTGATAAAAGGGAGGCAGCCACTTGAATTACGTTTTGCCTGAGTAGTTACCGGGGCGTAAATAATAGAACCACTTTTACCTGCCATGCATGTCATAAGAGGTGACTAAGGAGGGTGGAAGTTGACAGAACCTTACTTGAATTACATTTGAGAAACCAAGAATGAAGTGGTTTGGCCACTGAATAAGAATGCATCCAAACTCCACAGTATACAGTCTTCTATAATAGAACATCTGGAAAGAAGGCAAGAGGAAGACCATGAAAAAGATGGTTAGATGGCATATCAGAATCCTGTCAAAGAGCAAACATAAAAATCACCCAAGCCACCAGAACAGCGCAAGACATTAACAGGAAACCACAACAGTGGGCACCACCAACCCGGTAACTGTGTGACGACAAAAGAAGACAATGTCACATAATTTATTACAAATATATGTTGAAAAACATACAGTATGAAGTTTGTAGAATGACTAATCAAACATTCTTTTGTCTAAACAGTCAAAATCGTGCAGAATATGAGAGCAGTGAGAGAGCAAGCATCTAGATTCCGTGATCCAACATACAAGTGAAGTCACAGTAATGTTAATTGATGGCATCATTTGCAGAATAATATTGTTAATGTAATAATAGATGTAAATTAGAGCTGCAAATATGTCTTGTATCACATCAATTTATAATAGATCATGATAGACAGAATTTGCAGCAATGTTCATGTAAAGGCACATAAGCCATGTTAGGAGAACCTTAAAAATATGCAACATTTCCACTGATTCCAATCATCTGGGCATACATTTTGGTTTTATGCTAGTATATTTTATTAATGTTAACAGATTACTATTACTTTATTATACAATTGGCCCTTGCTCTTTGTGAGATAACAAACAAAAAGAACCTACACTGGATATTTTTCACAATTTCTGATTTAAGAAAAATGTAATTGTTGTGAAAACAATAAAACTTAGACCAACTGGAAACAAATCATTTTTAAAACTAGTGTTACTCCAATGACAATATCACTGTCATAGATGTGTTTCATGTGAAATAAACTTTATAAATGTGGATGCTCCATCTTTTAACGGGTCAAAAAATTACATTATAGTCAAGGTTTATCACTTCATTTTACCTATATAATTTATTATAGATTAGAAACCATTGTGTTATACAGTAGTCACATTATTCTTGTCAAGCATTCTGGGTCCATAAAGTTATTTGTTATAGTCATGGTTTATTTCTGTGATTAGAATCCACCGCTTGAATATTTTTTTGTTGTATGTCTATTTGTTTGGTGTCTGCTCGTCTTCATTTGTTTGATATATCCTAGTTCTATAACTGTTTCCTTATTCTTTTACTATTGTTCAAACACTCCTGTTTATTTGATACAATGTGAAAGTGTTTGCTTGCAGTTTTTGCATCTGTCAAGCATCACACTGACACATTTGTCATCACTTCTAGTTAGTTTTAATTACAAATATATATTAAATCATTTACTTTTTCCTCCCCTGCCATGTTGGGTAGACAAGTGTAAGGAGGATCGATAAGCTAGCCGTTTCCTATGTCAGGGTCATTAGATAAGCAAAAATCTGAAAGTGTTCTAAGAATAATCTAAATATAGCAAGGGCCAACTGTAATTCCAGCAGCTGCTTACTTTGACCTTTAACATTTGAACTGGACGCATATTTCAATAAATACTCTACTACACATGTCGATTTTTTAAAACAATTGTCAACATTTTGTATTTATGTGCATTGATAGATCAATTTTGCCCATGACTTAACTTTTTGTGTGTGTTTATTTACAAACTCATGACTGTTGTGAATAAATATTGTTCTGGACACACTGTGTTTGTAGTATGTTGTTTATGGCTGCTGTATATAGTCTCACACACATGGAAATAAGATAAATGGAAAAAACCATTATATTGAAACTTTTTTATTTCATATTTTCCAGTTCTTATGTGATTGATAAGATCATTATCATTGCACTTATGTGAATAACCCATGCCTGATCCAACCACTTTATTACAAAAGGAAGATCTCTACGGCAGTGCACAATCTCTGTAGCATCAGCGAGGGTCCTTTATGTTATTTTGAAGATAATGACTAGAATTTTTTTTTTACCTGTGTAGCGGCTTTCCAGCCTGCTTTTATTGATTTTTACATTGCCAATGGTTCTTTTCATTTTCAATGAGACCTACATTTTATCGCCTGTCAACAATAAGACTAGAAACCCTATCTCACCTACACTGAGATCAGTGATCACTGGAAAAATAGTCCCATTGATCCACAAGGGGAAACAAAACAAGTAGTTTTGAAATAAGAGGCAATGTTTGTACAACCTGAAGACTGTTTTTGATGTCTTTCTATCTAAGGCATAAAACATTATTTTTACAGATTCAATGTCTGCTTATCAAGCTCTAGAAGATAGTGGACATTGTAAATCTGAACTTTCCCGTCTAGCCCTAGATATTGACAAACTTGTTACATGACAAAATAACTATACAGTGGATCCCTGGATTTTCAAACACACCCAGAAATAATAAAGTAGACAGTCTAGCTTATAAAGTGTCAACACAAGAACACCCAATCACAACAAAACTCTCTATACAGCAAAGCAAATCCTAATGACAACAAATAAACTAATTTGGCTGAACAGGTGGGCCATGGGAGACACAGGAAAAGAGGTTAACAGACACATTGCCAACATTAACCCCAATGACAACCTCAACCACAGAAGAGATCAGAGCACTATTTTTAGACTCCAAACCCAACACATACACTTCACACCACGCTCCATATTGCCAGCTGTGTGCACCATCTCTTCAGGTGCCAAGTGCTAGATGATGTTAGCTCTTCAGGTGCCAAGTGCTAGATGATGTTAGCACTTCAGGTGCCAAGCGCTAAATGTCAGGAAGATCCTTCTTCCTCCAAGCCCTGATAAATGAAAACATACGGTACAAAAGAACAATGTACACGCAGGTACCACTAAGTAGCATTGGGTCGAAGGGCAAGACCCCATGTACCGCTGGATCATTGAAGAGGTAAGAGGCGAGCACAGCATGTCTACACCACAAATAACGCCCACATATGTAACTAAAGAAAATAATAAGAACAATACCAAACAATTATTTCATGGTGTAAAAAAAATGAAGTGTCACACTAAACAATTACAAAAATGGGAAAAAAAAGATTGGTTGATATGACCATCATCATTGCCCTTCAGTGAGTAACCATGTGTGCTCTGATCTCTTTCTTACACAGGAAGATCTCAGCTGCATTGCACAAACTCTGTAGCACCGGTGAGGGTCTCCAATGTAATTGTGAAGATGGTGAAGATATTTTTGAAGAAATTTTATTTTTAATCTTTTCTAATGAATTTTGACAGGGCAGTGGCTTTCCAGCCTGCTCTTCTCGATTTTGAACTGCCATGGGTTATTTTAAACTGCCAGTTGCAAGAGCATACAACCTGAAAATGGAATCATCAAGAGGCAGACCAAGAAAAAGATAGGTTGATTTAAAACTCCACATACCACAGCATATCAAATGACAGAGCAAGCACTATCTCGGAAACCTATCATAACCTGCTACGCCTAACGGCAAAAAAGCAGAGAAGGACAAAAGAAAAAAAAGAAGGGTTATGTTACGCGCTCAAATTGAACACAGGACCTACGTTGTATTGTCAGTCTCCGATAGGACTAGGAACTCAAATCTCACCTACACTGAGACCAGGGATCTCTGGAAAAATATCCAGATAGCTCTACCAGGGAGTAAACCTGGTACCTTTAAGATGAGCGCCTAACCTCTATGCAACAAAGACCCCCAAAGGGAAAAGATATGACAATTCTATTCTTCATTACTCATGCTCTGATTGAGATGATACATATACTTCTTCCTTTATATTGCTTGCATTTTCATTCTTCTGTTCTGTATTTTCTTGATTGGATTCTATTGCATATTTTTCTTGTTCTATACAGATCATGTCTTGTGGTTGCTCAAGAGCAGTGGAAAATTCCTCTTTACTAATGGATGTTATATTTCTAACAGCATGTAAGATATCCTTGATTTTTTGCAAACTACTTCCTGCTTCGCCTGATTCAATAGAAAGCTGATGTTCTCTAATCAGATCCACAATAGACTTTTCTGCTACAATGATGACTGACTCTCCAGTTTCTGAGTCAAAGATGTGAAGTGATTCTGTTTCCTGTCCCTGTGGAATAATATCAGAAGGGAAACTGTATCAAAGCTAGAATTCAACAAGATTTATTAATGTTCTGCATGACAGAAAAGCAGGAAATAAGAGAGAAGAGAAATAATAGACTGTCAATATAAAAGAGTTGACAAGTTTCAGTGTAGATAATATTAAGAAAAAAGGTCACAACTAACAGACCTGAAATGAACTTGCTTACATAGAGATCTTCTTCCTTGAACGCTCCATATCGACCACTTCTTAACCACCCTGTATGATTTGTATGTGATCTGAGCCTAAGAGTGATTGTACATTGTGCCAGTTATGCGCCTACAAGTAGGCAAACACATCCAATTTCTGCAACGCTTTTTATTTACTAGACTAGCTTCCCTCTGTCCCTACATCAGTCGCCTCTTACGACATGTCTTGTAGGTCACAGTTGTACTATTCTTAGCTTCCCTAGCGGGCCCGGCACCACACACAGAGATCATCCTCATCAGTGCCCCCATGACATCCATGTTAAGGGGTCAAGATCATTTCATTTTGGTGAATAACCATATGTACTCCAATCTCTTATACAGGAAGATGTCAAGCAGTGCATGAACTTTGTATGACTGGCAAGGCTCCACAATGTCATTTTTTTTAAGATGGTGGATATTTAGAGGAATTTTTCTTAAAGTGGTATTAATCATTTTTGCCCAGGCAGCGACTTTCCAACCTACTCCTATTGATTTTCAACTGCAATGGGTTCTTTTACATGCTCAACTTGAAAACTCTACCTATGTTTTATCATTTGTCTTAAATAGGACTAGGAAATTGACCTCACCTACACCGTGATCACCGGAAAATAAACTGATGTCTCTACACTACAAAGGTGTTCAGGCTTAAGAAACAACATCTTGCCGTTGACTAGTGCACTTTGGTCATGAGTGAACAAATGGCAAAGCATGTTCTACAGGACAGTCTCCTGTAGCCTATAGGCAGTATAGAAAGAAATCTCTGTATCCTCTTTGTTGTCCTGTTTGACACACAAGGCTTCCACAAAAGATTTCCACTTCTTGTTTCCTTTGAATGTCTAGACCTTTTACCCATACACTGTCCTAGATAAATGACTCTCCTGGCATACAACTAACATGCCCAATCCACCTTGATCTTTGTCTTTTAATGATGATCCCTGGACAGAAGACAAGGGAGAGTCCGGAGTTGACTAAAGAGTTTTGGATATGAGGCTCCAAAACACCAAACATTGAAAGAACCAATCAAGCTCCAGTGGAATGAGAGCTTAATAAAGATGCTGGCTTTGGATAGGATACACCACTTGGTGGGTCTCTTTGGTTAAGCTGTCACCTTCCAAATGTCTGTGGTTCGAATCCAGGCCGTTGTCATTCTGTTCGCTAGTGCATTTTTCCACAGATCCTAGGATTGTTGCTGGAGCTACAGAGTTCATGCTTTCTGCAATACACTCGGCAGGTGGCATACCCTTTCTGCAGAGAGGGACTGAGCCATATGGGTAAACCCGGTGCAATGAGGCCAATCCTTTGGATTTAGAACCTTTTAGCGCCTGAGTGGTTACCGGCCCAAATTTGGGGTGTAAAGAATAGAACCACTGTTACCTGCCACGCATGTCGTAAGAGGCGACTAAGGAGGTTTGGCTGAAATCGGATGCATGTGTCCTAAACATGTAGAAGTCTTATGCATTTAGGGGCTACCAAACCAATGTGCAACGTATACACGTTCTTGGCAAAGATCAAACATATCACAAAGAGTGATTAAAATTGGTCAAAGAAGAAGAACCTTTTAGATTAAAAAATTGGCAAATACAGAAACAGGTCTTGTTCTAGAGTTCACAGGGAAAGAGAAACAGGAAAACCAAAACACCTAATGAAAACACAAGCTGGAAACAGATGTTAATGTGCCTAGGAAGGCATGGGAAGAACAGTGTATTTTTGTTGAGAATCTGTGCAACACAGAGAGTAGGATTATTAATATGAAGAGAAAAATCAGATACTACTTGGACAAAACCTATTCTAAAACAAACACAAACTACCATAATATATAGGATAGTCAGGAAACAAGATAAGAAATATGTACTAATATTTTTTAAAATAATGTATTTATAATTACATCCAAATCTCCATCTGGTTTGATTGTACATGGTACTCCTTCCTCAGTGGTCACCTCTACATTCTCGATCTCTTCTGAACCTTTCGCAGTGGTATCCAGAACCACATAATCGTCACCCATCTGCAACATTATAAGACATTATTTTCAAGCACAAATGAATATCTTTATCAAGTGTAGGACATAGTCAAAACTGTCAATCCACTCGAGAGTGTCTAGGACATAATTAAAACTGTCAATCCATTGGAACAGAGAGTGTGTAGGACATAGTCAAAACTGTCAATCCACTCGAGAGTGCCTAGGACAGTCAAAACTCAATCCACTGGAACAGAGAGTGTGTATGACATATTCAAAACTGTCAATCCACTCAAGAGTGTCTAGGACATAGTCAAAACTGTCAATCCACTGGAACAGAGAGTGTGAAAGCCTTTTGCTAGAAATAATGACTAAGAGACTGTACTTTTGCAAAATGGATACAGCCTTTTTTTGTTTTTATTCATGGTTAGGATGAAGGTTGAGGGTGCTAAATCTATCCTCCAATTGTTCGCTGGAACCTTATTTATTAGTGCTAGTGTCTGTCTCCAGATTAGCCTACCTTATTGTCGGAGGGTTTGCGTGCTTTGGTGATCCTTCAGGCTATGTTTGCGGGAGTCTAACTCCTGGCAGGTCTAACCAAGCCAAACAGACTGAAGGTGAAAGGCGAGGATGGGGCCTCATAAGGTGACAGCGCAGAATCCACAGGCAAGTGGTGAATGCTCTGGCTGCAACCAACCTGTCCCCCAGCTATGGGTTAAATGGCAGCACTCTCTTGAGGAGGGCATCTCTTTTCTTGTCTTATCTCCTACTTCTTTTACAACTTTTCGATCCCTTGAGTTAGACTATAGTCTTCTCTAGTAATAAGAGTGCTGAAGTCGGAGGCAGCCAGCCAAGAGGCGCACTATAGCAATCAGGTTGCCACGCACAAACGCTAATGAATATGCCCATATATTTGAAATGATATAGTGCTCGCACTTTGACGGACACTCAGGCAGGTGCAGTGCTAGCCCTCTACCTAAAAGGGCCCAACCCCAGCTACTGGATGTCCTCATTTGCCCTGTGGAGCCAGGAGGCATGAGAATAAAAAGACAGTGAAGTTTATACAAGAGACAACATTGAATATATAGACAATATTTCAAGCGAGCGAAAGGAAGGGCCAGTGTCTGACTTAATCATTGCTTCGGAAGGTTCAACATGGCAGGTTGAGGTATCAGTGGATGTCGTCTATCAATGTTTTCAATCTTCAAAGGCTCGTGTGGATCTACTGTCCTGGACATGCAGGTGTTTGTAGCAATGAGAGAGCAGACAGGTTTGCATCAACAGCAATGATAGTTTAAGATGGATAAGCAGAGCATCCTTCAATTTCTCGCCAACCACCTGATGGATGAAGACACTAAAAGTGTTATTGAATCTATCCGGCCAAAACTTACTGCTGGAAGAGGTCGGCACAAACGGGAAGCAGAAATCATAGGAATTATATCCTACAGAACTGCCCCAGTATGCAGACTTGAGAAGAAAGAGGTGGCCCACTTACACTAGCGTCCAAGACAAACTGTGTGGCGTGGCTGATAATCTAAGGCAGACGGCTGCCTTTATTAGAGAATCCAAAACCTCAATCTAGTGAGAATGCAGAAGAATCTATCCATCAATTTAAGGAGTTTGTAATTACACATTGTACAAGCAGAACTGGACACCTGAGAACAACAATGAGTGTTTCTTCTTCTTTGAATGCTCCATGTCGACCACTTTTAACCACTCTGTGTGATTTGCATGTGATCTGAGCCTAAGAGCGATTGTATATTCGCCAGTTTTGCACTTACAAGTAGGCCAGCATATCCAATTTCTGTGACGCTTTTGATTTAATAAAGTAGCTTCCTTAGGCCCTACCTCAGTCGCTTCTTGCGACATGTAGGTCACAGTGTTACTAATTCTTTGCTCCCTTGAAGCCGGCAAAACACAGGCGGTTTCGAAATTTGAATATCTTGAGTCTGTAATTAATAACAATGTAGATTGAGCAAAATAAATCAGCATTCTAGCCATGGAGATTCCGAGGGTAGTTAGTTTGCAGAAATTATGACTTAATGCAAGAAAAGAAACAAAAGTAAAACTTATGAGGATATGTTTTTTCCTGTGGTAACATATGAATGTGTATCATGTACCATAACACAAGCATTAAGGAACAAAATGTAATCTGAAACAAAGGGCTACAGAAAAACACCCTGGATAGAGGAAGGAAAAAAAACATAGACATCCTACCAGGCTTGAACATTGAGGAATAATAGCTCAAAAACACCATATCATGGAAACTTAGATTTTCTGATCAAATTAAATGTCACAGTGGTTTGGAAACAGTAATGGAGGGCATGGTTCCTTGAAGAAGATGGTGGCAACAGCACATTAAAGAATCATTTAACATGATGGAGGAGGAGGTGAGAGAACTTGCTAGAGACCAAGAGTTCTTCAGAAGGGCTGTGATATGTGCAACAGTCTGCAAAGCACATGCTACATGATGGGCTATTACATTATGAAGAGCTACTCACCTCCTGAATAGAAGGTATCATGAACTGCTGACCACTGTCCACATTCTGAATATAGTGTTGTGTGTTGGCTACCACTGTTGAGAACTGAGTTAGCATGTTGCTAGCTTGGTTCTGATCTAGTTGGGTAATGTTATGACTTCCTGAGCAAGGAACTGGGGAAAAAATATGTAACATAATGACATGTCTTTTAGGATAGAAATGAAGAAATTCCATTGTCCTTGTGCAAATTTCTTGGATAGATCAGTTATATGAGGACTATCATCATAGCACTCCGGATAGATCAAAATGCTTAAGCATCTCACCTGGCACATCTTGGAAACATGCATTTTAAAATTTGTGATTTAATTGCTCAGATATTAGAGAGTTTTTGAATCAAGAGTGGCAAACACAGACAGGAAGTGTGACCTACACAAATGGAAGAGAGATGTACATCACAAAGGCTTAAAGGATCAAATATAGTCTTTCTGTGTGACTGTATGTCAGGTCTTCTGGATTTCTAAAAACAACATGAGGACCTCTTAACAAGAACTGCTATAGAACATCTAAATCAGTTGTCCAACAACAACAATGTGTCACTGCAGTGGATTCCAGCACAATGTGATAATAGGGTAATAAGTCAGCTGACAGACTGGCAAAAAAAGGGCCCAATTACACCACAGAATCTTGCTCTCTTTTTTCACATTTCAACTCCCAACGGAGCACAGGTCTCCAACAAACTTCTTCCAGCTCTTCCTCTCTCTTGCCATCCCTTCCAATTCTTTCTTCTTCAATGATCCAGCAGCACTTGAGCTCTTGTCCTTCGTCCCAATGCTATGTAGTGGTATCTGCATGTGTTTGTAAGTTGTTCTTTTGTTCCATATAATGTGTTCCATTTATCCGGCCTTGGAGGAAGGCCATTTATCTGGCCTTTTCATCTAGTGCTTGACACTTGAAGAGGTAGTGGTGAATGGTTTCATGATGATATGCACACAGTTGGCATTCTGGAGCGTGTTGTGGTTGAATTCTGTTCAAGTGATTATTAAGTGTTATGTGTTGGGTTCGAGTCTAAAATGGTGCTCTGATCTCTTCTTGTAAGGTGGTTGTTGTCATTAAGGTTAGGTCTGGCCATATGGCTGTACACCTCTCTTTCCGCGTCTCCCATGGCCCATCTGTTCAGCCAAATTTCTTTATTTGTTGTCATTAGGATTTGCTTTGCTTAGGATTTGTTACTGTGATTGGTTGTTCCTGTGTTTACCCTTTCTTGGCTAGCCTATCTGCTTTTTCATTTCCAGGTGTGTTTGAATGTCCAGGGATCCACTGCATAGTTATTTTGATGTCATGTAATGTAATAAGTCTGTCAATATCTAGGGCTATATGGGATAGTTCAGATTTACAATGTCCACCATCTTCTAGAGCTTGAAGGGCAGACATTGAATCTGTGAAAATAATGATGTTTTGTGCCTTTGATGGAAAGGCATCGAAAACAGTCTTCAGGTGGTGCAAAGCTGCTTCTATCGCATGAATTTCAGCCTCATAATTGGAGCATATCTCTCTGCATGCACCAAACAGCTCTTCGGATGATCTGTCTGGGTATTGTATATATACTCCGTAACCTGTTTTGATGGTGACTTTAAATGCAGATCCATCAGTATAGACATGTACCCATTCTTGGGGATAGGCATCAATGGTTTTTTGAGATGCTATCATAAGGCCGACTGGGTCGGAGTGTTTAGTTGCTTCATCTATTTCCAATTCTTTCCATGTTTTACCTATCCATTTAATATCAGCCTCCAGCTCTATTCTCCAGGTCTGTCTAGGTCTTCCCCTACTCCTCTTTCACTGCGGATTCCTGGGGGACTGCCTAGAGTAGTTGATAGTAGCTCGGCCTGCTAGCTGTGAGACGCCTCATGCTCGGGTTCGAACCTACTGTCCGGCATTTGTTCGAGTCCCTGGTCTTACTGAGGACGATAACATGAGTACCTCTGAAGTCGGAGAAAATCTGCCTGTATGGCGAGGAATACTAATTACGAGTACATTGAGCACACGGCTGCCAGTGTAAAGTAATTTACAATGTGCACGCTGCTGCCATTGTTAGAAATTGGAAAAAAAGATTTTCCGAAAATCAGTTTCAGAGATGGAACTTCGTCTGAGTTGAAAGCCGACGAAAGAAAAAAACAAAAACTGCGGATTCCAAAACAGTGTCTGTCTTGCAATGCTTCCGGTCGGTATTCTCAATGTATGTTCTATCCATCGCCAGCGTCTCTCCCGTAGCTCTTTCTCCACTAGCATCTGCTAATTAGTTCTTTCTCTGAGTTCCTCGTTCGTAATCTTATCATACCATCTCAGTCCCACAGAATCTCGCTGAGGTAAGCAAAAACACGA
Organism: Arion vulgaris; assembly: GCA_020796225.1. Lineage (NCBI taxonomy): Eukaryota > Metazoa > Mollusca > Gastropoda > Stylommatophora > Arionidae > Arion > Arion vulgaris. Next base: position 29,089,008 of record CM036767.1, read on the forward strand.
TGCAAATGGGCATGGTCATAGAACAGGCAGAAATTAGCCACAAGACCCCCATACTAAAGTTAGACAGATCCAACAAACCCCCATCTTTAGGCTCCATTCAGCACAATGTACAAACCTATCAACACAAAATGAAAGCAGCTTAAAATGACCACCAGACTCCCCAACACATTCTGCAAACATGTCTCCTCTTAAATGATTTGAGGTCTCAAACATTGTCAAGTGTGACTAATTTAAAGGAGAAATAATGGGACACCAACAAGAACTTCTTGCTGACAACTGGATTCATTGAGGCAACTTATGTTTAGACAGCATAGAAAACTGATTGCAGAAGAAGAAATATGTGCATCATCTATGAATCCAGAGCATCATCAGTAAGCACTCCTTTTGCCATATGTTGAAAAAGGTTGAGCACCTTTGGATATGTCCAGTGCATAATGAAGTCGATTATGTTACCAATAATTCAAAGTACGCTGAACCATTATATCTAGGTTACCTGTATATAAATAAATGTTTCTTAACCTGGGGATGGGAGTAAATCTTCACTGTATCCAACCAAGCATATTGTAAGAAGAAACTAGACAGGGTTTGTGTATGGGTTAAGCAAGCGTATCATGATATGCATATCATCCAAGAAATACCGACTGCAAGAGCACATAGTTCAGTTGTTATGTAGAATAAATACAGTGGTGGATTGAAGCTCTTACTTCAGGAAATAAAAAGCTAATGGGGTAATAAAAATATAATTCCGCTGAAAAATTACCTTTAGCTTTAAGATGTCGTGACAAAGTACCATGTTCAGCAAATGCCCTGTTACAAAGGTGACATTTGTAAGGTTTCTCTCCTGTATGGAGTCTCATATGTCTCTGTAGTGATCCACGCTCTCGAAAGTGCCTATTACAAACATGGCATTTGTATGGGTTAACTCCGGAATGTGTTCGCATGTGAACTGTGAGGGAATTCTGTAACAAGGCAAAGAAATAAATGAATATGAATCAAATTGTACAATGTTAAACTTCTTAATATTATTTTACAGGAATTTCCCTGAACAAATTGAATTCGTCAATTATAACCGTTAGTGATTCAAAGTTTCCAATCTCTTAACTCTGCCAGGCAGCTAAACATACTTCTTCTCATCGCTGCCGTTCAATGCCTACACAGGAGTCAGCTCTTTGAATGTATATAGGTAATTACAAACAATACAGAAGTGGTTTATCTCCAACAATAACAACAGACAATAAATAAGTGATGTTTCCTTTAAGGGGGGATTCAGGTCTTGAAAATAAGAATCTATTTTTGTTGTTTCATATTAATATAAAATTTGTATAAGCATTTTGAAAGAGTATGACTTAGAATATTAGAAAAAATAGTAAAAAAATATGTCAAAGTGTTGCCATGGAAACAATACAAAATGGCATAGCACAAATTTTCAAATCCCTAAGGCTCTGAATCTAATGAATGTAAATGAATTCTGTTTTCACTCTAAGGTGCACAATTGTAATATCTAAAATATTACACATTCTTTTTAGGATATATTAAAATTTAATTTTTATAAATTTTTAGGTAAAAATTTCCCCTCAAAATTTGGTCAGAAAAAGCTGTTTTTGGAGGTGTGTTTACACAAAATTCATAAAAATGTAATATTTAATATATCCTAAAAAATATGTAAATTTTGTAGATATTACAATTGACACTAGAGTGAAACATAATTCATTATATTCATTAACTTCAGAGCAGGTGAAATTGCTTAGCGCATTTATTGTTTCCATGAGAACAGCGTTGACTTTAAATTTTACTAATTTTTTCTACTATTCTAAGTCATAATCTTTCAAAATTTTTATACAAATTCTACATTAATACCAAAGCAACGAAAAAATTTCCAGACCAGAGTCCCCCTTAATGGTAATAAAAACAATGAATATCTCTTTCTTGTGATCACCGCTTAGACTGATGTACCAGATTTCCCCATAAATCTTATTCATGTGGAAATCTGATTCATGCATCTTAGCATGATGTGTTCATCACATCTTTAGCGCCATTTGGAGCTCTGGTGCTTATCCTTCGGTAATGTGTCTGGTTTTAGCCAGCGTTTACTGGGTTCGCTCTCCATCAGCCTTGGGCTGTCCCAGCCAACCTGCAAGGCGGCAGGTTGCTATTTTCTTTTAGGTAGCTACCCTTAGACAACCTTCCCTCCCGGGTTGTTGAGCATCATCTGCCCAGGTAACCAGTCTTTTTTTGGACTACTTGGTTTGCCTGCCGTCCAGTTTGTGTACGGTTTGCTCTGCTAGTCTTTGATTGTCCCCAATCCAACTACAAGGCAGTAGTAGTTCTCTCGAGGAAACACAGTTATTGTTCTCTGGATGGAGACCCCATCTTCGAGAGTCGCCACCATTTTGTTCATCTCGCGATTATTTTTGTGCCCTCGCCCATTTCTGCTTGTGCCGCACTGGATTTAAGCCTCTGCTGGGCTCTCCAGTTTTTCTGTGCATTGAGTGGTCCGCTCAACCATACATTTGCCACAATGAATATGAAAATCGTGGCATATCCTTTACATGACATCACCATCAACCACAGTAAACGAGACATCGATTTTCTAGGCACCAATTAAATGTTCAGTAGTTTGTCATTGCATTCTGAATGCGGGTCTATTTTACCGTTTGTAAAAATCCACTGGAAAATTTTGCATACAATCCGCCCGCTGCAGAGTTTGAACCATGTATTCTTGGTTGTATCAACTCACCTACCCATGCAATGTCATCCATGTATTCTTGTTTGATCATGCTCTAATGACGTCAAGTTATCCATGTATCCTGGATTTGTGATCAACTCACTACCGCTCAAGTTATCCATGTATTCTTGGGTTGTGATCAAGCTCACTACCGCCAAGTCATCCATGTATTCTTGGGTTGTGATCAAGCTCACTACCGCCAAGTCATCCATGTATTCTTGGGTTGTGATCAAGCTCACTACCGCCAAGTCATAGTTGCCCACCAATAACAAACGATACAGAAGTGATTTTTCTCCTATAGTAACAAATGTTAACTGTTAAACTATTAAAAGAAAAGAGTACAAAACAGTTGTACAGTGAGAAATAAAATAAAAAAAACAACCATGTCCAAATTATGGGTAGCCCACACAAATTGACAAGTATTAATAATATACTATTTCATGTCCAAATCAAAGGAAATATGAAAATCACAGTTCCTTCTTACCTGAGTCTTGAACAACTTGTCACAGAGAGAACACGGACGAACGCTCCTGAGAATGTATTCTAAGATGTTGCTGGACATGTGCAAGGCGTTTAAACAATTTTCCACATTCCCCACACTTGAAGTCCCTCTGGTCTTTGTGGACATACATATGCTTTTTAAGAATGTCACGAGATGTAAAGCTGCGATGACAGACATGGCACTGGTGAGGGCGATCCCCTTGCAAGGAAATTTGTATAATTAGTATTAATCTGATTACCATAGATAATGATAACTTATCTGGTACAGTAGTTTCTACCATAAACTAAATATATTGTTCATTTGAGGACATCTTCATTGTACATGTCCGTAATTGCTCGATCTCCTCCCAAGCATGTATCTCATTGTGTTTAGGCTAACAACTCCCGTTCTGTGTTGATTGATGTACCTACTGGGTTTTCTCTCATGGTTTTCCCATCTTGCTGCACCTATCGGTATGCACAACTTGCACAACCGAGAAAGAGAATACCCTTGATCTTCATCGTTGAAATCTTCAGAGCGTATGTTTTCTCTGAGAGCGTTGATGATGTCGCTTCTGTCCATAGAAGACCCATTCTCAATAATAGCATTGCCCCCCAGTGTATCTGCTCTCTCATTGTCCTTCATCCCAGCTGACCGGGACAAAGATGAAGGTAAGTATCTGGATTGTTGAGTTTTGTATTAATTGCATTATTGTCATTGTTTTTGTAAAACTACAGTATTTTGTTATTACGTGTTTTGCTATTAATTGTATCCACTGTCTTTGTACATAACCGGCCTTGATCTTCTGTATCATGCTCATAGAATCGCTGAGCATGCATGCCCGAGTGAATGTGTGCATCTGTAGCCACTCCAAGGATTTTGTCACCGCCATGACCTCCATAGGCATGCTGCTGGTAGTTGTCATATATGTGCCACTTGTCTCTTTGATGACTTTTCCTTTCGCTCTAAAGGCCCATGCACTCTGACTGTGCTGAATAACAGAACCATCAGTGAAGACAACAGCATCTTCCTCTGATGTGTAGTTATTTATTACTGCTTCAACTTCTCGTTGACTATTGTGGGCAGCGAATCTCGACTTAGTTTGTTAAAGTAAATATATAATATTTATAAACTAAATGTATAAGATTTGTTAGTGCAATGCAAGAACAATTTTTACTTTCCTCATGTTGTATTTCCTTTGCAGAACGTCAATATCCTCACAGTCTACATGAAATGCTCTAATATTTTTTTTACTATGCAAGTGATCATTTTGCCTGACCTGAACGGCATGAAAAGGCTTTGGTACATGATGCACATGGAATTTTAAAAAGGCTGCATTCAGTTTACCTTAATTACACTACATGTAACTAATAGACAAAAGTAATTGAATAAATTCACTTATATAGTTCATATAGCATCCTAACAAAGAAAAGAAAAGGAAGACCAAGGAGAAGGTGGATTAAAGATGTAACTGATTGTTTGAGCATGATGGCTGCAGAGGTGCGACATTTGGCTTATGAGAGAGAGAGAGAGATTCTGAGACTGTTAGGGTGGCAAAGTTCTGCACATGACAAGCTATTTGAAGAGTTGAAACTTGTGTTTTTGTGTTATGTATCCAGTCTAAGAACAAAATTCTAATACATATAAACAGTGCTTTTCATCACCTCTGTTATCACTGAGGTCCACCTTTTGTGTGCACTGCCTTTTGCTTTGTATCCATGGTATCGGAGCAACATTGCTCTTTGATGCGCATTGTTTGATGGTAATCTGCTTATTTGGCCGAAACATTTAATTTGTTTTTTCTTGATGAATTTAAGTACAGTACTAATGTTGTACCCACTTTTTTCCCTGATGTTTTCATCTCTAAACTGTCCTTCTTGTTACTCCCAGAATTCTGTGTAGGAAGTTCTCTTAGGAAGTTTAGAGAACTTCCTCTCTGTTGTGACTAGTTTTCTTCTATCATTTGATGTCAGCATTCAGGTTTGGCACTGATAGCATGTTGGAAGAAATATTGTGTTGAACAACGCTCTTTTAGTGTTCATGGTGACATGTTTGCATTGCAAAATTGGTCCCAGTTGTCCTATGATTTGATCTGCTTATTGCATCTATGTTGGATTCATTAGTTATTTTTCCGTTTGCTGAAAAAATAATCACTAGGTATGTAAATTGTTACTTGTCAATAAATACAAATTTTGTCTGTACCTGTATGTGTGCGCATGTGCTGTCGAAGGTAACTGCTGCCTCTAAAGAATCGATTGCACACCATGCACTGCAAACTTCCACTTGCTGTGGGACATGATTTTTCCACCTCAGCATCTGACTTTTGTTTTTTTAGACTGTACAACTGTTTGACTGCTACAAGTGCATCCCTAAGAAAATGTACAAATACTATATTAGCATATCCCTAAACCAGTAGCAATAAAGAAGTTGTTAGATTGGAAAATACTACCCCAAACTAATACACACAAAACATATGATTTTTTCTCTCTGGCTCGTCTGCAATAAATTCAGTACTCATAGTGCATGATTGATTTTTGTGTGAAGGCTTGCTTTCCTTATCACCAGTGTCCTTTGCCATTCAGACAAGTTTTACTTCGGCTTCCGATGTTCTATACAGTAGTGAGTGCTAGAAAATGACCCACAGCATAATACACAAGCTGGAGACATTTAAAAATAAATGTTTAAGAGGTACTTGTTATTTAGATCCCCAAGTGAAGAATCAGGTTCACCTGTAGTTAAACTGTGTACTGTGTGCACACCAAGAATATTTGGCCAAGCTGGCCTCGAAACCTGGAATGTCCACATGGTCACTAGCGCAGTGTTATCAACGTTGTTATTGCAATCCTAAAACATATGATAGAAGAAGATAATCAACTTTGTTTGGCAATCCTAAAACATATGATGAGGCACAGAAAGATACATGGACAAGTGGAAAACTAAGCATCCCTGATTACCAGAAAGTGAAAGATTATTACTATAATAATAAAGCCCAAAACCCATTAGATATCAGACTAAATTCAATGAAAGAGAGTGAATTGACCAGGACAGAGCGGTATGCAAAAATTACTTGCAGGCTCTAAGTAACGTATAAAGTTACAAGAGGAATATAATTTATTTATATATATATATATATTAAAAAACCCATTAAGATGGGGTGGGGGACTACAAATGAAATGTCAACACCAAAGATCTCTTTTCCTTGTGAGGCACACAAGTGTAGAAAAGTTGTTTACTGACCAGTTTTTTATATTAACAGCCCATGTTTTTTTGGTCTCTTCCTCTTCTCCTACTAACCGTAACTGTTCCATGAAAAAGTGTATATTGCTAACTCAACAGAAAAGAACAAGTCAAAATCTTCAGACTTCGAACAGGACACAACAGATAGATACCATCTGTTTAACAAGGTGAAGACAGGAATGTCAGATGAGTGTAATTGTGGCAGAGAAAAGTGATTACAGCAAATCTATTACAAATATGAAAAGATATGCTGTAACACGTTATGATTTGTATGATGCCCAGTTCGGTAACACACCGGCCGAGACCTTGCATCACCTTCCAGTGGGATATTCTGGAAAAAACTTATTTGGCTAACAAAACAAGGATTCCCATAAAGATCTGCTGCAAGGAAGTTGCTGCAGATATTTCTGCTGGGAAGAAATTAACTATTTCGTCTTCAGCTTCTCCATGCTAGTGCCTACCTTGTCAAGGTCATGGAGCACGATTGCCTTTGTGACCTCTCAGTCTATCTACCAACATTAGTTATTTTGTATTCAAGATATAATAATCTATGTACATGCAAATAAACATATCAAGTTTAAATTTGGAGAAGAAAAAATCCAAACAATTTACCGTGTGGTGATTCTCTTCTCTTGGGTAGTTTCACTCTTCACCCCTTCTTCTTCCTCCATTGACAGTACGCTGGCTTCAATATCCTGAAATTTAAGGAAACAACTAATTTTTCAACATCTGACCTTTCTTCATTCTTCCAAATATGACAGGTACATTTGTAATGTGTAATTTACACATTTGAAAGACTTACACACCATCTATAACACAGATACCATGCAATTCTGTCAAAGGCTGGGGGTTGTCTACCCCAACCTAGAAAATAACATGGTGAATTTTTTTAATTTCGGGGGGAGACACAAACAACTTGTTCTATCCCGTTTTGAACTGAGATATGTGACGAACAACTGACTATCTGGTCATGTCAGTATTGTTTATTGAAATGTATCTGTCCTAAGTACCACTTTTGCACTCTCACGAGGAAACTTCTTCTGTGATCAACTTCTGTTATGTGACTACTCCGGTATGTGTCATAAACAGGACAGTTCACCCGGTGTTGCATTTATCTGGCTTTGAGCTGTAAAAATGACACCATACCAGAGTAGTGTTTGTTGCACAGCTTCAGTTGTAGTGCGTAGATGCCCGTTTTCTACTCCAGTGCCAATTGAGCATGCATCTTCCGACTTCGACGGTTGAGGTTTCATTTCTTGATGCCTCCTCTCATAGGCAGACTGCCTTTCTAGGCTTGAGGGTTCTACCTAACCTGGACCACTGTGTTCAAAACAAGGCGAATGCGACATACAATTATGATTGGTCACCATTCCACTTCTACATCGCTTAATTACACCACATAACATTTCCCTGAATAACACAATATATCTTGCGTCTAAATCTAGGAAAAATGGTAATTCAAGCCACGAAAGCAAGATCAAATTAACAAAACTTATAGCTGTCATTAACTAGCATAACCACTCAATGCCATTTCGAAACTGAAATTCCTCACAGGAAACTAATACAGACCGAAAGCTCATAATTTCTTGGGGCGACAAAGACATACATGTTCCAAAAAAGGAGGAGTAGGTTTTGAATCTACAACGGTCTTGTTGTGGCATAAGTGAGCTCAAGATCTTTGGCTCAGATCATATAGAACTGACAAGGAGTGGTTAAAAGGTGGTCAATAATGAGCAAATGCAAGTAAGGGTCTGTACACACAGGTGGTGCCAAGTAGTTAGTGAGGAGACTTGAAAGTAAGATCTCCAATGTCTGACACATGACAAAAAATTCACTGCTTGACACTAGATAAAGAGAGCATAATTCCATCTGGAATTGCACACAACACCATCAGAACTCACATTTAAAGAATCATAGTGCATAGATAAAATATGATGTCGCAGTTCCTCTCGGTCATGGGACAGGAAATGACACAATCCACATCGGGAGGGTTGATCTGCCAAGTGGCTTCGCAAGTGAATCTCAAGGCCTTCTATTGTCCCTAAGTCCTTTCTGCATACCTGAGAACAATTACAAATATCAATAAAATGTATAGTATGAACTCTTTACAAATTGTTTATTGAATAACAAATTCAAATTGACTACACAAACTGGGCAGAACCATAAGTACTCAGGTTTCTGCTGCAGATAGCAAAGGGTATGCATTCTGATGGTTTGTGACTTCTTCTGCGATCGCCCGCTGTGAATTCAGGCGCTGTTAATGACGCCTGGTGTGGTGCTTCTGACTGAGTTTTGCATGAGGCTGCTTATACAAGTTGACTGGTGTTACCCGCCATACAGGCGAGCCTTTGCCGACTTCAGATTAGATACTTCAAATGTGATCTTTTAAGGAAACCTGTAGTCCGAACCACTTGCCATGAAACCAGTGACAATTAGTGAAGCTCGACTTCTCTATCGGATTTCCCGCAATTTTGTGACAAAAGTTGTTATACATGCACACTTTATCTGGCTTCTTAGGGAATACAAATGATTCCAGATAGTTGCCTCATTAATTGCAGTGTCATAATGAAACATATAGTCATTAAGTGACTGACTTCAGTACTCTGATAGTGATTATCAGAAGGTATAATCATCATATATAAGCGTTAGATGTGTGATACCATGGTTTCTGGTGTGTCTTCTGGCCTAGTATCACTGACTTCAGCACTAGGAATCCATTTTAAACTGGTTCAACTTGAGAGTAATCTGCAGTCAGAAAAATCCTACACCAACTGGGAATCTAACCGAGACCACCCGTGTAGGAAGCACAAGCACTAATCACTGTGCTCTCAATTTATGACAGCACTCTTCTGTGTCCTTAATCATAAAACGACACTACATATTACTATAAGCAAATCATCAGTAAAAGTCAATAAAATGATTGAGGAAGGAGGAACATTACATACATCAGATACAATAATAATCTGTGAAGAGGTTAAAAGGTTTGTCAATAGTGACATACATATAAAAGTAGGAAACAGAATATCTCAAAAACCACCTCAAAATAAGTATTAAAAAAAGGAAAGGAATCCTTTTTTCCAAACCTTGAAGTATTACAGTGTTAGACCCATATTTTTAAATAATTGCAGAATTTTAAAATTCAGAACAATGTGGCGAAAAAATCTTTAAAATATGTTAATAAATAGGAAAGTCCTGGTGGTTTGATTTTTTGCATATTTAATTAGGTAAACAAACCGCTACTATGTCAATTTTAAAAATTAATTAAAATTACTTCCTGATGGAATTTGACAACAAGCAATACATTATTGTATGTAAAAATGAACATACTTTCATGTGATGTTAAAAAATGAAAACACAAAATTTAGAAAATAAACAGTTCATCTAGATCTTATCTGACGGCATACGATGGGTGATGTGGTGAATTTACTTTGTTAACATGTGGCCAAAGTTTTGAAATCCCCAGTTGGAATTGCATTTTTTTCCAATCACAACAACTCATAGCTCACTCAATCTCAACTGGGTAATAAAAAACACTGAAGCAAAGGTGGATGGCTAAACTTTGACCACATCGTTTACATCAGATATCTACCACCCGATTTCATGTCAGATATCTACTACATGGTTTTACGTCAGATATCTACCACATGGTTTTATGTCAGACATGGTTTTACATGAGATATCTACCACATGGTTTTACTTGAGATATCGACCACATGGTTTTACGTCAGATATCTACCACATGGTTTTACGTCAGATATCTACCACATGGTTCTACGTGAGATATCGACCACGTGGTTTTACATCAGATATCTACCACATGGTTTTACGTCACATATCTACCACATGGTTTAACGTCAGATATCTACCACATGGTTTTATGTCAGACATGGTTTTACATCAGATATATATCACACGATTTCATGTCAGATATCTACCACATGGTTTTACGTGAGATATCTACCAGATGATTTTACGTGAGATATCAACCATATGGTTGTACTGAGATATCCACTACATGGTTTTACATCAGATATCAACCACATGGTTTTACGTCAGATATCTACCTTAGTGTATTTACGTCAGATATCGACAACATGGTTTTATGTCAGACATCAACCACATGGTTTAACATCAGATATCTACATGGTTTTACTTCAGATATCTACATGGTTTTACGTTAGATATCAACCACCTGGTTTTATGTCAGATATCTACCACATGGTTTTACTTCAGATATCTACTATGGGTTTACTACGTGATATATCTATCACCTGATTTCGTCACCTGCCGCAACAGAATAAAAGAATGATGACCAATAATCCATTAAAAAATGAAAGTAAGTCTATCTTTGGAAACAAATGCAGACTTACACAACACTGGGTTGGCTTGAGAAACTGAGCTTCTGCACTGCTGTTTAATTTCATCAAACCTGTGCTGGGTGATGAATCAACTTCAGCAGTGTCTGTATATTTATTAAGTATCTGCTGTGTGGTTGTTATGGCAACATCTACTTGCTGTGCTAACACAGCATCAAGAGGTTTGATAATCTCACACAAAACATCAGTTCTTCCAACTGTGATAATATCCGTGGCATCATGAACTGTTCCAATGCTTGGGGTCCATTCCTGCAGAATGGTAGGAAATCAATAGATCAAGAATTGCATAGAATCTTAGTTACAATTTTAACATCTTGAGTGTTACAAAAGTTGTTTCATAGTCTGTAAGCTAATTCAAAACAAATATATCCTTCTTCTTCTGCAATTCTCATTTATTTTTGACTGAGATTTCAGATTTTCTGAAATAGTCTGCTGTCTGTTTCAGGATTGCAGCTTCACCATACAGTCTCTCTTCGAAAGTGGTGGATGCAGATATTCTTTTCCTGAGGTTTGCCTAAAGTGGATAGCTTTTAAGGACATTTTCTGCAGTCATATATATTTGTCAGCTCACAGTGACCACACCACGGATGAAGACGCCTATTTTGAATTAGCTGTACAAGTAGTGTCTCATTTAATTGTGTCGTTCTGAGGAGAAGTATGACTGTATAATCTCTTCTAGATAGTTGGTAGACCTGTACAGAAGGGACAAGACTATCATACTTTGCCTCCAGACTGGTCACCAATGACCTGTGCCCCTGTTGCTTGGCGAGTATGACTCCAGGTAAAGAGCTTCTCTGGAAATCTCATTTTAAATAAATCTGGTGTAGATGGAAACATAATTTTTGTTTCTTTTGGATTACACAGAAAGTAAGAAAGTACTTCCTGTATCCGAATGAGCTGAACTTTCAATCACATTAAGTGATCCGGATACAAACACTCTATTGGCTGCATCTGACCTCCGGGGATGTACTTGCCTACTTGTAGGCATATAACTGGCACAATGTACAATCGCTCTTAGGCTTGGATCACATACAAATCACAAAGAGTGGTTATCAAGTGGTCGATATGGAGAGTCGAAGAAGATACGAGGCGTGTTCAAATGAAAACGGACTTGTGGATTTATTTAAAAAGTATCATACGCAAATTAACAGTTTCAACGGATTTACAACAAAGCAACCACTTGTGAATAAGAATGCACCTGGGTTCATCAGAAAAATCTCTGTATGCATTTAGGCAAGCATCCCACTGTTTAGGTAGACGTCAAATGCCGTCCGAGAAAAAGGTGCGTGGCTGCTCACTGAACCATGTGGTCACCGCTGTCTTCACGCTCTGCGTTGCTGTTGAATTGCTGTCCCTTTAGTGCTTTCTTCAACGGTCCGAACAAATGGAAATCACACGGGACAAATCGGAACTATAGGCTGGGTGATGAAGAACTTCCCAATTCTTCTTTGGCAATGTTTCCTGCACAATTTTGCGGCGTGCGGACAAGCGTTGTCGTGAGAAGAATCACACCTTGAGAAAGCTTGCCTGGTCGCTTAGCCTTGATGGCCTTATGCAGCTTGTCTAAAGTGTCTTTATAAGGGGCGGCATTGATGTTGACACCAGGTTCCTTAAAATCGGCCAACAAAAGCCCTTCATGGTCAAAAATGCGGTCACCATAACCTTCCCAGCAGAAACCTGTGTCTTGAATTTTTGGGTTTTGGTGAACCTGGATGTTTCCATTGCATGCTGTCAATTTTGCTGCTCGGTTCATAGTGGTGGCACCATGATTCATCACCTGCCACAATGCTCAACAGAAATGCATCACCCTCTGTCCTGTAATGCATCAAGTGGTTCAAACTCCACCCCATCCGTTCTTCCTTATGGGGGTCAGTCAACATCCGTGGGACCCACTGTGAACACACCTTCCGATAGTTCAATTTCTTCCGAACAACCATGTGGGCTGTCCCAATTGACATCTGGAATTCTTCTGCAAGCGAACGAATGCTCCGACGACGGTCAGTCAGTACTGCTTTATCAAGCAAGGCTATGGCTTCTTCTGTTGCGACAATATGCGCCTGACCTGGCCGTGCAAGATCTGCTGTTAACTCACGTCCGTCTTTAAACATACGCGCCCATTCCATCACTCTTGTCCTCGACAAACATTTGTCACCATATGCTGCCTTCATTCTCTGATGAATGTCTACTGCTTGACATCCTTCAAATGAAAGAAACTGGATCACAGCACGCTGATTTACTTTGGACAGGTTCGAATCACACCCCAATATTGTTAACAGTCTCATGCAGCACATATGCATGCTGGGAAGATGAACACGTGACCGACGTTAATTATTGGATACTCATTACTAGTGCAAATGTCATCAATATCCGTGCACTCTAGTATGCGTGGTGTAACAAGTCCCGTTTTCATTTGAACACGCCTCATATATGGATAATCTCTCTGGTATTTCCTCCCTAGAAAGGGATGCTGGCCCTACAACACAACAATACATTCAAAACTACATGGTACCAGAGATGAGCTCCAGACAACAGTCAACTTCATCATAAGAATGCATCTGAAGGGGTAATCATCCAAATAGCAATCGCAAAGAAGATATATGGAGAATAAATAAGTAATACTCATATGTGTTAGAGCTGCTTGAAAACACTTTGACATCATAATAACAATATATAGTAATTATACCAAACCAAATAATCAGCTCTAAAATTCTGTGCTAGGACCTGTAACCAAACTAGTGTTACTATACAACTCTTGCAAGTGTTTTCTTATATTTGGGCAGCAATGTAGACAAAGAGGGTGGAACAGATAGAGATGTTAAAATAAGAATACTGAAGGCAAGAGGAGCTTTCATTGCACTGGGAAACATGGAAGTTTAAAGAAATCAAACCCTAGCACAAAAATTTGGATATTTAACTCTAATGTTAAAGCAGTTATACTGTATGGGTCAGAAACATTGAGAACTATTAATTTAACCTTTAGACCCAGGGCTCCCGATATTTCGGGATTGAATGTAAGCGTTGCATATCCCAAGCTCCCGATATATTGGTCTGAGATTATTTTCATTATTGATAAAATAATGACGTCAAACACAATGCACTTGTTCTACATGGTTTTGCGAGATGATGGACGCTGTTGTGTGATTTTTTTTGTTGGTACTGATAAGGTAATTAGTTAAGTTTTTCATGTTGAAAAGATGTTCTAAATTTTCGGAAATTGTCACTCTAAAGGTATAACAACAAAGCAATCTGTTGAACTTATTTTGAATGAATCTGAAGATGAATTAGGCTTAGAATGTGATTATTCTGTTAATGATATAGAAAGTGAGTTAGATGATCATTTAGACAACAAAGAATTGTTTTGATTGATCGATATTCTAGCTATATGTTCAATCTGGAGAAAAATCTACATATACGGGAGTATTCGCGGCCGTACCCACATATCACATCAAATAAATTTTAAAGGAGTATTCTGCAAATAGATAATAAGCAGAAATAATGGAGATGATGTGGTAAGTCAATAACAAATTATAGAGCACTTAAGTGTGCTAAATTATTGTGTTTTAATATAACTTTGATATGGGCTGTTTTTGATCAGGAGCCCAAGGGAAGGGATTTTTAAAGTACAGGTAGTCAGGGTTCAAAGGGTTAATAACACATAAATGACAAACATTCATCAACTGATATCTGCGCAGAATAGAGGGACTGAGATGGTATGATAGGGTCACAAATGAGGAATTTATGGAGAGAACAAGACAGATTCCAGTGAAGCAAGAGGTTAAAAAAAGATGCTGGCGCTGGATAGGACACACTTTGCAAAAACCTGAAGGGAATATAACAAGAAGGGTTCTTTCCTAGAACCCGCAGTGACAGCGAAAGAAGGAGAGGCCAAGAAATACATGGAGACAAGAGTTGGAGGCAGAGATCAGCAATATAAAGAAGAGCTGGGAGCTGCAGGAGATAGCTAGAGATAGGAGACTTGGCATGAGTTGGTTAGCATATGCCTCAATCTGGGTTAAAAAGGCAGAGAGAGAGAGAGAGAGAAAGAGAGAGAGAAGTGTTTTCTTACCACTGTTTCTGCTACATCTTCTTGCTCAAGCTTGATCTGAAGAGCAGAATTAGATCCATCAATCAGCTGGGGAACTATGACCTCAGGGGTATCAACTGTAGCAGTCACATCCCCCATGCCACTATCATGTGGTGCAATGACTTCAGCAGTCATAATATCACTCCCCTCAGATTCTGTGATCAAATAATGTATCTCTCCTTCTGTTTCATCAGTCTGAGTTATCCTTACAGAGTGTTGAAGAGTGCTTCGCCCTTGATGAGCATCTCGCTGAAGTGGGTCAATGACTGCAGGAATGTTGGGATGATATGTCCAGTTTTTCATGTAACGAGGATAAGCAGAATCAGGTGTCTGGGCACAGTTCCGCCTATTCACAATTAAAACAATGCACATGTCATTGGAAAGGCATAAAATACATGAATTCAATCAAGACAGAATTAACTATATTTATTAAATGATAAATAGTTACCAGCACTACTGCAAAAATGTATGCTTGGATAACATAGTAAGTAGTAAACCATGATAGTGCAGTTGCTTCATAAGTGGTCCAAAGATCAAATTTCAAAATGCTAGTGGATTCTTTCAGACCATAATGGCTCTCAAGTTGACCAAGACACAGTTGGGTACCAGAGAAACAATGGGACGCAAAGGCACCCGAACACAAGACGAAGGCATAACCACTTAGCCCCCCTGACAGCCTCCTATATAACTAATCATGTCTGACCCCACACTACAGTATAACAGCAAATGTGGTGCTATAAAGTGAGGTTTTCTTATGTTCATAAAATCTTAGTAATCCATCTGTAGAAATTAGAATCTTATTCGACAATATTTTCCCAAGCTATTTGGGATTGTGGGCGTCTGGGGCTTAGTGGTAATGAGCTCGATCACACCCCAATAGTACCTGGTTCAAACTCCAGGCGGGCAGTTTAGAAGCAAATTTGTTTCCATGGATTTTTATGAACGGTAAAAATAGACCTCAATGTATTACTCAATGTATAAGTAGTGTCTAGAAAATAAACAACTTGTTTACTGTGGTGGATGGCGACATCCTGTAAAGGATACGCCACAATTTTCATTTTTTCATCTGGGATTAGGCAAGGGTTCTAACTTAACCTCAAGGCAAGGGTTAACTCCTCAAATTTATAAAAAAAATGGCTTTACTACAGAAACTGCAATGAAAAACTGATATAGTGTTAGGAATAATATCAACACTATGTTACATTAGAAATGATGAAATGAAAAATCTTTATAAGCGTTAAATGATATGTTGCGGTCTTAAGTTTCATTGAGAACAAAAAAAATTAGAGAAGGAATGGAATGTGTCCAGCAAAGGTGTTCCTAGGAATGTATAGAGCAAGCTTGGGCAGTTCATTAAGAAAATTTGCCATTGTCCATGCAGCATATCTCACTCCCATGTTAGTGACATTTCCCAAAAAATGACAGTATTTCTAAATTATTTTGTATCTGTGACATCGCTCAAGTTGTCAGGTTAATATTTTAAGAAACATCAGGCTCTCTAAGGAATCCTCACTCCAGAATTTTTCTCAGGGATTGTCTCTAAAACCTTTTGTGCAAAAAGGTGATCCTGTTTTGCAATGGGGGTTCAAAATTGGTATTAACCTTCACCTAGATATGTTATCTAACCTAAGAACTATCTCTAACCAAGAACTGCTCACACAGTGTCAGCAAGAGAATATGAACACCCTCATCCAAAAAAGAAGCTGGAGATCGGTCAGACATGTGTTACACATGAAGAATAACTCTGTCATGAAAACTGCACTGAGGTGGACACCAGAGTGTAAATGAAAACGGGGAAGACCCAAAACTACTTGGAGAACAAGAAATGAAAGAAATGAATTACAGCTGGAATACAATACAAAGGATGGTGAGGAACAGAGAAGAATGGCATGCATTTGCCGCCACACTAAGTGCCAAGGGTGTCAGGCTAGAGAGAGATAAAATTGCTACCAACCAAAGATGATGAGAAATATCTACCCAAAGATGTATGGGTAATAATGAAAATGTTATGTAGCCTTTACAGACCGCAGGGTTATGAAATGTCCGTCCCGTGACAATTTTAAACCCAAGTATGTGAGTGGTAGGCAGACCGGTTCCTTTAATCACTTGTGAAACATTAGTTGCATGAATTGAACTCACACTTTTTTGGGGTTTGATTTGAGCAGTGAACGTTCCATGATTTTTTTCCCTTCCATCCACTATATATATGTGTGGTAAAGATAAAATAATTATCATTGAAGAATACATTAAATTTGGAGTTAAAAAGCATGTACGGCCAGACTGATGTCATTAGTTCAACAAAACTAGATGTAACAAAATGCATACAATTTTCTTAGTTTTTTGTGTGTACTAACCGAGACTTCATATGACGTGTAAGAGCCCCTGACTCAGAGAAAGCCCTGCCACAGTTTTCACAAGCATATGGACGCTCTCCTGAGGACGAAACATAGAATGTTCTCTTTTTAAAATATTGAAACCATTTTAAAAAAGTAGATTAAGTAGTTTTATGGATTATAATCAATCAATCATGTGTCGTCTCCACAAGTTCGGCTGTAATGGCTCTCCAACAAGATCTCTCATTTGTCAGACATACTTTTGCCTATACACTTCCTGATAGCTCCCTTATAATTGTATCTGTCTTCTTCTCTCTCTCCTGCCTTCTACCTTCCCTTCCAAGATGGCTGTCATCAGTGTCATGTATCGAAAATATCTAATTTGTCAAATTTCTATCTCATTGAGCAGTTCTATTTTCACTCCTAATTTTTGAAGAACTTGTTTATTAGTTTTTCTTTTCATGACACTATTACTATTCTTACTATCAGAGACATGTCTGGTCAACCACTAGTGACAACTGTTATAAGAAAGAGAAGATGGAGATATGTTGGACGCACCTTGAGGAGAAATGATCAACGAATATCAAAGCAGGCATTAAAATGGGATGCAAAGGGTTCAGAAAGAGAGGTCGACCTAAGGAGACCCTGAAACGAACTTTGCTGAGAGAGGCAAGAAATATCAGTCTCAGTTCCATGGGTGATATTGAGCGAGTTGCCCAGGATAGAGCGGTATGGAGAAATTACTTGCTGGCCCTATGTAACGTATATTCAAAGATACACTCAGGAACTCAATGAAATCCTTTGGCATAGATGTCAACAACTGGGAGAATGTTGCTCAAGACAGATCAGCCTGGCGCACACTTCTTCGACACGGTTCCTTGGCCTGCGAGGCAGATAGAACAGCACGGATGGAACAAAAACGTCAAAATAAAAAGGCAGTAAAACATCCCACAAGTGCAGGTACACCTTGCCCACACTGTACAAAAACATTTCAAGCCCGTATCGGGCTCACTAGTCATCTAATCACACACAGACAAACATAACGCAACTACATTCTCTTGGATGAAAATTTGTGTGGTCATCATCACCCGTGATGGACGAGCATCATCATACGGTACGAGAGGAATTATTATTATTCTTCTTCTGTGCATCCAAATTTCACGCGAGTTACCACATTAAATACAATGGGAACACATAAAAACAAAGTACTGTAGTTTTATCAAATACAAAAACAATACACAACAATACACAATATTGTTTTTATTTTTTGTAAAACTACAGTACTTTGTTTTTATGTGTTTCACCATTGCTACATAGTTTTACCGCAGTCTTTCCTTATATAATTAAATAAAAATAAGATTCAGACCTTTGTCAACGGATGTCTTCGGCGGATTCTCAGACTGAGATAGTAGGACAGAGTTGCAATCACAGACCTGTGGATAAGAACAGGACAAGAACCCATGATCAGCCAGGTTAAGAGGAGAAAATGGTGATGGGATGCCCTACAGAAGACACAGTCGCATGTCTCTAGACAGGCACTTGAGTGAAACGCGCAAGGAAAACGAAAAGTATTTAACAGACCTGGAGACAAAGTCTTCTTGAGGAACTGAAGGGAGTTCAACTGTCCGGGGAGTCCAAGAGAAAACAGTCAGAGACCGGGAAAAGTGGCAAACAACTGTTGAGGCCCTATGCTCCACAAGGAACGGAGAGGAATAAGTAAGGAAGTATCTCTATTCTTCTATGTATCCACATTTCACTTCTCTCCATCTGTTTGTGCATGGATTATGATTCCCTTCCCCAGTGGTGTAGCCCAGGAAACTTTCATAGTGAGGTAAAAGACTAATGCAGCTCTGGCTTGCCTAGGGGATGGACTCACCCAAGTCAGTTTCTTTTTCACGCAACCCACAACTTAGGGATGTGACCCAAATAAAAAGCATGCAGAAACTGGGTGTGCTGGCCTAGAGTCTATAGGTGCTTAACTGGCACAACAAACTCATGCTCTATGATGTAAATAACATGTATACCCCAACGAGTGGTTTGACAAGTAGTTGATTCAAAGTCAACGAAGAAGAATAATAAAAATGAACAAACATAGCTCTACAAAAACTTAACTAAAAACTGTACAGAATGCAACAGATAGGGCAACAAAGCTCAGCATACTAAAAGCCTGAAAAATTTTCAGTTGCACTGACCACATCACACATCATGTGCATCATGTGCTGTTGGTTAAAAAAATACAGGTCTAACACAATATTTCCTAAAAGACCTCTTGGTATGAAAACAGACTGTAATAAAAATGTCAATATTTACTTCTTCTTTGAAATAGTTTCCAATAAGTATTTATTGTTGGTGCACTATCACATTTGATCAACTTTGTCATTCTGTAAATAGATTTTCTGCTACTGATGTTTGTAAATTGTTCAGACTTTCACTGAAGTCAGGCGAGCAGGGTAGTCTTGCAGTGGATACCGTTTCACTGTGAAATACTAGGAAATGAAACAACAGTCCGACTGGCCAAGGAAGGTGCTGCAGGAGAGCAAACGGATGTGCCAGTTACCTACCACCAAAAGAAAAGGATGGTTAAATCAATCAGATAGCCACAAATATCAACACAAGACGAGTACTATAATATGAGCAGATTGGGACAAGTTGTCATTCTGCACCTTAGAACAGGACACAATCGACTCCGCAGCCACATGTATATAAAATTCAAGATTGGCAATTCAACCATGTGTACATGTGGACAGGCACACCAGGCTGCAGAGCACATATTTCAAGACTGCCCAAAATATGATATACTGAGGCAAACTCACTGGCCCAACAACACTTGACAGAAAACTACACGGACATCTGTGTGAGCTGCAAAAGACAGTCTATACAAGAGACAACATTGAATATATAGAAAATATTTCAAGCGAATGAAAGGAAAGACTGAATTCAGGATAGAAAAGTTGAAAACCATTACTACAAACCTGTATGTCGCCGCATATGCCGGACTAGACCACCTTTTGTCTTAAAACCATATGGGCAATTTTCAGCGGTGCAAATAAACTTTCTTTCATCTGAATGGACGACTGCATGGGATTTCAGCACTGTCAACTGTTAAAGATATTAAATCTTCCATAACAAACATATTCCAACAATATAATCTGTTAAAGATACTATATCTTTCATAACAAACATATTCCAACACTATCATCTGTTAAAGATACTAAATCTTTCATTGGTTACCGAGACCCAAATTGGGGTGTAAAGAATAGAACCACTGTTACCTGCCATGCATGTCGTAAGAGACGATTAAGGAGTTTGGGCGTGGGGCTAGCTACACCACACCGTAAAAACACTATATGGCTACAGAATGGAGAGCGAACCGAGTAAACACTGGCTGAAACCGGACACATCGCCGAAGGATAAGCACCAGAGCTCCAAATGGTGCTGAAGATGTGACGTAAAACACACCAATGCTAAGGCTGCATGAATCAGGTTTCCACATAAATAGAATTTATGGGGAGGTCTGATACATCGTCTGGTGGTGATTGCAGAGAGAGATAACAAACATTTCAACACTATCATCTGTTAAAGATACTAAATCTCATAACAAACATATTCCATCATCTGTTAAAGATACTAAATCCTCCATAACAAACATATGTCCATCATCTGTAAGATGCAACCACTAACAAACATATTTCCAAGACTGCCTCAAAATATAAATACTCCATAACAAACTTCACTGCCCAAAACACTTCATAAAAACTACCACATCTGTTAAAGTGCTAAAACACCCTATACAAAGACAACATTGAAAGATGAAAATTTCCATAAAGAAAACATATTCAAGGATACGAAAAGATTAAAACCATACAACAAACCTGTATGCAAATCCCCATATCAAGACATATTCCACTCTTTTGTCCTCCTAAAAACATATGGCAATCTTTCAGATGTAATCAAACAAACTTTCCTTTCATCTGAATAGAACAAAACCTGCATAAAAATTTCACACTGTCAACTGTTAAAGATACTAAATCTTCCATAACAAACATATTCCATAAATATACTGTTAAAGATACTAATATCCTCATAACAAACATATTCACATCATCTGTTAAAGATGCTAATATACCCTATTTCATATCGTTAAAGATACAAATTTCCTAAAAA
This sequence comes from Arion vulgaris, assembly GCA_020796225.1. Taxonomy (NCBI): domain Eukaryota; kingdom Metazoa; phylum Mollusca; class Gastropoda; order Stylommatophora; family Arionidae; genus Arion; species Arion vulgaris. The sequence goes on from CM036767.1 coordinate 29,110,408, forward strand.
CATATTATCATCTGTTACAGCATGCATCTCATAACAAACAATTAACGATTATCATCGTTAAGATACTAAACCTCCATAAAAACATATTGGCTACAATGTAAAGATGCTAAATCTTCCTAACCGACAACATTTCATCGAAAGATAAACTCCAAGCACAAATATCTGAAGATGTAACCTCAAACAAAACCAATGTAAGCTGCATGAATCATCCACATAAAAAATTTATTGTAGTCTGATCTTCCATCAACTAGTTGAAAATTATCATGAAGAGATACAAATCCTATTCCAACATACTATCATCTGTTAAAGATACTAAATCCTCCATAACAAACATATTCCATCATCTGTTAAAGATACTAAATCCTCCATAACAAACATATTCCATCATCTGTTAAAGATGCTAAATCCTCCATAACAAACATATTTCATCATCTGTTAAAGATGCTAAATCCTCCATAACAAACATATTTCATCATCTGTTAAAGATACTAAATCTTCCATAACAAACATATTCCAACACTATCATCTGTTAAGGATACTAAATCCTCTATAACAAACATATTCCAACACTGTCAACTGTTAAAGATACTAAATCTTCCATAACAAACATTCCAACACTATCATCTGTTAAGGATACTAAATCTTCTATAGCAAGCATATTCCAACACTATCATCTGTTAAGGATACTAAATCTTATATAACAAACATATTCCAACACTTGTCAACTGTTAAAGATACTAAATCTTCCATAACAAACATAATAATCAATGCTTAAACAAATTTGTTACTGACAAGACAGTGTGATTACTGTAAGGGAATGATATTACCTCTTTAAATCGTCGGTTACAGATGTCACACACATATGGACGATCAGAATCTTTGCCAACAGTTTCTTTATCACATTTGATTATGGTCTGTTTATGATACTGACTAGATAAGTCTCCGTCTTCTAGATCTGTTGTCTCAAGCTTGTCTATGTTCTGCTGCTGTATTATAACATGAATTTCTTGTGTGGTTTTGTGTTCATCCTCTTCAAAATTATGGTCGCCTTTTTCTTCCTTCTCCATCTCAACTCTAAAGTTTCCATCATTCTCAGCTGAAGCTTCTTCCACCGACTCATCATCCGAGTCTTCCCCAGTTTCCTTGTCATCCTTGTGCTCATATTTCATGTGCCAGCGCAGAGTAGCCTCCCTGGAAATTTATAACAGCAAGAGTTACATTTTGTATGAAACAGCATCCTTTCATTGAATGAAACACAAACAAGACACATATCTATAACATACATTCTATATAATAATAGAGGCAAGATCAGATGTTTCATCTGCTACCTATGACATGACGCAGAGTCATTACCAAAGACTGCAACTTGCATTAAACCACTGCCTTGTGGAAGGGGGCCGGAGTGCTAGAGGCTATCAGAGTAAACCCTGATAGAAAATCCCCACTGCCTTGTGGGTCAGCATGGTTATGCAGAAGGCTAGAGAAACCTCGACCACAAATCTATAGGGAGAGACCCTAAGGTAGTTGATGGTTATGTGTGTATTCCATTCCATCTTCTGGCATCTCATGCTTGATTACAAATGTATGGACGTTGTCTTTCCTATGGATGAAACAATAGGGTAGAGAGGGGGTTTGTGCAAAATGAGCAAGGCACATTCCCCACAGCAGCTGCCCAGGCTAGGTATAAATAAAGAAGGCACTTTATCCTTGTCTTTGGCTCGGACACAACATGGAAAGCAACAGGCACGAGAAACTTTGGTACGAGTTGAAAGGCAAGAGAGACATGTGCAAACCCAGAAGTTGTCACTGAAAAACACTTGAAAATTGACCATTTGTACAAAAAAGGCAATATTATATATTATATATAAAATATAACATTACTTTTCTTCTTATGCTAGGATCTAGCAGCATTTACACTATTTCTGTTAGACAATGTCCTGTAGTGAAATCTGTATGGGCATGCAAGTTGTTTTGTTCAATATAATGTGTTCTGGACATAACAGACTAAACAAGCATAGGCACAGACTTCATCTATCTCCTTCTCTGCGGTACTCTTATTTTACAAGTGCAACTCATGTTCTACAAGATATTTCAACGTACAGACAGTACAGAGAGGATTACTGGAACTCTATAACTGTATTGTACCAACAATGCAACATAACTATATGGAAATAAAGAACTTCAAGCAATAGTGAAGTTTATATGAGATCCGAAGGAAAACTGACAGAAACCCACACAACAAACAGCATCCAGAAAAACATTACAACCCTCACAAACATCATACTAAAAGCAGCACAAAAATCAATCCCCAGAGGAAGAAGAAAACACTACGAACCCTTCTGGACCAACAAACTAAAACAACAATAACACACACCCTGGAAAAGACCCATCTGACACAAATGTCACAAACACAACAAACACCAAGCCATATACAGAAAAGAAAAACTCACATGCATTAGAAAAAGTTGGCAGGAAAAACAGCAACACTAAACATGGAAAAAGACAGCACAAAACTATGGCAGCTTGTAAAGAGCCTAAATGAAGAAAACACCACCAGCCATGCCTGCACAGTCATAGAAGATGGAGGGAAAACCTACACGGGCAAAATAGCTGCAAACATTCTTGCAGATGGCTTTGCAAAAGAAAGCAACATACACATGTCCAAAATCAAAGTCAGGGAAACAAAAAAGAACTAAAAAAATAAACAAACAACTTGCAGACAAACAAGACACAATGAACAAACCTTTTTCTCTCAAAGAACTGGACAGCGCAATATAAAAAAAAACGACAATGAAAAAAAGAAAACCAACTCAGGACCAGATGGGGTTTTGAGGCAGGAAGACTGAAATGATAATGATAGACCTACGGAGAACAGGTGGGCAATGACAACTTACCTCCTGGACTCTGGATAAACTTTCAATCTTCGAGATGAAAGCGAGTATATCTTCAAAGGAATGGAAGGAGGCGGAAATAATCCCTATAGCAAAAAAGGCAAACCCAAGGAAAACAAAGAAAGCTACCGTCCCATAAGCCTCCTCAGCTGCCTTGGGAAAACAATGGAGCGGCTCGTAAACAACAGGCTGCTTAACTTTCTAGAGGAAAAGAAAATACTTGATGACTGCCAATCAGGCTTCAGAAAACACAGAAGCACAGATGACCAAACCACCTATCTTGCCCAAGAAATTGAAGATGCCTTCCAGAATAAACACAAGCTGCTGGCCACCTTCTTCGACCTGACTAAAGCCTTCGACAAAGTCTGGAAAAAGGACTCCTGCTAAAACTAGCACAAAGCGGATCAAAGGTCACATGTACACATGGATCAGAGATTTCCTACACAGACGATGTGCAAGAGTCAAACTGGAAGGACACAGAAGCAAGCTGGTTAGACTAGAAGATTGGGTTCCACAGGGAAGTGCAATATCCCCTACACTCTTCATCCTTTTTTATCAATGATCTCCCCAAACAATTTACATCTAATATTCACAAGGCACTCAATGCAGACGACTTGGCCATATGGACCCAAACAGAATACATAGGAACTGCCAAGATCAGAATGCAAGGAGCCATAAATGCAGTAAAGAAATGGGCAGACACTTGGGGGTCACAATAAACCAAAACAAGACAGTGTCAACACTGTTCTCATTCTCTACAAAACCTGAACAAGTCGACTTATACCTGGACAACAAACCACTACCAAAGGAGGACAATCCTACCTATCTAGGAATAAAATTCGACAAAAGACTCACATGGGGTCCCCACATAGAAGAAACACAAAGGAAAGCCACAATAAGATTAAGACTCATGAAAAACTAGCAGGAACCCACTGGGCGCAGATGCAAACACTACACGCCAAATATACACAGGATATGTACATCCAAAACTGGAGTATGGCACAGGAGCCTACACAACCGCAGCACAAACAAATCTACACAAGCTAGATAAAATACAGAACACAGGCCTCAGAATCATCACCGGAGGTCTGAGAAGTACACAAATCAAAGATCTAGAAGCAACTGCTGGCATTGAGAGCCTGGGACGACGCAGGGAAAAAAAAATACTCACACTATCAGAAAAGTTCAAACGCACAGAAAATAACCCCATGCACCAAACAATCAAGGAACCAACCAAAAACCGCATAAAAAGACACAGCTTCCATCACTTGTCAAAATCACTCTCTGCAAAAACATGGACATCCTCTCAAAAGACCCAGCAACCTGGGAAATGATAGTACCATTCAACAACACAGACCTACAGCCCAACTTCACAGTGATAACAACAATTCCAAATGTAGACAAAAAGGGTGAAGAAACAGGTCCCATCTTGAGAGCAAAGACACTAGAACACATTGACACCTCATACCCCCATCCCGAGTGGACCCATATATACACAGACGGATCATCAGACACGACAGCGAGGAAAGGAGGGCCGGAACCATCATCATACTCCAAGATGGCACTACACTAACAAATTCAAGTGCCACTGGAGAACTATCAACAAATTTTAGAGCCGAACAACAGGCAATTGTGGATGCCTCAAAATACTGCAGCAAAGAAACATCCAAAACAACAAACTTGTCTTCCTTTGCGACTGCTTGTCAGTCCTGCAGGCCACACAAAGGGAACCACAAGATAACATGGAAAGAGAGCTGATACTACAGCTAAACAAGCTCTCAGAACACAACAAAATTATTCTCCAGTGGATACCAGCCCACTGTGGAGTTCCAGGAAATGAGAGAGCAGACATGCTGGCTAAGGAGGAAACAAAACTTACACAACAGAAACACCCAGTATCACTACCAGAAATCAAGACACATATCAAAAGAAAGTACAAAGAGGTATGGAGGCAACAAACCCACAGCAAACACCCACAAGATCCCATCAGCAGACTAAACAGAAAACAGCACACAACAATCTTTCGCCTAAGAACAGGTCACTGCAGGCTCAACCGCCACATGCACAGAATAAAGCCTGCTCAGACTGCACAATGTGCATGCCAGACAGAAACACAGACTCCAGAGCACATCCTGCAGTCATGTCCATCATACATACACCAACGAAATGAAACATGGCCTCATGAACAAAGCTTACAGACCAAGCTATGGGGAACTCTCGAAGAACTCCAACTGACATGCAGCTTCATAGAGGCAACCCATCTCATGATTTAGACGAGCATACAAAACCGAACGCAAAGAAGAAAGAAGAAGAAGATATGAGATCTCTTCTAGTTGTGTAAATATTTTAAGATAACACAAGAAGAAAAATTGTGTTCCAGTTAAAAGGAATAAGTAGTGAGAGCATTTTCTGGACATATAATTTTACAATTTCCCAAGACTATGTACATACGTACGTGGAACTTTGTGTTGTTGGTGAAATTGTTTCTGTGATTATTAAAAGACATATACTGGGATTGGTGTTGAAAATTATGCTGTGACTTTCCTCAAAGGATGGCTGCTGTTAGGATTGACAGTCCATCTGTGGTACAGTCATATTTCTTTGTTTACTATTTTTTAGAAGTTGTTTGAAAGTTATTGCTGTAAATGGTTAGTCTTCTTTCTTTTCTTACTAATTTGTCTGCTTTTACATGTGTATCTAACTGCCCAGAAACCAACTGTATAACTATTCTAATGTCATGGGATATGATAAGCTACTCAGATCCTAGGGCTAACTGGGAAAATTCTGATTTACAATGCCTTATATTTTTTAGAGCTTGAAGCAATTTAGCACTTCTATTTGCGTGTTGGTAACATTTTTAAAATATATAAGCTTTGAAGTGGTCTGTAAAAATTAATTAATCCTTTTTCTTACCATGATATATATTCAGGCCCACATTTTTCATTGACAATCTGCACACAATGGGTGATGTGATTAACATTACGCCGGCCCTTTTGTATTTGCCATTGCTTTGCTGGTACCCAATTGAGGTTGGGTCGACGTTGAGGGTCTATTAACCCCCTCCCCAGACCACATGTCTAAGTAGCGAGTGCACTAATCACTACACTAATTAGGCTCTTTAAGTTGTGTGTATCTGCTGTGCAACACAGTTCAAAGGTTGTCATATATATGATACAATTGATAAACTCATGATTAAAGTGCACATTTTAAAAAAACCCTCATTGATTCAAAATGAACAAATTCTGAATAGAAAGGTAATGAACAAATTCTGAATAGAAAGGTAATGAACTATATTAAAACGGACTGAGAACGATTCATCGTTAGAGAATGTTCATGATGTAGAACCGTATATCGCTTTTGGATGTCTGTTCACGAACGAAAGTATCTTCAGAACCTTTACTGAAGAAATCTTCAGAAACGGAAAGTCATAATGTAGGTACATTACTATCTCCATTTAACAAAGATTTGAAGAGGGAAAGCAGTGTATTATTGTGTTCAAGTTGAGACTTGTTAACGTTAATGTTTCCGACGATGTTTACAGTGTAATCTTGAGTACTGTTAGATCAAATTATAACTTGTGATAGTAATGAAGAAGATTTAATTGATGGTAATAACGACATTTTGATTGTTTATGAAATGCAGTATCGATAGTTGTAAGTCTAATGTAATAATTGCATCTAAAGAATGGGCAGTTCCACAATCCATTTATTGACGTGTAGACACTAAAAGTGAATATTATAAAAACTACTGCACCAAGTTAGATGAAACGTATAGAATATGTTCGCACATGGATTATCTTCATTTAACTGCTACTTCTGGAAACATCTATGAATTTTAAGATGTAATACAAACCGGAGAGTAAAAATATTTTTTATGATTTTTCGTTTTTCCAAAATAGTCATGCTACAATAATCTAATTTTCTCAAACATATATCACCTGATGTAAAATATTATTATATTACTGTATTCCACATCCAATTAGCAACAATTTAATATATAATATGTCATACTTTAGAGAAACAGTACAAGAGTTATAAAGAATTAAACTAATTGACATTGAATGTTAAATTTGAATCGCAAAATAAATGCGTCCAGAGATCAAAATAATACAGGGCGAAAGGGTTAAAGTTCTAGATCAACATTCATCATTAATGATGAACGTTCACTGAGTATACATAGATTTGTTTCAATATAAGCATAAGACTACGCTCCGGTATCAGATAACATCACTTGTGAAATGATGAAAGGCATGGAAGATTTGTATCAAATGTGGTTACTAGTCATCATCCAAACTCCACAGTATACAGAGTCTTCTACAACAGAACATCGGAAGATAAGGCAAGAGGAAGACCACGCAAGAGGAAGACCACGCAAGAGGAAGACCACGGAAAAGATGGTTAGATGGCGTAGCAGAATGCTGTGAAAGAGCAAAAATAACAATCACACATGCCACCAGAACAGTGCAAGACAAAAACAGAAAACCACGACACTGGGCAACAACCCAGTAGCAGGGTGACGACAAAAGAAGAAGAAGAAGTCATCATCATCATCATCAAGGTGCGTGTCCTTTATAGGATGTTGCTCTCTTTGCAGCGCATCTGAAATTCACTCTGTCTCTAGCTAGTTCACCCACTTCGTCGATGGTCATATTCATGGTTTCTTTAATATCTTCTTCTCTCGATCGTTCTTTTCTGCCATTTTTATCAGTCTAATGTGATATATAAACAGTCAAACACCAAGAACTGGTGTACGTTCACAACCTTCAGTACTATTTGGAGCTCTGGTGCTTATCCTTCGGTGGTGTGTTCGTTTCAACCAGATGTTTATTTACTAGGGTAGCTAGCCCTAGGGTGTTAATATCTTATAGCCATCTTCTTCTTGGTCTGCCACTGCGTCCTGGGATCCTGCCCTCCAATACTGTTCTCTCCAGGCCATCGTGACGCTTGATGTGGTCAAAGTATCTAATTTTCTGTATAGTATATTGTTTATCAGCCAATTGTCTTTAACATTCAGTTCTTTCAGGACATCAGTGTTCTTCCTTTTTCTGTTCATGGTATTCGTAGGATCTTACTGTAGCATTTCGTTTCAAAGGACTGGATTTTCGTTCTTGTTGTTTGTGTAATTGTCCATGATTCACAACCATAAGTAGCCACTGGAAAAATGCATGTTCTCAGTATTTTAATATTTTGCTGGTGCTTTGCCACATGTTCTTCATAGTGTTTAACTTCCTGATTGCTATTGCCAATCTTCTTGAGATCTCTTTGGAGCAGTCGCCGTTATTGTTGACTATTGAGCCCAGGTATTCATAGCTCTCTATACTTTGTTAATAGTACTCTATACAAATAACTAAAAGGAAATAGATAGAAATGATCTTGGTTAAAAAAAATAAAAATATTCTTTTCATGTAGCATGTTCTCCGCAGAATGCTGCTCTCATTACATTCTGTCTGAAAGATTCCCAATCTCTAGTAGTTTTCCTGTCTCCTTCACTGTCACCTTCAATGGTTTTTTTAATATCCTGTTGCTGCCGTCGTCTTTGGTGTTCATAATAAACATCTGCAAGACTGAAATCTTCAGAAAGACATCCATGGAAGAAATGGATCACTAACGCCACTAAGTGTGACACATGATGATATCTCAATAAGTTTTGTTTGAAAATCAACTTAATATTGTGCAAATATTTTTAAAAACTGGTTAGAACCTTTGCACTCAGGGTGTCCCATGGGGTGCTCAGTTCTGTTTGCATATGATGACTAACACAACAGCTCCGGCCACGATAAAAATCTGTCCCCCATCTCAAACTGTCCAAGTGCCCATTTTCAGATGGGCAGATTAGAAAATTGATAATACAGGAAGTTAATCTCAACACTGCAGTGAATGAATCCAGCTGTGTGATATTGGTTCATCTTAGTGCACAAAAGATATAAAACAAAACCATTTCTATACTTCATTGACTACCATATCACAATTCTGTGCATATGCACACTAATTATTTCACATGTCAATATATGAGAAATTATTCAACAAAAACTCTCACCTTCTGAATTTTTTGTCACATACTGTACACATGTACATAATTTCTAAGTCAGATTCAACTGATCGAACCTCTGGTACAACAGACTTTCTCTTTCTGCCTGAGGATGTACAAGTAATGAAATATGTATTTACAATGAATATTTGATAAAAACTAACTTCATTATATAATTGGTGTTCAATTTCTTTTAACAAATGGTAAAGGATGTGGCACAACAAAAAAAACCATCAGAAAATTAGAGACCTTCATAATGGATGTTTTGCGTAGAATAGAGGGACAGAGATGGCATGATAAGATTATGAACGAGGAACTCAGAGAAAGAACTAAGCAGATACCAGTAGAGAAAGAGCTAAGAGAGAGACGCTGGCGATGGATATGACATACATTGAGAAGACAGACCAGAAGCATTGCAAGACAGGCACTGTTTTGGAACCCATAGGGAAAGAGGAGTAGGGGAAGGCCTAGACAGACATGAAGAAGAGAGCTGGAGGATGATATTAAAAAGATCAGTAAAACATAGAAAGAATTGGAAGGGATGGCAGGAGAGAGGAAGAGCTGGAAGAAGTTTGTTGAAGACCTGTGCTCCATTGGGAGTTGAAAGGTGAAGAAGAAAGGACATGGCATAATGACTGTTTCTGTGACATGTTGGTTCTTCTTTTTCTTCTTTCATTATTACAGAGTGGTGTATAGGCTACCTTTTTATTCCTCTGCAGTCATGCTAGATATTCAGATTTGTTGCCAGAACAAAGTCCAGTCTTGTATATGTTCAGGTGGCAACCTCATAGCTTTTGTTCTGCACCATCTGGTCATGTCTTGCTTTTTAGATCCTTTAAGACTGGAAAGTTCTGTAGTATGTGTGTGACTGAATTGTTCTATGTTGTCTCCATCTTTAGCTAGTGTCTCAGCTCTCTAACAACAGACGAAAATCTTTGTATACTGATAATGATAATCTTTACTCTAAATCTGTGCAGTATACGCTAATTTCTGGCATTGTGTGTTGGCATAGACCATCAACCAATCCTCTCCAAGCCGTCCTATGATGTACAATTCTCCCCAGCTATTTTCTGTTCTTCCAATACTTTTTGTATCTCTTCTTCATGTGTTTTTAACCTATCCAGTTCTCTTGCTTCTTGGGTTCCCCCTTCCCATATATATATAAATATATAATGGTAATAGAAGACTAAGATGACTGGGCATGTAAGAAGAATGGAAAATAACTGCATACTCAACAGCTCCTGTTCTGTGAACTTCCAGAAGGTAATAGGCCCCAAGGCAGACCGTTGCTCAGATACAAGAATATCTGCAAGGTCTCAATAAAGTTCTTTTCTACTGGTTCAAAGAAATGGGGAAGAACTAGCAGATGATCGAGCTCTATGAAAAACAATATTATGCAAAGGTGCAGAATCTTTCAAAAAGAAACTTGAGGATAAGTTTGAAGGGAAGAGAAACATGCAAAAATTCATAAGTAATCAGAGTTACACACTTGTCAAATGATAGTCTGTAAAGACGAAAAAAGTGGAAGGAATGGATCATCAATGCCACTAAATGTTACAAATGATGATGATATCTCAACTCTTTTTACAAATTCAACTTTATTGTGTATAAATATTAAAAAAAAAACTATTTAGAATCTATGTATTTGCACTTATAGGTGCACAGTTCCATTCGCATATGAGGACTATCACAGCAACTATGGCAATGATTACAATTCTGTCTCCCGTATCAGACCGCCTCATATAAAAATATAACCTCATGGACTCAACGCTCTACATTCCTATGCTTCTTAGTACTTTCTCTTCTCATGCTCCATATTCTATATGTGTATATGTTAAATGTATATAAGTTATATATTTACTAGAGTTTTTATTGTCTCTTCTTTTTCAACTTCTAGTTTTTCTGCATTTATTTTGTTATTCGTTTTTAGTCAGATTTTCATTTTATGCCGCTGGAATATATCTCTGTTGTATGTATGTAGTGTGCTGTGAAAGTTGTCACTCCTGTTGTATAATTTGCTTGATAATGCCCTTGTGGTCGAAATGTTGCTGTATATTGTCATTGTTTTTTTAAACTACAGTACTTTGTTATTACGCGTTTCACCATTTTTCATAGTTTTACTTCAGTCTCATATATATATATATGGCACTTTTGCTTATGATATTTCTGAGGGCTTCCAATCCAAGCAAGAGACTTGCTGTGGTCACTATATTAAAGGATGCATATAACAAAGTGGACTTTTCAATCATGATACTCTCTTTGCTAAAATGGGTTAATCCTTGCCTGGTGAACTTGATAGCTGCTTCTTTAATAGAGGACTGTTGTACTATGTTTGCGAACATGGACATCAGACACTACACTCATATGCCCAGGAGTACCACAGGGTTTTTCTCTATCATCCGTGTTATTCAATATCTACACAGCAAATTTAGCCAAAATACAGCCAACTGGATTGGGTCGAGCATTGAGATAAGGTCGAACATAGAGTGAGTATATATATCTATATATATAACTTTTTTCTCCGCCTCTTTAGATAGTATTTGATTAATTTCTCATTATGAGAGACAATTTCTTGCATAGGATCTGAAAACAACCTTGTTTCTTCTATTATAAGTAACTCTAACAATACTTTTATTCCAAATTTGTTAGCAAACATACACATTAAAAATATGTGGTACTATTACCTCTCTTCTTTGGTGATTGATCTTCCTTTACATTGTCTTCTTTTAATTCAGTACAATTGCCATCCTTTCCTAGCGATTTCTCTAACTGCAGCTCACATCCAACATTGACCACTGATGCTGCCTTAGATGAATTTGTGTGCTCGGTTTGTGAGATTTATATTGTTTATTTGTTGTGTATCTTTTTCCTTTCTGGTTTTTCTTTTCTGCTTCTGCACCAGCTGTGGCAAAACCATCCTTCGGTCCAACTTGGACCGAGTCTGAGATATGCGGTAGTTTTCATATTTGACTTTATGTTCCAGGTATTCTGGTAAGTTCTTGAACACTTTGTTGCACTTTCGGCAGACATGTAAATCATCATTGTCATTATCTGTATCTGACACCAGTGTTTGATCTGAAATAAAGAATGAAAGCTGTCCCACTGAATTAGAATTGACAGAAATATATATATGTATAAATATACTAAAATTAGGAACAAATATTCTGATTTTATCTACACTGAATGATAGTTGATACTGAAGCAGTATTTCACTATGTCCTACAATGGTAGAGACCAACTTAACAGAAAACAAAAGAGTTTGTAATTCCTCACTATCTCAAATTGATTAATTCGACCATAACCATTGCACTTTGGTGAGTAACCATGTGTGCTCTGATCTCTATTTTACACAGGAAGATCGCTGTAACAGTGCACAAACTGTTGCATCAGCGAGGGTCCCTGATGTAATTTAGATGATGGTGAAAATATTTGTGTATAAATTTTTATTATTTTAAAATCTTTCTAATTAATTTTGCCCAGGCAGCATCTTTCCAGCCTGCTCTTCTTGATTTTGAACTACCACTTCTTCTTCTTCTTCTTTGCGTCGTTCTTTCGACTCAATTTTAATCACTTTGTGATATGTTTGATCTTTGCCAAGAACGTGTATCGTTGCACATTGGTTTGGTAGGCCCCTAAACGCATAGACTTCTACACGTTTAGGACACATGCATCCGATTTCAGCCAAACCTCCTTAGTCGCCTCTTATGACATGCATGGCAGGTAACAGTGGTTCTATTCTTTAGACCCCAAATGGGCCCTGGTAACCACTCGGGCGGAACTACCACTGGTTCTTTTACATGCTCAATTTGAACACATGCCTTATGTTATTATCGTCCTTCTCCGATAAGACTAGGAATTCAACATCATTTTTGGTTCATCCCATATTAGAAGTTTAGCACTGTATATTGGATTCTGTATGGCGTTCTGTAACGTACTGTCACCCAGTTCAGTCTGTACATAAGAAATTTCCATTGTAGTGGGCTGATGTTATATACGTTTAATGCAACACTGTAAGGTTTATTTAATTTTGAAGCTTTTTTGAGTCCATGGTTATTTATTGATCAAAAGAGCTAATAATACTGATATTTCTTATCGTTAAATTTAATTTTTGACATCATATAGCCTTGTTTTCATGTGTTGTGTTTAAAATGAATTTGACGTAACCTAATAACACTGTAAAGCAAAGTTAACTACAGCAATAAAGCCATTCTTTTTCTTCCAACCAGGACTGCAAGTTTTTACTCTTGAGTAACCAAATCCAAATTGTAGAATATGCATGTTTTCTACAATTGTGGGAGGCTACCATAAAGGGTATTATGAAATGCTGGGTGTGGTGGGAGGAGTTCTTGTCTAGCTTTCTGTAGTCAAGGGCATTCAATCAAGACGTTGTACAATCTCACATGCATTAGTGCTTGTATATCCATCCATTTCTAAGAAGGCAAGGTATTCAGCTCTACATGCATTGCGTCTTATTCAGATAGGATGCATATAACCAAATACATAGATGACAAATTACTGAATGTAAATGGTTCTGCTTCACATGAATATGTATTGAATAAAACTTTGGGAAAACTATAACAATGATAGCTATAGTGAATAAAAATTCATTCTCACTTCTCTCGAATGCTATGAATTCTCATAAAAATGTTAATTGTGTATTGAAAATTTACTGGATTATATAAATATGAATACACATGAAGAAGTGTAAAATGCATTTAAAATAGGTATTTTGTAATGTTTGTTTTTATTTATTATTTAAATTTGCCATTATTTCAATAGTCATTAACATTTTCTACCTATGATTACCATTGCAGAATGGGAAAATTGAAGTATTTTGGACATAAAAAGACATGAAGAGCTGGAGACCATTAAGGAAGGAGACATTCTTGCAAAGAGACATCGAAGATACAAGAGAAGATGCATTCTGGATGTAACTGATGATTTGAGCATGACGGCTGCAGAGGCGGGACTCTGGCCGATGAGAGAAACTCAGAAGGACTGTTGAGTGGCAAAATTCTGATCAGAAAAGGATGCTATTTGATGCTGATGACTACCGTTAATTGTTATCATTGTAAGAAAACAGAGCTGTCTCTCATATGATCAGTTTGGTATTATAAACTTGTTTCATGTAGAAATAAATAACAGATTCCTTAATCTCAATCTGTCTGTTGTTATTCACAGACTCGTCGTTACATTCAATTCATCGTTAGACCCGTTAGCTGTAAAAATCATATGGGCATACGATACGTACTGTAGCGCCGAGGAGCTGTTAAAAACGTGATTTCAGGGGCGTCTACTTATAGTTGTGAACATAAATAATTATTTTAAAGCTATTTTACTGTAGCTGCGAATCGGAAATTAGCATTTACTGTTTCACTCATCACTGGCAACGGTAATATATATTAGTTATTACTAATTTACTATTAGATTACAAAATTATTATTATCGATTCGATTAATCTGAATCTGATCAATGACATAAAAACAACAAACAATTGAAGATGGTTTGATTAATTCTGAATTCAAACTCAAAATGTGTGTGTTGGTTTGTCAAACTATGCTTAAAGTCAACCTTTATTAGTTTACAGAAGTGATATTTCAGAACTGTCTGTTGTAAGACATAAACAATCGCACCAGTACAAGAAATGTGGTTACCATCGTTCTCTATGTAAACTATCTTATCAACAGTGGGAATGTTGTCGTCTACTGGCTCCGTCATTTTGCGACACCTTATTCAAGATGTCGGCGTAGCGGACGTTTTAAAGTCAAGTCTAAACATATTTGCACAGTTTGCGTTACGCGTTATTTTTTTAATTAAAAGAAGACGGCTCAAATAAAATATACTGTGTTATAATACATGTTTTATTAAGTGTAATATTAATCAAAATAGTATTAATAAATTGATGAAATTATATTGTATTCTTCCACGTTGCAAAATATTTCGTTTTTCGAAATATATACAAAACCGTAATATGTACACATTCGTCAATGGCGCCATTCCTATATCGGGAATTTGTTAATAACTGAAAACAACCGGAATCTCTGAGAAGATGGCGAACGAAATAGCTCATGCACCAAATAAAACGTGTGAATTGAGTCTTTATGAGCTTCATAGAACTCCCCAAGATGCAGTAACGGATAACACTGAAATCGCAGTATCTCCTAGGAGTCTGCATAGTGAACTCATGTGCCCCATATGCCTTGATATGCTTAAAAATACGATGACAACAAAAGAGTGTTTACATCGGTTCTGTCAGGAATGCATTATTACTGCACTGAGAAGCGGAAACAAAGAATGTCCAACATGCAGAAAAAAACTTGTGTCAAAAAGGTCTCTGCGACCAGATCCTAATTTTGATGCCCTTATTTCTAAAATATACCCAAGTAGAGATGAGTACGAGGCACATCAAGAAAGACTTATGGCTAAGTTGAATAAACATCATAACACTGCTGCCTTGTCCTCCAGCATTGAAGAAGGCCTCAGGTTACAAGCCTTAAACAGGGCACAACGTGTCCGTAAACAGAATTCTGAAAGAAAGAATGATGATGAATCAAATGATGACACTGTATCAGAAATGCAAGTGATTGCAGACAACGATGAGAATATGTCAAATGATACAGTACACCAGAAAGTAGTGAAACAGTTTTCTGATGACTCTAGTACAGAAAATTCTATTGGAGAAACCAGTATGTCTGAGCATCCCTCACATGGAAGTCCAGAAAGTGTGGCAGTTCCACAGCTTGTGAACGAAGTAGAGTTAGTTTTTAAACCTCATCCACACAATGCTGACTATGACTCAGGAAGTCAAACACGCTATATTAAAACTACAGCTAATGCAACAGGTAATAATGTCTGCCAATTTAGTAGCATTGCAGCAGCTGATAATAATGATGGCATTCCATTATCACTAGCTGTTCTCTGTAATGTAATGATTGTTTGATGATGTGCTCTATGTACAGTATTGTTTTGCATATAATTTATTTTTAGTGTTGCCAGTAAACTTCTTTCTGACGTTTATGTATTTTTGCTTCCTTCAATGAAATTCTGTCGTGGAATTGTTCCTTTTGGGGCTTTCCCCATGCTGTCATCTGTCTCAATTCTCACAACACCACATATGCAGGAATCCATTGCAGTGATAGTTTGTTGTTGGTGGACAGCTGATTTAAGCATTCTGTAGCAGTTCTTGTTAACAAGTCCTCAGGCTCTTTTTGGAAAGTCTGGCGAGTTGACATGCAGTCGTACAAGAAGACTATATTTTAGTCTTTGTTCTTTCACTATCTTTGTTGCCTCAAGGATTGCCTGTAGATTGTTGAGAATACTCCAGTAACATATGAATAGTTATCAGTTATATCTTCTTCGAACGCTCCACATCGACCACTTGGTAACCACTCTGTGTGATTTATATTTCTTCTTCGCGTTCGTTCTTTACGACCAATTTTAATCACTCTTTGTGATATGTTTGATCTTTGCCAAGAACGTGTATACGTTGAACATTGGTTTGGTAGGCCCCTAAACGTATATATTTCTACACGTTTAGGACATGTGCATCCGATTTCAGCCAAACCTCCTTAGTCGCCTCTTACGACATGCGTGGCAGGTAACAGTGGTTCTATTCTTTACACCCCAAATTTGGGCCCGGTAACCACTTGGGCGTGATTTGTATGTGATCTGAGCCTAAGAGCGAGTGTGCGTTGTGCCAGTTATGCGCCTACAAGTAGGCCAGCACATCCGATTTCTGCAATGCTTTTTATTTACTAGGTAGCTTCCCTAGGTCCTACCTCAGTCGCCTCTTACGACATGCCTTGTAGATCACAGTGGTACTATTCTTTGCTTCCTTTGCGGGCCCTGGTACCACACGGGCAGGCCGTTATATAATAATAGCTGTACATTGCAAATGATGATAATAGCCTCAGACATGTGTTGTTGCAGCTCACCGGTGTCTGTGGAGATGACTGTAGAGTCTAATCCTGGAACACAATCCCCTACCATAGGTTTGACATGTGGGTGCTTTGAGTTTTTGCACAGGTCATTTTCTCTGTACCTCAGCAATACGACAATTCTCAGCTATGCAAATTCCTCTTGTGTTACATTATATAATACTTTAGTAAAGGTTAGCTTAGATTTTTAAAAGCATGTATTTTTCCCAATAGCAATCTGTGAGGCATAGATTATTGATAAAACTGTTGAAAAATCAACTAATGCCTTTGAATGCAAGTCGCACATGTGTTGCCTAAATAATAAAGCAGTGGAAAAACATATATGTGCTTTCGAATATAATTGTTACAGAAGGGTTTTCTGTATATCTTGGACAGAGAAAAAAACAAATAGATCTATTCAGAAGGAACTCAAAATCAAAGAAAACTGGCTGATGCTACAAATAAGAAAGAAAAATGGGATATTTTGAACATATAAAAAGACATGAAGGGCTGAGAAGACCATCATGGAAGGAGGCATACCGGCAAAGAGAAGAAGAGGAAGACCACGGAGAAGATGGATTCAGGATGTAACTGCTCGTTTGAACATGACGGCTGCAGAGGCAGGACATCTGGCCTATGAGGGAGAGAAATTCCGGAGGACTGTTGGGGGCAAAGTTCTGTTCAGGACAAGCTACTAGATGATGGTGATGACATGTGTTCCCTGGTTTGCAAGGGGAGCAAAGAATAGTAATACTGCGACCTACACTGCGTGTCGTAAGAGGCGACTGAAGTAGGAGCCTAGGGAAGCTACCTTAGTAAATAAAAAGCGTCGCAGAAATCGGATGTGCTGGCCTACTTGTGGGTGCACAACATACAATCGCTATTAGGCTCAGACCACATACAAATCACAAAATTATGTGGTTTAACAAGTGGTTGATATGGAGTGTTCGAAGAAGAAGAATGCAAATGTTGTAGAAAAGTACCAGGAACAGTAAAAAGAACAAATATCCATTTTGCAACAGCTTAAAATTGAAGAGAAGTGGTTTAGTTCAATTCCGCGGGCTGGCAGAAAAGCCACAGGTTCACCAGATTCACGGTGTTCGTGTAACCGAACCAAAGGGTTACGATGTCCAAGACACCGAGCCGAAAACTCAAGGGCTTCTGTATCAGTAAAAAAAAAAAAAAAATTTGTTGAACACATATAACAACATGATTCTCTGAAATCATTTTGGATGGCATTATATTGGAAAGATGAAGGAGGGGAAGGCCAAGGAGAAGATTGGTGCATGATGTTATAAAATTTAGTATAAATGTGGCAGATGCCAGATACCTCATACAGGACAGGAAGGCATTTATAGCTGATGTCATGGCAACCAAGTTCTGACAGAGACAAGCTAGATGATTATGAGTAAAGCTCACTGAACTGACTTTATAGCACTCTGGGCAGACCCATAAGCTCTTATACTTCCCCCCAGCAGATATAGAAGAGTATGTGTGGTGATGGTTCCTGTTGTTCACTGGTTAAAAACACTCCTTATTCTGTCCTGCAGGTGCCCAGTTCTACTCTTGCGATGTTTGATTTAAAATGACATCAGTGGCGGTATAGATACATCATCAGTTGTTGTGTACTCATCCAAGAAGCGTTGTCATTATGCAGCTGATTTCTCATTACGGCAAACACCTGCATGTCCAGGACAATAGTTCCCAGAAAGACAACGTGCAGACAAGACTTGCCTTCACTGCTGCAGTGGCAAGTAGTACAGCAGTGAACAGATCTGATATCCTTGATGCCATTCGGAAGATTGATCGATCAGGGGATTCAGGTGGTGATTTGGATTCTACATTCATTTCCTCACTGCAGGAACTTGGAGTCAAATGTTGTGTTGCTAAATTTGAACACTGTACGGGCAGTAGACAATGTTTCATTAACCTTCACACACCTTTAATTGTCAATCGCCGCATGTTGACAGATATACTGAAGATGAGATCGGAGCATGTGTGGACTTGTTTTATGTGCAGTGATAATGCTCTGATGACTAACTAATTTGCAAGAGTGAACATAGAAGATGGTACTGGTTGCCAATTCAACTAGGCATGACACTTGACATTGTGTTTAGATGTATGAAAAATTTATAATTTTTATTATATTTGTTCAAACATTTCTTTCTCATTCAGTTGACCATTTGTCAAAGTATCTGGCTATAAGACTATCACTGGATGTTCATACTGATGTTGATGAAGGTGACATTTCTTCATTTGTTAGAGATTTTAGAGTATGCTTATAATTTGAACCATATTTTGTGCTTGTAATAACATTACTAAAAGCAGACTTTGTACTGTAAAATGTGAAGACCTTGTGATTATTTTGTCGTTGAATTTATCCAGAGATTTAAGGAGTTTGGAATTACACATTATACAAGCAGAACCGGATACCTGAGTCTCAGATTGAGGAGTGTGTTTAACCAGCGAGCCACTGGCAACCATCAGTATGCATACCTTTTGACATCTGTTGGAGACTGAGCACCTATGGGTCTGCCCGGAGTGCTATGACTTATTGAGTAACCCGCCCATGTGGTGCCGGGGGCCACAAGGGTTGCAAAGAATAGTACCACTGCGACCTACAAGGCATGTTGTAAGAGGCGACTGATGTAGGACCTAGGAAAGCTACCCTAGTAAATAAAGAGTCGCAGAAATCGGATATGCTGGCCTACTTGTAGGCGCATAACTGGCACAATGTACAATCGCTCTTAGGCTCAGATCACATACTAATCACGCATATTGGTTAACAAGTGGTCAATATGGAATGTTTAAAGCAGAAGAGATAATATAGTCAACACAGATGGCACTACTTGGAACCTGAGGGATTAAATAAATAACATGAAGCAAATGATACAGTTTATTGAATCTGTTAGGGCTGTGATCTGATGATTGACAAAGGAATGATGATGAAGAAGACTGTATCCAAGTTAATGTTAACTCTGTGACGTAGAGGTTAGATGCTCACCTCTAGTGCCAAAGATATCCTGTTCGCTCCCTCATGGAACCATCAGGATATTTTTCTAGAGATCCCTGATCTCAGTGTTGGTGAGATTGAGTTCCTAGTCCTATCGGAGACGGACAACAAAACTTAGATCCTGTGTTCAATTTGAGCACGTAAAAGAACCCGTGACATGTCAAAATCGAAAAGAGCACGCTGGAAAGCCGCTGCCCAGGCAACATTCATTAGAAAAGATTTTTTTTAAATTACTACCATATATCTTCACCATCTTCAGAATTACATTGTGGACCCTCGCTGGTCCTACAGTTTGTGCACTTCAGCTGAGATCTTCCTGTGTAAGAAAAAGATCAGAGCACACATGGTTACTCACTAAAGTGCAATGATGATGTTCTTATCAATCTGTTTATTATCCACTCCCAAAAAACACCAAAATATATGGACACTAGGAAGGTGACCAGGCAGCCCAAGGAAAAAAATTACCAGCTCCTTGAATCACTTTGCCTCTTTTCCAATTACTCAATAAGTGTGTGTGGGGGGCATTGCATCATACTGTTGTCCATACTTCTCTGACACTTAAAGACAAATTACTCTTCACTATTATGTAAAGCAATACATGTTTAGAAGTAAACACTAGAAAGAAGGAACCATTACAAAATCCCCCAATGGGCACTAAATTCATTGTCTTTTTAACAGAATGCCATCATATTGTCATCAGCTCTTTCCATGTATTGATATCTATGTTGTCAGTTAGATTTTAACAATTATTAAACTTTTGAAAATAAACTTTTTTTTATTCAGTGGATGCAACTGGCAATAGATTTGACATTTTTGTCACATCACAACCAGGACATTATGTACTTTTGAGCGGCTTGACAACACTAGAACAAGTGAAGGAGAAGTACTGGAAGGTCAACAAACCACTAGAAATATTCTATTCCATTAGGAAACCAGGTTCACTAAACACAACCATTATGAAAGTATCTACAGACAAGTAATTTATTTTTCTGTTGGATTGATTATGATAACACTGTTCTGTATACTTATTTGTAACCAATGAGTGTTTCTTGAAGAGTTTGGCACACTGATTCTAAATGTTTTTAATTCTTTTTGTTATGTATCGTTTCCAAGAAAATCTGTGGACATGATATGGCAGGTTATGACACAACAGCACTGATACTGAAATGAGAGCAGTTTTTGAATGGTTGCAGAATATGATGCAATAGCTAAGGGTTTGCGACTGCATCACCTGGAGTCGTTGAGGAGTTTTGTCTAGACTGACAAAATTCAATTTTATTTTTGTGCCAGGGCATGCAGGTGCAAGGGGAAATTAAAGCGCTGATAGGTTTGCAGGTATGGCTGCTGTAAAAAGGAGGCGAACAATGGATCAGTCTGATATTTTTAATTCCCTAAGGGAAAGAGGTTGTTAAATGATTCAACTAATAGTGATGAATATACAACACTAACCAGACTGCACGAATTCCAAGTCAAATGTGGTGTAGCTAGACAGGAACACCATACTGATAGCCAAAGTAGAATAGTAAACCAACATAGGATGGGTGTCATTAGCTGCCTTACATTGACAGACATACTGAGGAGATCAGAGCACTTATGGACCAATTAGTTCGATGTTCAGTGACGATGATCTGACTACTAAACTAAACTGATTGCATCACATGTCTACAGTCATCTTGCATGACAAGCAGAATTCAGTCACAGTGTTAGAGCATGTCTTGCACCTCATTAACACTTTCGCTGCCAGCCATTTTTCAACAAAGTCTGGCTCACTGCCACGCTATTTTTCGGCATGATCAGTTTTCAGGGTGACAATTTAGAAAAATCATAAAAAATAAACTTAGTACTTTTAAACTATGGTATAGTGTTCATACCATTTATATTAATGAACTACTAACCTGTCTATATGTGGATATATTCTTTATAATCCACAAGCTATTGTAGTAACTGATATCCCCATACCTATCCACAGTATGATATGCCGTCGTTTTTGAGTTGGGTGTCTGTCACCACTCCTGTACCACTGGAAATGTCTGCTATCAATCTGTAAACATCGTCATGTGAATCACAGTTCAAATTCATATCCATTCAGAGTTCGTTTTAACACTATCACTGGCTAAAATGTTTGAAAAAGAGTCATTTTGGACATCACTATTCATCAGCTACGTCGTCCATTTTGAAAAATGTTGTTTACTTACGAAAAATTGAACTTATGCCGACATTTACCGCGTGTGTATTAGATCCGCCATTTTGGAGAGCTTGTCAGAACAATACGGAAGTAGTACGTCACGGACCCCCATTTTCGAAGCGATACTCCCGTTTAAAAAGACATAGTCTACGGTACAAAAGGAGTTGGTATTTCACCGACTTTATCATCGGTGGCAGCGAAAGTGTTAAAGATGCCATGTAAGTGCATCCATTTTGCTTACCTGTTTTGTTACACCTGTGGGGCATTTATGCCAAAGATGAAGCAGAGGGCAATTTCTGGATCTGTCAGGAAGGCATACCATCTATATTTTGATTGTAAAGTAAGTGACCAAGATAAAAGCTGGGTGCCTCACTCTTGTTACAGGAACTATGTAGTGAATCCTCAAGCATGACTGAGATGAATGGGACAGTTTATGCCATTTGTATTGACAATGATTTGGAGGACATAGAGGAACCACATTACTGATTGCTACTTTTGTCTTACAATTGTTTCCTGATATTCAGTGAAAAATAATGACAGCATTGTGTATCCTTCTTCTGCAAATGCCCGCTGTCAATTCAGACGGAAGTCATGACGCCTGGTATTGCTCTTCTGAGTTTTGCGTGAGGCCTGCTTACCATTTTACTGGTGCCCCTCGCCATGTGGTGAGCCTTCGGCTATTGTGTATCCAAATGCTGCATCCTCTCTGACACCAGTGCCTCATGCTGCTGAGCACTCATCGAACCCACACCTCATCAATCAAGAAGATCTTGTAAGAGACCTTCATCTTTCAAAATCTTTAAAAAAAACATAGAAAACTGAAACCAGGTTTGGAATCAGCATGTAAAACTATTTGAAATGCCTATTCTCTCTAATGAAAAAAAAAGTTAAAATTTGTCGAACAGTGTAATTTGTATTATAATGTATAAAAATGTGATGCCATTAGTATATATGCGTATAAGATATTTAAAAGTGCAGGTTAGAATGATACAGAAAATGAGTTGACGTGTTATGTCTTTGGTGGTCGGGTAAGTTATGGTAGTCTCATTATTCTTCTAAGACTTACTGCAAGACATCACAAGTTTAAACAGTAACCTTCTCTTTGCTTTTGAGGTGATGTGTGAACAATTCTTGATGGGGATTGGGACGTGTCCAGCACCAAGCCCTATCTATTGGAGGACTTCCTTCCTTTTGTTCGCTTGAAGTATTCTTCATATATTCAGTGTTGTCTCTTTCATAAAATTCAGTCTTTTGTAGCTTACAAAGAAGTCTGTGTAGTTTTTGTTTCCAGTATTGTTTCACTGGGTCTGTGTTAATAGAAATAGACAGCATCAGATTCAGTAGCAGGAACGACCACTAGAGATAGCTTGACTTGGTTATTTCTTTTTTATTTAATGAGACCTGTAGCAACTCTTACTCCACATGTTTTCAAGTTTGTTGATATTGTACTGTTACTACATTTGAAGATAGTAGTTTCCCAAGCTTTTTCTGAATGTTCACACAATTATTTACTAAACCAGAATGATCTTGTGATACACAAGCTTTTATTCATTGCTATTTATCTTGTATTAAAAAAGAAGAGAAAGGGCATGAAAACTAAATACCCAATTGCAAACACACTGTGGTCCTGTGTGACAAACGTGTGTCCTGACTCAAGGTTTTAGAATTAATATGGAGTTCATCTCTTGCTTTTTCTTCTTCTTGTGATCGCTATTAGGACGATTATATCATCAAGATCTGTTTTTATGATGAAATCAACTGTTGTCTGGAACTCATCTCAGATGCCGTGTAGTTTTGAATGTAGTGACCTAACTACGATCAGCAGTTTTATCGGAAGGAATAATTATATATGAGCGTGAGATGCATGATACTATGGTTTATGGTGCACCATCTGGCATAGTACCATCGACTCCAGTACCCACTCTCTTGCTTATTCTATTATGTTTATACCACATTTATTATAGTTCTTCAGCACAGTGTTCCTAATGGAATATAATGCTGAAATCGTTCCCAACACTTTGTCAGTTTTCATAGCAGTTTAAGTAGCAAAGTTATCTATATAGATTTTTGATTGTTAGCCTAACCCACAAATTCTGATGGGTGTGATTATGACCAGCATATTAACCCTTAGAACCTGTGATCGTGATATTTCGGTATTGAATGTAAATATCTCATATCCCAGCATTTCAGTCTGAGAAGAGTTATTTAGTCTGAGAAGAGTTATTTGTTGGCGACCAAAGACAAACTGTGTACAAATGTGACGTCAAACACAACCCAAGTGTTTACCAGTTGCTTTAGCAAGATGGCGGACATGTTTCTGATACTTTGTTTTGATGATTCAAAAGATGTGCTGAAAATTACTACTAAAAAAAAGGATAACAACAGAGCCAGCTGTTTAACTTGTTTTAAATGATTCCGAAGATGAATTAAGACTTTGTGATTATTCTAATAAGGATATCAAAGTGAGTTAGATGATCATTTAAACAACGAAGAATTGTGTGAATCAATTGATGTTCATGCAATATATTAAATCTGGAAGTTAAATCTGGTGGGACAGATTTGTGCTCTTAGTCCAGATACTGCAGAACACATCTTCCCACATGTCCAGAATTCTGTAGGGAAGACATGAACAAAATATGGCCAACCAAGACGGTACATCTTTTAAACCTGAGCTGCTGTATGGATAATCTGAAGTGAATCATAATTTATTGAAGCTGCATGTGCTGTGATCCAATTGACAGAAGGACAAAAATAATTTAATAGTAAAATACAAGGGTCAAAAGGTGAAGGATTGACTTCATTGCACCGGGTTTTCCCGTATGGCTCTGTCCATGTAGGAAGAAATAGTACATCATCCTCTGAGAGTTTGCACAAAGCATGAACTACGTAGCTCCAGCAACAATCCAGGGGATCTCATGAAAAAATTGCACATGTGACTCGGTCTGGAATTGAGCCCACAACCTTCATAACGATAGGCAAACATCTTAACCACTTCACCATAAACAGAACCCGTTTAATTAATAGTGTTGTCCACTATCAATTTGAGTAGACATTATGGTCTTGCTTCATCTTTTTTGGTTTAACATAATATTCTGCCCACATGTTGTTTTCATCTCATTTACAGTGTAGTTTTCCTCTTGGTTGCACTACTAATCTTTCTCGTTAGTTTGGTTGTCAACAGTCTCGTAAAGTATTAAAAATATATTACTGTAAAAAAATATATCAATATTTATCTTTTTCATGCCTAATTTATTCAGCACTTATGTACTGTTTGCTTTTGTTCTCATAAAATATGCCATATTCTTCTGCACACATCTCAGACTTCACTCTTTATCTATTATATTCTTTCAGTAAAAATGAATATAGTATGTATGTTTTATTATGCTGAAACTTTATAATGTATGACTTCTTAATGACTATTATTTGCAATTACAGCTTTTCAATGCATGATGACTTACTTGTTTTTTTTTTGTTACTTTTTTGTTACATTTTTGTTGGCAGAATGTAATACATATAATATAGTGCTGTTGATGAAGTTAAAACCCGGTGCAATGAAGTCAATGCTTCGACTTTATGTAAACTCTAATTTCAAACACCTCTGCCACTTTGTATCTATTCCCATTCATGGAAATGGCCTGAGAGTAAACCCGTAGATAAAGTCCGAAGCATGAGTCCCTATGGCATTCTGCGATGTATCAGCCTTGTCATTACCTTGGATTTGTAAGCTATGTGGAACAACAGTGATCCTACATATTTGCATTCCCAAATGCCTCTCATAGTTTAGGAAGGAAGGAAAGATACATTTGCTTGAAATATTTGTTTAAATTTTGTCTTCTACCATTATAAAGCTGTGCAAACTGAAACTTTTGAACAGCTACTTGAGGGGCAGACAAACAGACAACTTGGTGTAGGAGATGCACAGTCTAAGTCAGTCATTGGATTCCTTGCAAAGAATGTCCACTGACAGGGCATGATGGAGAGATTTTATTGCTGTTTTCCAATACATTACAAAGTGTGTCAGTCACTGACTGCTTTGTCGGTTTAAGGAAAATAGGAAGGGCATATGTTTGATTCCCAGTACAGACAAATTGCGTTGAATCATATATAGTGTGACTGTGTCCTAGCAGAATATCTTCTCTCATGCTGACTTTTCAGACTGAAAGGGACTAAGCACTAATAAAACCATGAGTGCATTAATGTTGATTCTACCTAGTTTTTAATCTTATAGGAATCACATAACTGCACCAGAATGGCCTAACTCGACAATTCTACTAGTGGTGCAACGTGTCGAGAGCCCAGTATTGTACGCTAAGATACAAGGGGAACAACCTGAACTTGGGGCTTAATTCCAACCTTCTAAGATAAATAAAATGTAAGAATAGTCAAATAATGTCTTTGATTTACACAATGCCCTGCACACTTGGACATTTATTATGAAATAGTGAACAGCTAAGTAGATCTAATTCTTAACATATCACTGAAGAACTCGACAAAGATTTTAAAAAATAATTCCATTTTATTCTGAACTAATTCTTTTAGAAAATATATAACTATTCATCTCTTTGGCAGCATAGTTTTTCTATTGCACTTTTCTATCATTTTTGGATCCGATTTTGCTACATCTATTTGATGAAATGTGTCGAAGGGAGAAGTAGTGAAAGGAGAGTCCATTTTACTATCATCCAATAGCTTATCCTGAGCAGAACATGGCCACTTAAACAGTTCTGAATTTCTCTCAAAGGCAAGATGTTTCATCCCGCAATTATGTTCAAATCATCTATAACTTCCTGAATCCATCTTTGTCGTATTATTCCTTTTTGCTGGGACTGGGATGCTGTCCTTCATTATTGTCTTATCCAACCATTCGTGACTTTTTTTATATGTCTAAAATATTTCAATTTTTGTATTAGTAGAATCAGTCAGTTGTCTTTAACACTTAGTGGACCAGGGCAAATGCCATGTTTTAGAATAAAAACACACTTTATTGTGGCTCCTGGTAAAAGGTGTCCAAGCCAGTCACATAGTGTGGTGTTTGGTCCACAAGTTAATTTTTAATTCCTCCTGACCAGATGTGTACACTTTAGTAACAGATGCTATATTTTCAACAGCATAATGTCCTTAGTTTTAACAAGCAGCTTCCCCTGATTCAATAGTAATTTGCTTTTCTCTAATGAGATCAACAATAGACCTCTCTGTCACAATGATGACTGACTCACTAATGTCAGATTCAAAGATATGAAGTGTTTCTGTTTCTTGTCCCTGTGATAATGAAAAAAATGGTGTGAGAAAACTCAGTTCAAGCAGGGATGTAAACATTTCATATAACCATCAATTTCATGCTATTTTAGTTAAACATATTTATGTGTAAGTAACGTACTGGATCGCTTGTATGTATCCTGGGCCCACTTCTTTCTTCTTCTTTTTAAGATTGTTACACAGTGTCATGGTTTTTGTCTTGCGCTGCTCTAGTGGTTTGGGTGATAGTTATTTTTGCTTTTTGACAGGATTCTGCTATTCCCTCCAACCATCTTTTTCATGGTCTTCCTCTCGTCTTTTTACCTGATGTTCTGTTGTAGAAGACTGTATACTGTGGAGTTTGGTTGCATTCTTATCAAGTGGCTGAACCACTTCATTCTTTGTTTCCCAATGTAATTCAAGCAAGGTTCTATCTCAACTTTCTTTTTAATGCTTATGTTGGGACTCACAAGGGAAGCAAAGAATAGTAACACTAGGGCCTAAAAGGCATGTCCTAAGATGCGACTAAAGTTGGGTTTAACTTGAGGCTAGCAACTACAAAATCCAACGAACCATGAACAAGTCAAATAATAACTGTTACTGAAAAAGATAGCTAAAGATAGGAAGACATGGCACAAGTTGTTTTTATCGTTAGCGTGCTAAGAATTCAGGCGTAGTCATGGTACCTCTGACTGATATTTATGTGAAGGTTTGCTTGTCTTATCATCAGTGTCCCTCGCCTTTCAGGCAAACCTTACTCCGACTTCAGAGGCACTTGTAATTTAGATCCCCATGTTCTTGCCAGAGTGGTTACCGGGCCCAAATTGGGGTGTAAAGAATAGAACCACTGTTACTTGCTACACATGTCATAAGAGGCGACTAAGGAGGTTGAGCGTGGGGATAGCTACCCCACACTGTAAAAAACACTATATGGCTACAGAATGGAGAGCGAACCGAGTAAACGCTGGCTGAAACCGGACACATCGTCGAAGGATAAGCACCGGAGTTCCAAATGGTGCTGAAGATGTGACGTAAAATGCACCAATGCTAAGGCTGCATGAATCAGATTTCCACATGAATAGAATTTATGGGGAGGTCTGGGTGGTGATCGTAAGAGAGAGAGAGATCCCCATGTAAAATATCAGGTTTCCTGTAGTCAAGCAGTGTACCAGGTAAGCAGTGTACCAGGTAAGCAGTGTACCAGGTGAGCACTGAAAAATATTGGCTCGAGCTGGCATCAAACTCCGGTATTTTCATGCCAAGCGGTTCCTAGCACAGCATGTTAACAACTTGCTGCTAGCGATCCCATGACATTTAGTTGATTGAGGGTCTATGCCCTGAACAGAGTTGAGTTTATGTAGTTCTCCGGAAGGGATGGAGATCTGGCCCCATATATATATATATATATATATATGTGTGTCTGAATACATCTCACGCTCGCTCGTGCTTGCTCTCACGCGCGCGCACACACACACATGTTTTTAAAACAAAAAACACACAAAATCTTTGACATTTAGAACTGCTTACCTCATGCATAGAAGGTAACATGAACTGCTGGCCAATGTCAACATTTTGAATGTAATGCTGTGTGTTGGCTACCACTGTTGAGAACTGAGTTAGCATATTGCTGCTGACTTGGTTGTGGCCCAATTGAGTAATACTATTTTTGCTATGTTTGATGGAGCAAGGCACTGCAAATTAAAACAAAAAATATTCTAGTGACTTAAATCTGTGACAAGAATAAAAGAAAGAAGGTGTGTACAGTGGAGACATAATCACACCATTTTTCAGACTGTCTAGTTCAATAACAATGATAATTCAAGCACACAAAGAGAATCTAGAATATTTTTGTACAGTTTTAAAATAGTTTTATGTTTTGACTTTTTTCACTTCTGAGTTTCTGCTAATTGTAGAAAACTACCTGCAATTCAATCTTTTACTGTCCTGATCAGTTCACCTGGAGCTTTCTATGATTTCATTGTTCTTTGCATTTTTTCCTCAAATACATGTTGAGATTTTGTTTATGCATTGCATCAGAATAACAGAATTGATGGGTCTCTGTGGTTATGCCTTTGCCTTACATTCTAAAGGTTGTGGGTTTGAATCCAAACTGCTCCGTTCTGTTCACGGGTGTATCCAGAGATCCCTAGGATTGTTGCAGGAGTTACGGAATTCATGCTTTGAGCAATATTCTCGGCAAGTGGCGCGCCAGCTCTGCAGAAAATGACCGAGCCATATAGGGTAATACCCGGCGCAATGAAGTCAAATTTTCGACTTTAGGCCCTTCAAACAGAATTACTTTGTGAAGCTGGTCTTGAAGCACTCAGGCAAGACCCATAGGTGCCCATTCTAAAGAATTAGATGTCAAAGTATGCATGCTGATGATTTCTGATGCTCGCTTGTTGAACACACTTTATTTTCTGTCCAACAGTTGCTCAGTCCCGCTTAAGTGTCATTTTATTCCACATTCCTTCAATAGCAGTATAAATTGCTGTGTCTTCACAATTGTGCTTTCAAACAGAGAAACTATGAAGCACCTATGAGAATCTGCTGTGGACAACTGGATTCATGGAAGAACCTCACCTCCTTGTAAAAGATTACTGAACATGGGGAAACTGGTTGCAGGTGAACGCCAATGTCCATTAATGATTATATCTTTTAAAACCTCAGCTTTTTATTTAAAACAATTTAATCAGGAATTACATAGAATTAAAAATAATCTCTAGTAGCATATACTTATATGACCAATAAACAAACAGCTAGAAAATAGGATTGCAGGCTTGGAAATATTAATATACCAAATAACATGCAGCAGTAAACAAAGATAAACAAGGAAGTCCTGAATAATTAAGTTGGAAAAAAAATCAACATTGAAAGAGAGCAAATATTTTGGACAAGAAACAATCTATAGAAAATTAAACAAGATGAAAGGACAGAATAAAAGCAAGACAATGATATGTGGGAAGTAAACATAAAATGTACTTGTTTCATAGGTGCATAGTCCCAGGATCAAATTTCAGAGTGGGACTTTCTTTGACCGTAACAGCTTGAGTACCATGGGCTGTCCTGGGAGTTTGGATCCAGGCCTCCCAATATACCTCATGGTATGAAAATGAGTTTTTTTTTAAATATCAAATATCAGAATCTACCCACATGACAATTAAAAAAAAATAGTCTCGATAAATTACGGTCAACCTTTTGAAGTTGGTGAAACTGTCACATCACCTATAATAAAACTTACCTTTAGCCTTAAGATGTCTGGATAATGTTCCATTTTCAGCAAATGCTCTGTTACAAAGATGACATATATATGGTTTCTCTCCTGCATGGAGCCTCATATGTCTCCGTAACGATCCCCGCTCTCGAAAATACTTGTTACAAACATGGCATTTTCGGGTTAATTCGAGTGTGTTCGCATGTGAACTGTAAGGGAATACTGTAACATGGCATAAGGAAATATATGAGTGAACATTTGCAATGTATATTTAATTAATATACTTGAAAAACATGCTATACATTTGGAGATATTCACAGTATAATACAAAAAATTTAATGTAAAATGCACGAGAGCTGTGTGCTTAAAGTACTTTTTTATGGATTTGAATGCTGGAGAACAATAGAAAAGGAAACATCTAGACTATCGGCATTCCATACAACATGCATCGGAAAAATTCTCATAATTGTTTTACCACAGAGAACATACACATAGTGATAAAAGGGACGCTGGAGCTGGTAGGACAAGTACTCAGAAGTTGTTCAGAGGCCATACAGTGGACCCTGGAGGGAAGGACAAAGGTGGGGCAGACCAAAGACAACCTGGTGAAGGACAGGGGAGAAGATGGAAAGTGTAGGTCGGTCATGCTTTGCCTGCAAAGGATGGCCACAAACTGAGCATGATAGAAAGATTTTGTTGTTGCCCAATAATGTACCGGTGACCACTGACTGCTTCACCGGTCCATATCCAGGGAAGATGCAAAAATCTTCTTGTGCTGGTATTTTTAAAAAAAAATCACAAACCCTAATATGACAATATATATATCTTTTCGACCAACAGGAGCTTGAAATCCTCAGTTTTAGTGATATATTTTCCAACTGCAATGGCTCTCAGAATCAAGTGGATACCAGAGAAACACTGGGAATTAAAGTGGTCAACATGGTGTTGACCACATCACTCATCGTGTACTGTTGGGCAAAGAAAATATGGGATGTATTCCCAATATACCATATGGTATGAAAATGGGCTCTTTTAATTTGCACAAGACTTACTACACTGCACCAGGTTTTCCCATATGAATCTGTCCCTCTTTGCAGAAAAGGCATGACTATCCTAGGTAACAACACCAGAAAAGACAGTCACCAACATCAGCTTAAGGAAGAAAGTTGGCACAGAACCTTGCTTGAATTACATTGAGAAACAAAGAATGAAGTAGTTTGATCACTTAATAAGAATGCATCCAAACTCCCAGTATACAAAGTCTTCTACAACAGAACATCATGAAAGAAGGTGAGAGGAAGACCATGAAAAAGATGGTTAGATGACATAGCAGAATCCCGTCAAAGAGCAAAAATAACATCACCCAAGCCACCAGAACAATGCAAGACAAAAACAGAAAGGCAACAACCCGGTAGCAGTGTGATGACATAAGAAGAATCCTAGGTATCTCCAGAAAAAAAAAATGCACCCATAAATCAAACAACATAGCCTGAATTGGAACCCATAACCTTCAGTGTGCACGGTAAAACTGTGTGGCAAAATGTTCAAGCTCCCTGAATTCTTTACTCAACTTTTACTGGTAAGGAATTCTAATCTTATTCTTTCATCCAACAAAAAATCCCTTATTTCTACAAGGAGAAATATAAACATTTAAAAGTATTTATTTTTCAATGTAACATTATCCCTCATAAAAACTGTGTCAACACCAGAACCTGCCTTCAATGGGGACAATTTCTAGCACCTTACTATAGCACTACGAGGTTTTCAACTATTTGACCTCACAATTACTGTTAAATGACCTTCTTACCTGAGTCCTGAACAACTTGTCACAAAGAGAACATTTGATGGTGCGTTCTTGATTGTGTATTTTAAGATGCTGCTGGACGTATGTCAGACGCTTAAACAGTTTCCCACATTCATCGCACTTGAAGTCCCTCTGGTCTTTGTGAACATACATATGCTTTTTAAGAATGTCACGAGATGTAAAACTGCGATGACAGACATGACACTGGTGAGGACGATCGCCTTGCAAGGAAAAATTATACAATTAGGACTTGATTAATTAGAAAATTAAATCAACCAATAATTATTGTTAAAAACCTGCACACTCGTCTTTCTCCCATTTCTGAATGTTGCAAATAGGAGATACCAGTTTGAAGACATCAGGAAAAAAATTTGGTACAACATCAGTACTTAACTTCATTAATAAGCAACAAATTAAATGGTTCTGCCACATAAGCAGATTATCAACAGACTCAAGGAGCAATGTTACTCCGATACAGTGGATACAAAGCAAAACAAAACCATCCACGCAAAAGGTGGATAACAGCGGCTACAAAAAACACTGTTTATGAAGCGCACACAAAAGCCTGTTCTATAAATCTCTTCTGATGCTGTAAAGCAAAACAAGATTAGAGAAAAGAAATAGCAAACAGTATATAATTTTGTATTAATCAATTTAATGTGTGGGGTTTTCTTTCAAATTACTATTTCAACCTAGAATACACTGCTGTATTTACAACCATCATGAGTACCAATGTATAAGTTGCCAGGCAAATAAAGGACTGTTTAGCTGTTACAATTAAAAACAACAGATTTATATTTTACTAGTTGGAAGTATGAGTTTATAAGACTGATTGTAGAAGCAGCTGATAGAAAAACCGGTGAAGTATCATAAAGCAATTCACAGAGACTGACAAGAGACTTTGAATGATGTGAGAAAAACCACAAAACACGTAATCACCAATGTACTGTGATTAATCAAATAGTTTTACTGCTGTCTCATCTATTTTGTGAATATTTCGACATTTCTCTGCAACTCTTCGTTGTGACATATTAGGTAAGTTTTAGTAGTTATATGTGTGGTGTATATAATTTCCCGTCACTATTGTTTTAGTATTCCCAGATTTTCATTAGAAACATTTGTATTTGGTAGTCCCTTGTTGGTCGAAACGTTGCTGTATTTTGTCATTGTTTTTGTAATTTGTAAAACTACAGTACTTTGTGATTACGTGTTTTGTCAATCAAATAGTTTTACTGCAGTCTCATCTATTTTGAGAAAACCACAGAAATGTAAATAAACAATGACTTATGTCAGCAGTTGACTAGATGCGGTCAAAGGAGAGATTCCTGGTTATTTTTTACGGTCCATATATTTCATGCAGTAGTTAGTTATCAGGTCATCCTCATTGCAAATTTCATAACTGCTTTAATCTCATCTTCAGTGTATCTGTAAGCACTTGGCGACTGAAAGTTGTAGTTCTGTGCTGGTTATCTTATGGACAAGCGCCACGCTATGGCTTGAGGACGTTATTCCACGCTATGGCGTTAGTATCAAGTAAGCGCTTGTAAACGTGACTTGCCTGGTCACTAGAGTTAATGAAACACAGTTTCATATAGTGTTAATCAGCACTTCATGTTGTCTTCAAGTTCCTGCAGTCAAGACATGGACCTAGAATCCAAGTCACTACCTAAATTTTCTGTCTGGTCCATCTCTCTAATATAGTTCTGTGCTGGTTAATGAAGCACAGTCTTCTCAGTATAGTGTTCAAATCTAGTAACTTCATGTTGTCTTCAAGTTCCTGTAGTCAAGACATGGACCTAGAATCCAAGTCACTACCTAAATCTTCTGTCTGGTCAATCTCTCTAATGGCATTCAAGATATCAGTCCTGTACAGTGCTCTACAGACAACAATGCTGTATGCTATGTATTCCTACCACAATCACACTATTAACTACATTCTACATTAATGTTGGGGGGATGCCAGAAGATGGGATGGAATACACACATAACCATCAACTGCCTTAGTGTTCCTCCCTCCGGATTTGTGGACAAGGTTTACTCCTCTAGTCTACATAACCGTACTGACCCACAAGGCAGTGAGAATTTTCTATCAAGGTTTACTCCCCTAGTCTTTAGCACTCTCGAGCCCCCTCCTCAAGGCAGTGGGCTTAACAGTTGCAGATCATGCCATCTACTATCATAGGTAGCAAATTAAACATCTGATCTGACAATGCTATAATGCCCTTTAATAATTATGAGTGAGCACAAATGAACATTGTTGAAATGACAGTTTTGATGATAGTATGTATCAGAAACTCAAAACTAAACAGGAGCACTGGATACTAGATGTGGAAAGACAATTGTCACATCTTAACCATCACATATATCATGAGTACCAATCACTGGCATCATATATTAAAGGAATTGTTTGAGAAATAAAGGATGCCTATAATATAGACTTCTTTACTTTATCATTGAAATAAGGTTAATTAAAGAATGTAGCAGCAGGAAAATTCTGTCCTATAACTATGATGTAGAAATTATGACAATCAAGGTGGCAACTACTAAACACCAAGATTGATACACAACTTGTGCTAGTTTTGACAGATGCAAAATCAGCACTCCAAGCACTTCAGTCCAGAAAATTGCCATGTCTACAGGCCCTACTGTCTGAACTATGCAACCATCGCAAGGCCATCTTGCAGTAGATACTGGATTACTGTAGAATACCAGGAAATGAGACAGAAGACCAACTGGTCAAGCTAGGTACAGCAGAAGAGCAGCCGGATGTACCAGTACCAGCTACCTATTATCAAAAGAAAAGGATGATTAAATCAATCATAAAGCTACCAATACTAAAATAGGATGACTACCCAAATATGAGCAGATTAGCACAATTAGTTGTCATTCTGCATCTCATAACACAATAGACTTTACAACCACATGTATAAAAAATCCAAGATTGGTATTTCAGTCATGTGGATAGGCACACCAGACAGCAAAGCACATGCTTTAAGACTGTAACGGCCCGTCTGCCCAGCGTGTTTGTAGCGGTTGGACTACGGGTGAATATCCTCTGTGTGTGCGAGTTCAATTCCGCGGGATGGCAGAAAAAGCCAGATTCCCCAGATTTACGGTGTTCTGCACCGAACCAAGGTTACGATATCAATGGCACCGAGCCGAAGAGCTCAAGTGCTTCTGGATCGAAAAAAACAAAAACTGTAAGAATATGATATATTAAGGCAAACTCACTGGCTTAGTGAAACAGCAATGGAAAATCTTCATAAGGCTAGCTTTCCTTACCATCAGTGTTTCTCGCTATTCAGGCGAGCTGTACTCTGACTTCTGAGGTACTTGTAATTTAGATCCATAAGTAAGTAATAGATCAGGAAACCTGTAGTCCAACCATGTAGGTAGTGTGCACATCTAATTTTTTTGTGTGTGTGACCATGTTGGCCTTGAACTTCAGAATTAGCACAGCAAAGAACACATTCTACTCTCCAGACTATATCCTGCTATAACCAGCTGGAGTATGAAAATAAACAAGGAAGAAGATATGGATCAGACCCTCAACTCAAAAATGGCACGCCACCTGCTGAAAATGTTGCACAATGCACAAATTCCATAGCTCCAGCAATAATTATAAGGATCTCCAGGAAAAAATGTACCTGTGAGCTGAATGACGCAGTCTGGATTCGAACCCATAACTTTTAGAACGCAAGGAAGGGGGACTGCCTAGAGTAGCTGATAGTAGCTCGGCCTGCTAGCTGTGAGACGCCTCATAGCTCGGGTTCAACCTACTGTCCGGCATTTGTTCGAGTCCCCTGGTCTTACTCAGGACGATAACGTGAGTACCTCTGAAGTCGGAGAACAATCTGCCTGTATGGCGGGAATACTAATTACGAGTACATTGAGCACACAGCTGCCAGTGTAAAGTAATTTACAATGTGCACACTGCTGCCATTGTAAAAAATTGGAAAAAACGGATTTTCACGCAAAATTCAGTTTCAGAGATGAAACTTCGCCTGAGTTGAAAGCGGACGAAAAAAAAAAAAAAAAGAACGCAAGGAAAACATCTCAGCAAGAGTCCACCTGTACTGTCCAGTTTCCAACACAACAAACAATAAGTAGACAAAAGAGAGAGATACAGCTTGTCTAAAGTTGCTTAAAATAAAATCTCTTCTTCTTCTTCTTAGCGTTTGTTCTTCAGACAATTTTATCATTCTTATTGTGATATATAATTGGTCTTTGATAAGAATGACTGACGTTGAACCCCTGTTAAAATTAGGCCCCCACTTTGTGTATGGTACAGGTGTAGGTCAGGTTAAAATCAAATGAATAATCCAATTTCTTTACCTGTATGTGTACGCATGTGCTGTACAAGATAACTGCGGAGTCCAAAGAACCGATTGCACACCATGCACTGTAATTTTCCACTAGATGATCTGTCTTTTTCTACCTCAGTGGCTGGCTTCTGTTTCTTCAGGTGGTACAACTGTTTAACTGCTATGAGTGCATCCCTAGGAATTGTGTACAATTTGTTTAGTTGGGCAGATTTCTATGATGGTGTAAATGGGCACATATGTCTGTACAGACAGAACATGACACCGCACATTTATGCACATATGTGAACATATGTATGTATTGGAGCAATGTATATTTTATCATAAAGAGTCTTTAAACTGTATTGAAAGGTATATTTTAATAAAAACTAATAAGTGAATACAACAAGATAATGGTATTCCCATAGATTGTTCATTTGAGGATCATCTTCATCGCACATGTCCATAATGGCTCCAATCTTCTCCAAAGAATATATTTCAGTGTGTTTAGACTAACAACTTCCGTTCTGTATTGGTTGATGTTTCTACTGGGGTTTCTCTCATAGTTTTCTTGTCTTATCGCACGATTCGCAATGCATAACTTGAGCGACCGAGATAGAGAATACCCATCATCTTCTTCGCTGAAATCTTCAGAGCGAATGTTTTCTCTTAGAGCGCTGATGTCACTTTTGTCCATAGATGACCCATTCTCGATCGCAGCATTGCTCACCAGTGCATCCGCTCTCATCCAGATTATAATGCTGCATGGATGCAAAGTCACTGAGACCTCACAGTACTAGTCCTTTAAACATGAGGTTTCCCGTTTCTTTCTTGTAAATTTTCCTTTTACCAACTAGCAAATTGAACCTCAGTTATAGTTCTTTCAACATGAGGTTTCCATTTCTTTCTTGTAAATTTTCCTTTTACCAACTTAGCAAATTCGAACCTCACAGTAATAGTCCTTTAAACATGAGGTTTCCCGTTTCTTTCTTGTAAATTTTCCTTTTACCAACTTAGCAAATTCGAACCTCACAGTAATAGTCCTTTAAACATGAGGTTTCCGTCTTTCTTGTAAATTTTCCTTTACCAACTTAGCAAATTGAACCTCACAGTAATAGTCCTTTAAACATGAGGTTTCCCGTTTCTTTCTTGTAAATTTTCCTTTTACCAACTTAGCAAATTCGAACCTCACAGTTATAGTTCTTTCAACATGAGGTTTCCCATTTCTTTCTTGTAAATTTTCCTTTTACCAACTTAGCAAATTCGAACCTCACAGTAATAGTCCTTTAAACATGAGGTTTCCGTTCTTTCTTGTAAATTTTCCTTTACCAACTTAGCAAATTCGAACCTCACAGTAATAGTCCTTTAAACATGAGGTTTCCTTTCTTTTGCAAATTTTCCTTTATCAACTTAGCAAATTCGAACCTCACAGTAATAGTCCTTTAAACATGAGGTTTCCCGTTTCTTTCTTGTAAATTTTCCTTTTACCAACTTAGCAAATTCGAACCTCACAGTAATAGTCCTTTAAACATGAGGTTTCCCGTTTCTTTCTTGTAAATTTTCCTTTTACCAACTTAGCAAATTTGAACCTCACAGTAATAGTCCTTTAAACATGAGGTTTCCGTTCTTTCTTGTAAATTTTCCTTTTACCAACTTAGCAAATTCGAACCTCAGAGTAATAGTCCTTTAAACATGAGGTTTCCAGTTTCTTTTCTTGTAAATTTTCCTTTTACCAACTTAGCAAATTCGAACCTCACAGTAATGGTCCTTTAAACATGAGGTTTCCCGTTTCTTTTCTTGTAAATTTTCCTTTTACCAACTTAGCAAATTCGAACCTCACAGTAATAGTCCTTTAAACATGAGGTTTCCGTCTTCTTTCTTGTAAATTTTCCTTTTATCAACTTAGCAAATTCGAACCTCACAGTAATAGTCCTTTAAACATGAGGTTTCCAGTTTCCTACCTGCTAATTTTTCTTTTACTCATTGAGAAAATCTGGACCTCACAGTACTAGTTCATAAAACATGAGGAGAGCCATGTAGTAGTTAATGTACTTGTTTTGTAGGCATGTGGTGCAGGATTAAATGTCACTATGAGGTGGAATTTGTTTCTGACTGCAGTGGTCATCAGGCTGACCCAGCCTCAATTGGGACAAGACAAGCACCAGGAAGTAAAGGCAGCCGGCATGATGTTGACCACATCACCCATTGTGTCTCAATGGTCAAAGAAAAATATTTGCTTAGCACTGCATTCCCTGACATACCTCATGGTATGAAAATGGGGTTTCCACGTTTTTTTTTACTTAATAAAACATGGCGTGTCCTGTTTCCTTCCTCGCAAACTTTCCTTTTTACTAATGTAACAAATCTGGCACATGCTAGCTGATCAACTACAGAATGGTTAACTTGAAAGCAATCTTAGTTTCTACTGAATGAAAAGGCAGCATTGCAAGCACTGGACTACTCTAGTGTCAATCAGTTGACTACCTCAATGTTGCATTCACACAATAAATAACTAGAAACAAAATACTGTTTAAAATAGCGGGAAAAGTTTAACGAACGAAATTACCTTCTGGTGTTTCTCCTTTCTTGAGTAGCTTCATTCTTTACTCCTCCATCACTTTCCTCCATTGACATGACGCTTGCTTCAATATCCTGCAAATATTGTAAACCATTAGCTCTAAATCAATGATATTTCTCTGTTTTCTTTCAGATATGATTTTGTACTACATAAATGAGTGAGCTGGACAATACCAAAACCAAATCACACAAACAAGCTATTAACTCTTAGTGAACCAGGACAAAAGCCATGTTTTTACAAGTCATTTGTTTTTAGAATAAAAACGCCCTTTAGTGTGGCTCCTGGTAAAAGGTGTCCAACAGAAAGTCATGTAGTGTGGCGTTTGGTCCATAAGGAGTTAAAGACAGCGAATAGACTACTGAAAGTGATGCAAAAAATGGTGACTGTTCTAGTTTAGTTGCAATAAGATACATGACCGTCTGCTAAACAAAATGTTGAATCACAAAAAGAAAGAAGTAGCAGACATTCAAAAATGACCTTCAATGGACAGAAACACACAAGTTTAGTCTTATTCTGACCTAATGAAGACAGCAGAGGAAAACATCTGTGTATTCAGAACATCCCTTATAAGTGCTAATTTCTTATCATTTGATAGTAAACTAGTTTCTCCTTCTAATGCTCCATATCGACCACTTGTTAAACCCCTCTGTGATTTGTATGTGATCTGAGCCTAAGAGCGATTGTATGTTGTGCCAGTTATGCGCCTACAAGTAGGCCAGCACATCGATTTCTGTGATGCTTTTTATTTACTTGGGTAGCTTCCCTTGGCCCCTACCTCAGTTGCATCTTATGACATGCCTTGTAGGTCACAGTGTTACTATTTATTACTCCCCTTGCAAACTACGGCAACACACTGGGGGACCAAACCTCAATTGGGTACCAAAGAAACACTATTAAGTACATGTTGCCCATATCACCCATTGTGTATCATTGGTAAAATAATACAAATCTACCACAGTATTACACCACATGGTATGAAAATAGAATCGTTACTCTTACTGTACTACAAGGCACTACAAGATGTGTGAGTCGCTGACATCTTTGTCTGCCCACATGTGACCTAGTATTACTATTTTTCAAAGATCCTGTGAAAGTGGCATCAATTACTGAAACTTGCCTTCAAAGAATCATAATGCATTGATAAAATATGATGTCGCAGTTCCTCCTGGTCATGAGACAAGAAGTGACAGAAACCACATCGGGCTGGTTGGTCAGCTAAGTGGCTTCGTAGATGAATCTCAAGGCCCTCTACTGTCCCAAGGTCCAT
Organism: Arion vulgaris; assembly: GCA_020796225.1. Lineage (NCBI taxonomy): Eukaryota > Metazoa > Mollusca > Gastropoda > Stylommatophora > Arionidae > Arion > Arion vulgaris. The sequence continues at coordinate 29,150,839 of CM036767.1, forward strand.
TCTGCATACCTGGAATAGAAGAGTTGTAAACAATTTGTTAACTATTTTTTCATTTTTTTATAATTTGTTAAACATAAGGGCTATTTCATCATCATCAAGTAACTTGTCCCTTCTGGAACCTGGCTCCCATGACAGCACTCTTGAAAAACTTGTGCAAGATGGCCTGTGTCAGCAGCAGTCATTCTCAGATCGTTATGACATCCTGCACCCATCGTCTTCTAGGTCTTCCTCTCGTTCTTCCAGGCACCATTCCTTCCAAAATTAATTTATCCAGGCACTCATGTTGTTTGATGTGTCCAAAATATTTGATTTCGTCAAAATTAGGTCTTGTAATTTAGAGTTGAGGTCACCAGTTTTTCTATTGCATAATTTTCCTTGTCACAATCAGCGACATCTGCATCTTTTAAATAATAGGGGCAAATGAAGCATGTCTGCAATGAACAGCATTCATGATATCTTTTATCTGCAAAGTCAACACTCCTCTTCTTCTTCTTTGCGTTCATTCTTTACGACCAATTTGAATCACTCTTTGTGATAAGTTTGATCTTTGCCAAGAACGTGCATACGTTGCACATTGGTTTGGTAGGCCCCTAAACGCATAGACTTCTACATGTTTAGGACATGTGCATCCGATTTCAGCCAAACCTCCTTAGTCGCCTCTTACGACATGCATGGCAGGTAACAGTGATTCTATTCTTTACACCCCAAATTTGGGCCCCGGTAATCACTGGCGAGTCAACACTCCAAACACTTTACTATTCCAAAACTGTATTAAATCATCACTCGAGTAACTTGACTGCACTAGAGCTCTAGCTTGATTATACTAACATTTTATGTACTTTATACTAGCACTGTATTCACCTGATTATACTAGCACTGAATATGCTAGTGCTACTGTGGATTCATGATTTATTAATATATAAAAGATTTTTCACCCAATGATTGATTGATTGGACCATCATCATTGCACTTCAGTGAGTAACAAATGTGTGCTCCGATCTTTTTCTTACACAGGAAGATCTCAGCTGCAGTGCACAAACTCCATAGCACCGGTGAGGGTCCCAGGTGTAATTTTCAAGATGGTGAAGATATTTATGTAATGTAGGAATTTTATTTTTTATTTTTTTCTAATGAATTTTACCTGGGCAGCGGCTTTCCAACTGCCTTTTCAATTTTGAACTGCCACGGTTTCTTTTACGTGCTCAAAATAAACACGGGACCTATGTTTTATCGTCCGTCTTGGGTAGGATTAAGAATTCGATCTCACCTACACTGAGATCAGTAATCTCTGGAAAAATCTCCAGACAGCTCCACGAGGGAGCAAATCTGGTACCTTTGGCATGAGAGACGGGCACCAAATCTCTGCGCCACCACAGAGACCCCTATCACATTATGACTCAATGAAAATGTAAACTAACAATTTCAAAAGTCTAAATTGTTCCAATCCCCCAAACAAACCCCTCATATCAGCCAGGAATTTTCATTCCAATAATAGAATGAGACAACCACTACAGCATGAGACAACCACTACAGTTGACCTTCTTATAGGAAACATGTACAAAATCATCTGGAACCTTTCAGTTGTGCCACTTAATACAGTGCAATTTTAAGTGCAACAAACAAATTCATAGAATGTCCTGAACAAAGAAAAGGAATATAGATTGCACAACACAAGCAAGGAGACAATAGTAAAAACTTATGAGATATAAATTTTGCTTGTGACAACATATGAATGTGAATCATGGTCCATAACACAACACAAATGTTAAAGAATAAAATCAAATTTTCTGAAACAAAGTGCTACAAAAAAGTTCTTAAAATATACTGGTCAGAGACAAGAAAAAAATATGGACATCCTAAAAAGACCTGAACATTGGCTCATAAACAATATCAAGTCTTGAAAACTTCAATATTTTGGTCACATTACTCATCAGTGATTTATTGCAAGAAATAATGTAGAGAAGGATTTCTGAAAGAAGAAGCCAAGGACGAGCAAGAAATTTGATGGGAAGAGGACATTAAAGAAACCTTGAACATGATAATGGAATAGGCGGGAGAACTGGCTATAGATCAATGTCTTTCAAACAAGCTGAAATGCAATTGATGTTATGCAAAGAGCATGCTAAATGAAGAAGTCTCTGTAGTAATATGTTTTATTTGATAATGTTACCAGGGAATGCTAACCCGAAACAAATGCTTGCAGAAAACGGATGCGCCAGGCCGTAAGGCGCATAACATGGTGCAATGACCCTCACAATGAGGAATGGGATAACGGATTCTACGGTCGCCAATCTGCCTAGGAGATTTAGCCACGCAGTAAGAATGTCAGACATACCATCAAGAGGGTGACCAAAACTTACTGCTAGAAGAGGTCAGCACAAACGGGAAGCAGAAATCATAGGAATTATATCCTACAGAACTGCCCACAGTATGCAGACGTGAGAAGAAAGAGGTGGCTCACTTACGCTAGCGTCCAAGACAAACTGTATGGCGTCTGATAATCTGAGGCAGATGGCTGCCTTTATTAGAGAATCCGAAATCCAAATCTAGTGAGAATGCAGAAGAAGAAGAATGATAATGTTACCTCTGAAGTAGGAGAAGGCATGCCTGTATCGTGGGGGATATTGATAAAAATGAAAGCAGGCATTCACGCAAAAATCAATCAGAAGCACTATACCAGATGCTCAGACTACGCCTGAATTCATAGCGGGCGAAGAAAAGAAGAATATGATAATGTTGCAATCCTTTTATACACAAATGTTCTTAGCAGACGTTAAGGACATTCAATAAGAAGTTAAGAGATTCACAAAGTGATGATAAAACTACATCTGTCTATTGAGAAACAATGACTTACACAACACTGCAACAATTTGAGAAATTCAACTTCTGTACTGCTGTTCAAGTCCACCAGCTCTACAATATGTGATGAATCCACCTCAGTATGTTCTTGTGTTGATGTGTCAGTAATGTCTGTGTATTTATCAAGAGGTTTCATAATCTCAGACAAGACTTCACTGCTACCAGCCATGATGATATCATTTGTATCATGATCTGTCCTGATTCTTGAGTCCCATTCCTGCAGTTAAGTCAAGAAACAGAAGATTAATATCACATTAATATCAATAATTCAATATACTACTTAATAGAGGGAATGAGATGGTATGATAAGATGACGAACTCAAAGAACTAAGCAGATACTAGTGGAAAAAGAGCTGAGGAAGAAACGTTGGCGGTGGATAGGATACATGTTGAGAAGACCATACGGAAGCATTGCAAGACAGGCATTGTTATGGATCCCGCAGGGAAAGAGTAGTGGTCATTGGTTAATAAACTGATGTCAAAGCACTCCGGGCAGACCCATAGGTGCTCAGTCTCCCCCAACAGATTTAGAAGGATATGCGTACTGATGGTTCCTGTGGCTCACTGGTTGAACACAATTCACTCTCTGCCCCTAAAGCAACTAGCTCTACTTGTACAGCATGTAATTTCAAGTTCTCTAAATCGTTCTATTGATTCAACATCTATTTATTTTAGTGTACTCATCCAACAGTAGGTCGCCAAGAGACTGAAGAATTTACCTCTTATTCATCCTAAACTCCCTAAATCGCTCTATTGATTCAACATCTATTTTAGTGTACTCATCCAACAGTAGGTCGCCAAGAGACTGAAGAATTTCCCTTTTATTCATCCCAAATTCCCTAAATCGCTCTATTGATTCAACGTCTATTTTAGTGTACTCATCCAACAGTAGGTCGCTGAGAGACTGAAGAATTTCCCCCTTATTCATCCTAAATTCCCTAAATCGCTCTATTGATTCAACGTCTATTTTAGTGTACTCATCCAACAGTAGGTCGCCAAGAGACTGAAGAATTTCCCTTTTATTCATCCCAAATTCCCTAAATCGCTCTATTGATTCAACGTCTATTTTAGTGTACTCATCCAACAGTAGGTCGCCAAGAGACTGAAGAATTTCCCTTATTCATCCTAAACTCCCTAATAATCTTTCGGTGCAAGCATGTTTGTTCTCTAGTTGCCACGAACACCTGCATGACCAGGACAGTAGACCCGTGTGAGTCTCTAGAGGTTGCTAACCTCTATATATGACATTCACTCATACCACAACCCTCCATTCTGGATCTTCCAAAGCACCGACTAAGAGTCAGAAACAACAATGACAAGAGTGATTTGCAGGAAATATTGTTAGTCATGTGAGGTACCATAGTTGAAAGCTATACATATTTTTTGCTTGCAGCTGTAAAAAGTAATTATCATTTGCAGTAAATTGCATTACTCATGTAAGAAACTATGCGTAGTTTTAAATGCTTTTGCTCACACTTGTAAAAAAAAATAGTATTAACTCTTTTCACTGCACAATGCGCCACAGCGGAATTCAGTTGAATGCCATTCGCCGTACACTGCGCCATTAGAGTTGCTTCTCTTATAAGAAGTCTTTCTAGTTTTACTTCTACTATTTTACTTAGCTTTAGTGGACAAGGGCAAAAACCATGTCTTTACCAGCCACTTTTTTTATTATACATTTTTATACAGACAGCTGTTATTAGTTTTGTCATAGAACTCTTAAGTGCTTATTCCATAACTACAAAGACTGATATAAAGAGACAACATCAGGACATAAAGTATGCAGCACTAAGATACAAACTTTATACACCATATCTAGTGAAAATTGTCATATTGCTGCGCTTTGTCATTAGGGAGCCTTCTATGTGAGGCATATTTTGAAATGTTTTATAGTATAGATTTTAAAATAAATTCTACTTGAGCCATGCTTACTGGATGCTGAAATGTGTTTTGTCCTGGACTGACACTTCGCTGTATTGGATCAATGACTGCAGGAATGTTTGGGTGATAGGTCCAATTTGTCCTGTATCTGTGATAGGCAGAATCTGGAGTTCGTGCACAGTTTCGCCTATTGACAAATTATAATTAGAAAGATATTTAAGAATGACAGTTTACTACAAGTTTTACTCATCTAGCAAATAGTAGCACAAAGTATTGCAGTAAAATTAATACAAGAATGATGGATCAGTATCTACAGAGTGTTCAAGATAATAGCAGCCTGTGAATGGAGTCAATCTGGCATATATGTATGAAAATGAGAAGGTTCAGTTATGACATAATATAGGTCAAGGTTATGTGACGGTATGTAATTGTAGTGCGGAAAGGGGCGATGAACAAATGTGACGTAAAACAGCTAGTCAGAACCGGTTTAAATAGTACATAAACATAACGCGATAGATTATCTGGCAACTTTCGAATTGTCAATGGGGCTGCTTTAATCTTGAACACCCTGTAGAATGCACAAATTTTGCAGGCTGTGATCCAGAAAATATCCAGAAGGTATCAATGTGGTTTTTATGCGAAATTCTTGCATCTCCAGTTTCTTGTTCCTCACTTCTTCTGCATTCCACTGAGCCACTTTTAGACAATTGTTGAAGTTTGTTGTGTTACTCTGTGTTTCCTTTGACCAATAGATTTGTAGAGACTGGTTTCTTGGATGGGCATTTTCAATGTGAAACATTCTAAAAACAGCCAATGAAATTTGGCAGAGAAGATGGGCCATGGGAAACACAGGAAGAGAGATCTACAGACACATGGTCAACCTGAACTCTGATGAGAACATCACTCACCTTAGAGATCAGAGCACCATTTTTGGCTCTGAACCCAGCATATACTACTTAATAAATCACATGAACAGAACTCATCTACAACACATCCTAGAGTACCAGTTGTGTACACATCGTCATAAAAATGTTGACCATCACCTCTTTGGGTATCAAGCATTGAAATGATGTCCGCAAGATTCTTCTCAAATTCCAGATACATGGAACACATATGTAACAAAGCAACAACAAACACATGCAGATACCACTACATGGCGATGAGCTGATGGGTAAGAGTCCCAGCGTTGCTGGATCATTAAAGAAGATAACGGTTTCATTTACCTCCAGTTGTATCTCATAGAAGCAACACAATGATGACAAATCAGATTATAGCATGCCCATATTTTTGTAGTTGCATATGCACCTCCATAGTTGCATGTGCACCTCCATTTTTCTCAGTAGGGGAGGGGTTGTCCTGACAACTGACACATTCTGTCTATGGAAGACCGAAATGTGTTTTTTCTTACTGGGTTGTCTCTAATAGCCTTTCCCTCTCCCCAATAGTGACTGCAAGGCAGCAGCTTTGTTTGTTTAATCACAAATTACTAAGCATTGTTTGTTTTCAGATGTTTCATTCCCAATGTCTAGGATTTATAGTGACTCTAGTTTGGTGCTTCTGTCATAGGACATACTGTGTATGTCTTTTGAGGTATTAGTGTCATCTGCTAACGAATCACATCCTGCTTGGAAAAACTCTGCCGTTGGTCCATAAATGCATTTTCGTTAATTTTTTGTTAGTGTTTCGGTGTAGAGATGGCTAGTGCTTCGCAAGAGAAATCAGGATTAGGGAAAACTAATGGTCAAGAGTTCGAATAACTTCCCCTTAGTGTATCCTGGATAACAAAGCATTCATTTGGCTAACAAAGCAAGGATCGACATAATCTACGGTTGGTAAAATATTTGCAACAACTGTAGAATTTAACACGGACATGATCTGAGCCAAATAGCATGAGCATGTTGTGCCATTGTTATCATGCAGCTAGACCATTCCTGATAAGGAACTTGCTCAACTGTTTTGGGATACATATTGTTTACATCGCCTAAGGAATTATTTATTTACTCACCGAGACTTCATGTGACGAGTGAGAGCCCCAGACTCAGAAAATGCTCTACCACAGTTGTCACAAATATATGGACGTTCACCTGAGATGGAAAAAATATAAGTTTATCTCTTACAATTGTTATCTACAACAGCTGGAAAAATCATTGGGAAAAGTGAATAAAATCAAAGTATGTGCAATTAGGGCATTTCTATAGTTGCATAGTTTCTATCAGCCTGCTGAAAGTGTAAGTTGTAATGTTCCTACACAGAAACAGAGGATTCCAAATTTTCCCTAAACTCAAAAAAGTATAGATACACATTTTCAACTGGGTGACTTGAGAATCAACTGTATTAAGAATAGAATACCATCTGTGGTTGTGTAAAGCTAGTCTACTGCCACTGAGCAATGCCGAAAGATTCTATAGAAGAGTAATCTTCACTTTTTTCTTGCTTGCCCACTATGAATTCAAGCATAATCATAACTATAACCTCATATGGTGCCTCTAACTGATTTCTGGGTGAAGGTTCGCTTTCCTTATCATCAGGTGAGCCTTACTCCGACCTATGGAGGTAAACATCCCTTCAAAATAATGTATAAACATCAATACGGGTACTACGGTAAAATGGAACATAAAAATTAGTTATGACAGAAATAGTAACAATTTACGCATAATGACTGGATAACAGTAAATGTAAAACCAAAGTAGCTAATAAAAACATTACAAATAACTGAAGTATAATGCGTTGTTGTTAAGAACTAGAGTTGACAAACTAGTTATTTTTCTACGGCTTATAGTATTCTGCATCATGTAAGTATACATTTTTCTGTGACCTTTCTCAAATGAGCATCATGGTGATCAAGAGTTGTGAGCAACCAGACTCATTCCTTGGGTTGTCATCTGGGCTGTGAATATATACAAAGAGTCTTCTCAGCTAGATTCAGCATATAGAGCATTCCCGGTCAACATTCGGGCATCATTGTAGCATGTCTTTTACAGAATGTTGCTCTTATCCCAGCCCATGGGAAAACATCTCTTGCCAGTTCTCCTGCATCATGATATTGAAGGTTATTTTTATGTCCTGTTGTCATTATCTTGGTCGTCCCCTGCTTCATCTCCTAGGAACCATTGGTTATTGGTTACTGAATTGACATTATAGCACTCCAGCAGACCCATAGGTGCTCATTCTTCCCCAGCAGATGTCAAAGGGTATGTATACTGATGATTCCTGTGGCTCACTGGTTAAACATACTTCTCATTCTGCCATTCCGACATCCAGTTCTGCTTGTACTCCAAGAACCACCTTGTCCATTACTACTCTTTCTAAACCACTGTGTCATTCAATGTGAACAAAATATTTCTTGTGTCCAACATGTTACACCACCAAAAAAATCGTAGAATTTAACCACTCGGGTAGCTCTACCCCTAAGCATTAGCTAGACAAATCACAAATTCCAATGTTGTTCTTTTCCAAGATGCACTATTTTAAGGTGTTTGAAATTCTTAGTTAATGACCAATTCTAGGATTCACACAACACCAATGTGGATCTCTTTACATACGAAACACGTAATAATAAAGTACTGTAGTTTTACCAAATACAAAAACAATGACAATACACAGCAATGTTTCGACCAAAAGGCCTTTTTCAAGCAAATGATACAACAGGAGTGACAAATTTCACAGCACACTACATATAGATTACAATAGATATTCCAACAGGCATAAAAATTATACCATCTCTTTACATACTAAGTCAAATTCAAATGTGGACAGCTGAAAGAGAAATTCCAAAATGCCTTACAATCCTTACAGATTAAAACGATGGATGATCATATGCACTAGTTAACTGATTCAGTACCAGGTTTTTTTCACCTCTGGACGGAATTATTTTTTAGCTTCAAAAATATTGCACACATACTTTAGTTAAATTAAAATATTGTTTCTAAATATGATTTAAAGTTGAACTTATTATATATCAAATTAAAGATAAATGATTGTACTTTCATAAAATATTTATTGTATGCAAAAATATAATGTTGTGTTGACTGTGCATGACAAATATTAGCATGTAATAAAAAATTAATTGAAATTGTGAGAACAAAAATCCAACTTACCAAGGGCCTTGAGGAACAATATGGTGAATAAGTCAGTGTAACTGCTCTCTTTATATAAGTAATCCATTTATGAATACACAAAAATTAAGAAAATATTGACGGAATATATGGTTTACTTACTGTTCGCAAATTAGCAACACGACCATCTTTGAAGAAATTTCCATTAAAAATTGTCAAATTGAAGATTTCACATACTAAACATTCATGTCTCATAATATATAATCACATACAGTGGAAATTATAGCAATATTTACAGGAATAAAGAACTAAAGTATATGAATAATAGTCCTAACATAGCAACTATATAACTTCTCTCCAAGTAGACTGTGTAGGTTCTGTCTGAATCCTTCTTCTTTTGTTGCAATCCTACTGAACCTGACTGGGGCAACGCCTCTCGCAGCTGGTTGGGAAACACTACTAGTATTATTTAAATTATTAATAATCGACGTATTTAAATCACAAACTTCTGTGTCATCAGAATCAGAAGCTTCACTATCTTCACTATCAGTATCTACATCTTCATGCAACTAATCTCGCGCTTCTGCAGCTGTAAAACGTGCAGAACGAGCTGATAACAAACCATTTCTAGACTCTGAATTGTTAGACATTATTTTTTAATCACAGGGTAACTTGAAAACGAAAATTAAACTTGGTTTCACTTCTGATTCTAGTCAAAACCACGATGTTGTGATTTGGTTATCGTTAGTACTTCCTTTCTACTTAGTTTCCGGTTGATATAAAACTACAATCGGAGTGAAAATTAATAAAAACTCAACGCAATAGTAGCAGTCTTTTAAAAGACGCTTGGGCCACGCAGATAAGAAATATGTGCACTACAGTGTTCCACGGGACTGAATCAGTTAAGGCCTTGAAAGCATACGACTAGTCAGCTTGAAATATGTATAAAAGTAAGTAAAGACCTTTTTTCATACCTCAAGGTATACTGGGTAATACAGTGTTAGACCCAAATGACCGTCCGACCGAGTGGTTACCGGGGCCTAAATTGGGGGAGTAAAGAATAGAACCATGGTTACCTGCCACACATGTCGTAAGAGGTGACTAAGGAGATTTGGCTGAAATCGGATGTATGTGTGAAGCCTATGCGTTTAGGGGCCTACCAAACCAATGTGCAACGTATACACGTTCTTGGCAAAGATCAAACATATCACAAAGAGTGATAACAATTGGTCGTAAAGAACGAATGCAAAGAAGAAGAAAATGACTGTCAGCACACGATGAGTGATGTGGTCAAAATCATGCCGACTGCCTTTACTTCCCAGTGCTTATTCTGGTACCCAATTGAGGTTAGGTTGACCTGATAGTCACTGTGGTCTGAAAAATATTTCACGCCCTTGTGGAAATAAACCCTGACCACACTCCTAAGAAGCGAGTTCATTAACAACTATGCTAATGCGGTTCTCTGAAATGTGTATGTCCTACTGTAATCATCTTGCTAAAAAAAACTAACTAATTTAGCTGGGAGAAAAAAAAATCATGAGCATTAAAATCCACAATTCTAAGTAATCCCCAAGGAAATACAAGACTTTGCTCGTTATCCTCTATTTCAAATTGAGATGGTATCTCTAGATCTTTCTGTGAAACACTGAAGACTACCACTTTCAAAAGTATAAGCAGTTCCGTGAGTAGGAGCACCCTACTCAGAAATTGATCAAATCTCCAGACATGAAACCATCTTGTACTACAAACCTGTATGCCGTTGTATTAAAAATAAAATAATTTTTGCTAAGAGTTTAGTTTAGTTGTTGGATCATCATCACTGCACATCAAACCAATTAGTCCATAAGTGCTCTGATCTCATCCCTAGTATGTCTCTCAGTGTGTGGCAACTAATGATACAGATTCATTGTTGGTTTACTATTCTTCTTTGGTATCAGTATGGTGTTCTTGTATAGCTACAATACATTTGACTTGGAAATCTTGCAGTCTGGTTAGGGTTGTAGATTCACTACAATTACTTGAATCATTTACACATTCTTTTTTCCTTAGAGATTTTAGAATATCAGCCTAGTTCATTACTTGCACACTTTTTTAGAGTAGCCATATCTGCAAGCTTATTGGCGCTCTATTTCCCTTCACCTGTACGCCCTAGCACAAAAATAAAGTGGATTTTTGTCAGCCTAGACCTCCTCAGGGACTTCAACCATCATCTCCCAGCCAAGCTTGTTTCAATCTTCCTGAGCATACTCATAACCTTTGAGCATAGAGCAACAACAAAATCTGGGATAGAACTAGCAAAAGACAAACTGATCTTCACAAACCTGTATGCCGACGCATATGCCGGACTAGCCCACCCTTCAACTTAAAACCGTATGGGCAATTTTTCACTGCACAGACATACTTTCTTTCATCTGAATGGACAGCTCCATGGGTTTTTAATGCTGTCATCTGTTTGCAAGACAAAATAAAATCTCTTAGCAAACACATTTAGTATATTTTTTAAAGGTATTATTTACAACAAATTCCAAGTTACTAACAGAGGCCACATAAATACATCTTTAAATGTGAACCTAACCATTTAACAAAACCATTGCAGATCTGTGGTTTAAAAATAGTTTCTTCTTCAGCGTTCTCTGGTCATGCGCTTAGCTTACCGTGGACCACAAACTGGGCAGTCAGCTTCAGATCTGTCAGGTTTCCCCAATGTTTAGTTTCTAGGAATGTTGCAGGAGCTACAGAATTTGTGCAAAACTCTTGGCAGGTGGTTTCATCACTTATTTCAGTCCCCCAATACCTGCGCCATATAAATCCTTAGCTTCTGTCTTAACCATATTCACACCTCATGTGGAACTTCTTTGACATCAGCAATATGTTTGCCCCCAAGCCTAGTTTTTTAGTGGACCAAAGAGGTGCACATAGTTTGAGGTTAGGTCGGGACAAAATCAGACGTTCAGGAAGTTCCCATACTAGTTGATCAGTTGTCCTCAGGGTTAATCGCGCCATAGAGGGTCTGACATTTTCATGAAGGGACAGTAGACCTAGGTATTTTTTTTTAAATTGCACCACAAAACAAAAGAATATCAATAACGTAGTCCATGAATTCATAATACAGGTTGCACATGAAACAATATCTAGAAGGGCTCAAAGGCATTGCAAATCTTATTGGAATAGTGAATTAGAACAACTGCATAATTAACATAGAAATATACTGAATGCAGGCAGAGATCAGTCTGTGCCAAGAACACCATAATAACTACCAACATGTTGAGGCCAGATTTCACAGGGCCACGTTGCAAGCCAGATCGAAAAGCTGGAGAGAAAAACTTTGAAAGAGATACCAGGAAACTGTGGAAGCTGGTAAAACAACTTACTCGTGAGGGGGCAGGGAGAAACACAAAAATTGCATTAGATAAAGATGGAAACACTCTCACACGAAAACAGGTAGCTGATCACGTTGCAGACTTCTTTGCTAAAAACTCTGAGATGGTATGATAAGAGTTACAAACACAGACCTGTGGATAAGAACTGGACAGGAACCCATGATGACCCAGGTCAAGATGAGAAATTGGCGATGGGTCGGGTATACCCTACGGAAGACACAGTCAAGAGTCACTAGACAAGCACTTGATTGGAACCCGCAAGGAAAACAAAAAAGAGGACATTCTAAACAGACCTGGAGATGAAGTCTTCTTGAGGAAATGAAGACTGCTGAATTGTCCTGGGAGACCATAAAGAGGACAGTCAGAGACCGAGAAGAGTGGCGAACAACTGTTAAGGCCCTATGCTCCACGAGGAGCAGAGAGGGATAAGTAAGTAAGTAAGTTGCTAAAAACAACAATACTGAAGTTATCCCAAAGAAACAACAAGATATTCGTGAAAAACAAAAAAATGCAAGATGAGATGAAACTATACCACAAGTTATGGAGACACCAATCACATTAAGGCGAAACCAAACCCGTAAACATATATTTTTAGAATCCAGGTTTTATTTCTGATTCTAAATTATCAACTTCATGTTAAAACTCAATAAAAATTATTTTAAAAATCAAAGCATGTACATTCTATGAAATAATTTTAATATAGAGGTTTTTTAATCGAAAAACAGACATCTAAATGATATAAAATATGCTAAAATAAAAGAGAAACTCATACAAAAGACTAACAGATCATCATCAATACCTTCTTAAAACGCTTCCACAGATGTCACACATATATGGACGATCTTTGCCTTTAGTTAATTTATCATACTTGATTGCAGGATGCTTATTGGACTGACAAGACACATCTTTGTCTTGCAGATCTCCTGTTGTCTCAAATCTGTCTTTGTTATGCTGTATTATAACATGTATTTCTAGAGGGGTTTTGTGTTCATCCTCTTCAAAGTGATGGTCATCATTTTCCTCTTTCTCTATCTCAACTCTAAAGTTGACATCATTCTCAGCTGAAACCTCTACCCCTGACTCATCGACAGAGTTTTCACTATTTTCCTTGTCCCCCTTGTGCTCATATTTCATGTGCCTGCGAGAGTGGCTTCCTGAAAAGTATTTTGAAATATATTCATTTATTTAAACTGCAAGATTACTGTGCCGTTTTGAAAAAGTATTATACACAGAACATAGAATTACAGTAGTCAACAATGAGAAACAAATCATTACAAGCCAATTAAATTTTTTAACAATACATAACAATGAATTTCACGGTTCTGTCTTGTCTAGTCACTTGTCAGAAAGCACTGAGAGAAGCTGAACTTGTTGAGCAGTGTGTTGCCTAGGTTGTTTTCAACTTAGAGAGTGTGGACGCAAAGAGGATTTTCACAGAAACCAATCCACATCAACTGTTAGATTGCAAGAGCTTGGATTGAAGATTGGAATGGCCAGAAAAGAACAGCACAACAGGTATAAGAATAGATTACATCGAACTGGTACAGTTAGTCGCCGGACGTTGGGAGATATTGCAAACGAGATCGGAGCACCTATGGACATGACTGAAGTGCAATGAAGATATTCCAAACTGAAACTGAGCTCATGTTGTAGTAATTCTTGGATACTGGATCAATCACAAGTTGATTGTCTCAAAATTTAATCTTCACATTAAGTCCAGAAGAAGTCGCTAAGGAAGGAGACTAGTGAAGAGGTACTATAATGAAAAGAACACAGATCACCAAAATTCAAGTAAGAAACCTATGTGGCAAGCTAAAGAACCTCCAGTTGGCCAAACCAATGTGAACAAAAAATGTGACCATCCTACTGGAAACTGTGTACCTCTCCATCTATAAGCATCTGGGATCAACTGGTTCAATTAAAATGAAGAATTTGAGATTCTTCTAAGTGAAAAACGTATAGATCTGAACCATAAGAACAACTCAGTATCAACATTTAGATAGGTAACATTTAGCAATATCAGCAACAAATTAGAAGAAATACACAGAAAAATTCAAAACACACTGATCAGCATCAAAATAGATGACATTAATATGTATGAAGACAGAAAAGACCCAGACACTTTTATCATGCCCTGGGGACTGTTTATGGACACCAGTCCTGTCAATCTAGTCTGCTTCTAGATGCAGGCAGAACTTAATAGACTGGTTATTGGTTACTGAGCTGACGGCACAGAACTCTGACAAACTGAGATGCTGAATTGCTGGGTGGAACACTTTCAGGCTGTTCTTAACTATCCATCTGTTATCTGTGATGAAGCTACAGCAAGTAAACCACAGGTTCCAGTCAACTGGCAGAAGCATGATGTCCCACCCAGCATATAGGAGGTCATGAAAGCAACCACTCTTTGGTAATGCAGTAGGTGTTAACTCAAAACCAGCTGCAGTTTACAAAGCAGGAGAGGCCTCAATCCATCCCAATCTGGAATAAAAATGCTGTTCTACAGAAACTGAAAGATGTGACCATGGAGCACCTATATAAGAGCAAGGACATCAGTTCTATGACAACTACAGGGAAACACTGCTGGTCACAGTTCTACGTAACCAATTAGATCTTCTTCTTCGAATGCTCCATATCGACCACTTGTTAACCACTCTTTGTATTGTGTATGTGATCTGAGCCTAATAGCAATTGTACATTGTGCCAGTTATGCGACTATGCAGCACATCTGCTTTCTGCGATGATTTTTATTTACTAGGGTAGCTTTCCATAGGTTCCTACCTCAGTCGCCTCTTTCGACATGCCTTGTAGGCTGCAGTATTACTATTCTTTGCTCCCCTCGATCGACCCGCCAACACACAGGTGAACCAATTAGATAATAACCTAAAACAGAACCTACTACGAGAGAGTCAATGTGGCACATTAGGGCAGGCTGCGAAACAGAAAACATGATAATTGCATTCCGGCAACTCCAGGACAACTGTCAGGAACAGTAACTGCTACATCACTTTTTTATTTCTGATGACATGGACTCTGGAAGATCATAGAGAAATTTGTATGTCCAAACAAGTTCCCAAAGCTCGGTCAATGGCTGCATGCTGGCCAGTGTGCTAAATGATGGGAACCAGAAGCCATTGTTGTCACTAATGGCATCATCAAAAAAGACTGCGTGCTGACTTAAATGCTCTTCTGCATGATGTTTGTGACCATGCTCACAAGATGTCTTTGAGATGTGTGATATTGAAATATGTGTTATAAAATAATAATCAGGGACATAATTACAAGAACTGGAAACGTGAGTGTTATCTGTGTCAGTATTTGACCTGTCTCAATATCAGACTCGATGAGTATGCTTCAAAGGATTCAATCTGGAAGTCTGTGTATGGAATTGGTAGACAGCATTCAGAGGTCACCTCTCAAGACACTGACTTGGCTGTACAGACCTGGATATGCTGGAGTGCAGAGTAACAAACGTGCTGACTTTCTTGCAAAGAATGTCCTGACTCAAGCGGCAGAAGTATGGACAGAGCCGATGTCATCAATGCAGTATGCTCATTTATGTGATATGGGCGAGTCTCAGACACTGGAACGAGCGAGAATTAGTAGTTAAGTTTGGACATGCCAGACAGTGTCGTCTTTGGGGTAGAGAGACAAGATATACTAATCAACTTCTCGAGTATGGTGAGCAGGTGGATTTTGGGATGGCTGCTGCAGCGGAGGATAGAGCATGCATGGAAATGCCCAATGTGCCATGGCGTCGATTGTATAACATTTGACTTGTCTCTGTATCCTAATATACTCTATAAAGAAAATTACGATGATCAAATCTATAAAGATAAAACAGAGAGCCATTATGGACATGGAGGTCATCTCTGATATAAGCTCTAGACATGTTCCAAAACATTCAATACGAAGCAATCGTCACATCATATGTCAATGCACTCGCAATTTATCAACAAAAATTACTAAACACACACTCTCACCATGTAAACTTTTGGTCACATACTGAACACATGTAAATCATTTCTAACTCGGGTTGAGTCTGCAGAATCTCTGAATCCACACACTTTTTCTTTCTACCTGAAAATGTACAACAAATATATATATAATATTATTTGATTAACAATCTAAAAGCTGGTGAGCTTAGAGCTCCTTCCAAATCAATGCCAAGCACTGAAATCTACAAGTGTTTAGTAACTCTTCAGAGGTGTAATAATTGTTGACAGATCTGGCAGTAGTTTTCTTATCTCATAGATACCTCTCGGAGAAGGCACAACTGTATGGCAAGCACAACTGATAATAACTCAACATGAGGTCATTAAATTGTAGTGGTGGGGAGCTTGCGTACCTCCATGATCCAGAAAGCTATGCAGACAGGAGCTTTGCTCCTAGTAGGGACACCCATGTCAGAAAGCTATGCAGACAGGAGCTTTGCTCCTAGTAGGGACACCCATGTCAGAAAGGTTGAAGGATAGAGGGCAGCCGAAATGTGGCCTCCTGGTTGGGGGCTGGGCAATGGGTTAACAACCCATTCCTTTAAAAAAACATCCTGTTATGGAAACAGAAGCAAGAGATACCATTGTTACATCGGGTGAAGGGAGAGAAACCAATCAGGCAACTGATTTCATGAAGGGGGGGAGACCAAACCCATAAGGAAGTCTCCACCCAGAACATGGAGAAAATGGTGAAGAGTTGAAGGAGTGTGGCGTGACGTGGGAGACGGTTGGTAGAAAGACAGCAGAACGGCAACAGTGAAAGTCTGTTGTGGAAGCCTTATGTGTCAATCAGGACACGAAGAGGATATAGATAGATACTTGGTGCCCGGACAATGCCTGAATTCATAGAGGGTGAATGCTGAAGAAGAATCTCATAAAAAAGTTGCAAACATCCAAGCAGTAGATGTTTCACTTCAGATGCAAAATGATGGTCCCTGTGTGAAGTTTAATATATTATTTAAATATTGATTGAGCCTGATGTGTTCCGTTCTTGATTGAAAATGATAAATATTGATACATATGCAAAGAAACATTCTGAACACTTATAAAGTTCTTGAATTATTTAGATATTTAGTGAGTTGTTAGTGGTACCTGGTCACCTGAGTGGTTACCGGGCCCAAATTTGAGGTGTAAAGAATAGAACCACTATTACCTGCCACGCATGTCGTAAGAGGCGACTAAGGAGGTTTGGGTGAAATCGGATGCACATGTCCTAAACGCGTTGAAGTCTATGTGTTTAGGGGCCTACCAAACCAATGTGCAATGTATACAAGTTCTTGACAAAGATCAAACATATCACAAAGAGATTAAAATTGGTCGTAAAGAACAACGCGAATAAGAAGAAGTGGTACCTGGTTATCTTAAAATATTTTTCTTTCTTGACAAACCAACATCACAAATTAGTTATTTCAATGTGCGTACTTATCTACAGCCATACTCCTCTACAGATGTCATGTAACACAAAGTAGATATGAAGATATTACAACGGAAATTTTTGTTGTCAGATCTTTTTGTCCATCGGTTAGGACATTCATCTTCAAGGTTGTTCTGACGTAATTGTTCAACCATCTGCTTCTTCTTCAATGATCCAGCGGCACTTGAGCTTTTGCCCTTCGGCCCAATGCTATGTAGTGGTATCTGCATGTGTCTGTAAGTTGTTCTTTTGTTCCGTATAGTGTGTTCCATTTATCTGGCCTTGGAGAAAGGAGGGTCTTTCTGATGTCTTCTAGTGCTTGACACTTGAAGAGGTGGTGGTGAACGGTTTCATGATGATGTGCACACAGTTGGCACTCTGGAGTGTGTTGTGGATGAATTCTGTTCAAGTGATTATTAAGTGTTATGTGTTGGGTTCGATTCTAAAAATGGTGCTCTGATCTCTTCTTGTGAGGTGGTTGATGTTGTCATTAAGGTTAGGGCTGGCCATATGGGTGTACACATTTCAACCATCTGCATGTCGGTTGTGTTGTTGATTTGTTCCATATTTGCTTTTAGTTATGCTAGAATATCTGTGATTTCAATGTCTTGCAAGCCTGTGTGTTGCCAGGGCTCGCAAAGGGAGCCAATAATAGTACCACTGTGACCTACAAGGCATGTTGTAAGAGGTGGCTAAGGTAGGGGCCTAGGGAAGTTACCCTAGTAAATAAAAAGCGTAGCAGAAATCAGATGTGCTGGCCTACTTGTAGGCGCACAACTGGCAATAGCTCTAGGCTGAGATCACAAAGAGTGGTTTAACAATTGGTTGAAATGGACCGTTTGAAGAAGAGGAACGTCTCACATGCCTATGTCTGTAACACTGTGTAAAGCTATAATATTTAAAACTAACTTGTTCACCTCTCTTCTTTGCTACTTGGTTTTGCATTAAACTATCTTCTGTTAGTTTAGCAGCACTCTCTTCCTTCCCGAAAGACTTGTCTAAAGACAGTTCACCGTCAATATCAACCATTGATACTCGCCTCAAAGAATTTATACCTTTTGATTTTGGTATGTCCACATTTGTATTCTCTCTTGTATCATCTGCCCTTTCATTTTTTACTTTTTTATTCTGTGTCAGTAGTGGTTGAGCCCATGACTCTGTTTGAGAAATACTGCAGTCTTCATTTTCAACCTTACATTCTTGATATTCTACCAAGTCATTGAAGACCTTGCTACGTCCGTGATGGAGATCTCGCTGAGATGGATCGATGACTGCAGGGATGTTGGGGTGATGCGTCCAGTTCTTCATGTAACGTGGATAAGCAGAACCAGGTCTTCTAGCACAGTTTTGTCTATTTAGAATAAACAAAATTTAGATAAGTTACAGAATGCCACCAGTTTAAGATAGCAGTATTTGTTAAATTTTGCTGATAATTCATAAATGATCAAAAAGTACAATAAGAGGATAGCAGTACAAACTAACAGTTTAAAACACTAAAAAAACTCAGCAAAACTTTCTTTTTCTATAAATAATAATCTTTCATTAATGCCTTTGAATGTAAATGCTACAGAAAAGTTCTTAGAATATCATGGACAGAGAAAAAAACAAATGCTTCTGTTCTACAACAGCTTCATGTTAAAGAGAATTGGCTATTAAAGAGCATAACATCAAGGAAAATGTAATATTTCGGACAATTAAATGACATGAGTGCATTGAGAAGATAATTTTGGAGGAAATAGTGTCTGGAAGAAGAATGAGAGGAAGAACTAGAAGAAGTTGGGTGCAAGATGTCATTGACGATCTGAGAATGACTGCTGGTGACGCAGGTCAACTTGCACAGAACAGAGAGTTTTTCAGGACTGCTGTTATGGGAGCCAAATTTCAGAAGGGACAAGCTACTTGATGATGATGATGAATAATCTTTAATTTGAAATTTTTTTTACTTTAATTAGATTGCCAGACCATGTTCTATAGTACCATGTACTCTGTTATTTTGTTATGATATGCGAGTATCACCAAGTGACTAGAGTGCTGGTTTTATACTCAAAGGTACCTGTGCAGGCATACTCAAGTAAAACCAGCTACAATTAGGTACTTGGTTTGGTAAGTTAGGAAAATGATGGGAACTGACAAACTCATTATCAAGTCATCACACTGTGAATTTTCCATCACATCACAGACGGTACTATATGTTCTTAAATTAATCTAATCTTTTATTTTTCAGCAAGACCTGGAATTGAAGATTGGAGTGGCCAGAAAAGAACAGCACAACAGGTGTATGAGTAGGCACATCAATCAAAATAGAACTGGTACTGTCAGTCGCTGGAAACTGTTGGAGGTATTACGAAGGAGATCGAAGCTCCTATGGACATGTCTGGAGTAAGTAAAAAAGTAAGTAAAGGAACCCTTTCATACCTCGTGGTATATAGGCCAATACAGTGTTAGGCCTGTATTTTTCATTGACCGTCGGCACACGATGGGTGATGTGGTCAGCATCACGCCGGCCGCCTTTACTTTCCCAGAGCATGTCTGGTACCCAGTTGAGGCTGGGTCGACCTGAGAGCCGTCGGTCGGGAAAATTTCCACGCACATTGCGGGAGCTGAACCCAGACCACCAGCCTTGCGAGCGAGTTCACTAACAACTACGCTACAGCGTTCTCGACATGTCTGGAGTGCAATGAAGATATTGATTGATTGATAAGACCATCAACATTGCACTTCGGTGAGTAACCATGTGTGCTCCGATCTCTTTCTTACACGGAAGATCTCAGCTGCAGTGCATGAACTCTGCAGCACCAGCGAGGGTCCCCGATGTAATTTTGAAGATGGTGAAAATATTTTTGTAGGAATTTTTATTTTTATTCTTTACTAATGAATTTTCTCGGCAGCCTACTCTTCTCTATTTTGAACTGCTAAGGGTTCTTTTATGTGCTCAAATTGAACACGGGAGCTACTTTTTATCATCCGTCTCTGGTAGGACTAGGAACTCGATCTCACCTCTGAAACTGAATTGAATCTATTTTTGATAGAAAGCGGTCTAATCTAAATATTGGATAACAGTATCGCACTCCTGAACACTTCTTGAACATTTGTTACTTTTTGCTGGTAGTCTTGATATTTTTGTGTGATCTATTCTGGCTGAAGAAAGTGCTATTTATAACTTTTTAATACCTTTTAACCATTAATAAACATCTCAATGAAGTATGAAGAAGAAAATTAACCACATTTATAAATAGAAATTGGAGGTGTTCTTTGCATGATGTCAGAACAGAAAGAGGGGTTGATACAAGGAGTGACCATAACCAAGGTGATGATGAGAATTGCACTGAAACTAAGAAAAAACTAAACTAAGAGTACAGAAACAATACCTTGATGTAAAAGTAACAAATAAAACAGCAATTTTTCTTCTTCTTTTTTCTTTTCTCTAATCTTGTTCTGCCTCACAGTGTCAGGATAAGAAGAGATTTCTAGAACAGGATTTTGTGCGCGCTTCATGAACAATGTTTTTTGCCGTCTGTTATCTCTGAGGTCCACCTTTTGCGCGGACGGTCCTTTGCTTTGTATCCACTGTATCAGAGTAACCTTGCTCTTTGATGTGTAGTCTTGTTCGTAATCTTATCATACCATCTCAGTCCCTCTATTCTATGTAAACATCCATTTATGAAGGTCTGTAGTTTTCTGGTGGTTTCTTTTGTTGTCTTCCATGTTTCCGAGCCATATAACAGCATTGACTTCACATTTGATTGAAAGATTCTCAGCTTTGTGTTTGTTTTGATCTTTGTCTTCCATATCTTACTCAATGCAATAAAGTTTCCCTTGCTTTTTGTATTCTTATCTTGCTGTATAATGCAACACAATTTAACAAATACCTTATCAGTTATCAGTTAAAATACCTTATAATTAGAGTGAACAAAAAATAAACAGTAAAAATCATATACTTCCCCGTCAAATTGTACATTTTCTACAGTTTCTACATACTAACCGAGTCTTCATATGACGAGTGAGGGCTCCAGACTCAGAGAAAGATCTGCCACAATTTTCACAAATGTATGGACGCTCACCTGGGAGAAATAATACAGAATTAAACTGGTCTCTATAAACATTGTGAAATGAATTAACATATTTGTATACCAAAAAAAAAAAACTACTAAGAACAACACATTTCAAATGACTGCATAGCAACTTTCTGCTGCTTTGGAATGTAAAAAGGACATCAGTATTATTGTATTCCTCTTGTATTATTAAACGGTTCATAGCAATTACTCCATACCAATCTATTCTTGGCATCTCATTCAATGTCTTCTATGGAAGTCCAACATTTCTTGCCTCTTTCAGCGAAGTTCATTTCAGGGTATCTCTAGGGAGTACTTGCTTTCTTGAACCATTTGCCTCAAATTTCAATGTCTGCTTTGTGATTATTTGATCATATCTCCACCTCTTTCTTATAACACTTGTTACTAGTGGTTGACCAGACATTAGCCAGAATGTCTGCAGAACATGAGGCAGAAGCTAAGGGGAAGCAGCTCCGATCAGGAAAAGACAATGGACTTCCACTAGCAACATGGTTAAAGTCTAGCATAACCACAGACGAAGACCATCCATATTTATTTAAGCACTTAGTTAACCAAAAGGTCAAAAATGTATCTACATGTGTTTCATAAGCTACAGAAAAACTTTTAACCTGAATATTTTCTAGAAATATATTCAGATGATAAAAGTATTATAACAAAAATAACCTTTGAGCATGCAGCAACAACAAAATCTGGGATAAAACTAGCAAAAGACAAACTGATCTTCACAAACCTGTATGCCGACGCATATGACGGACTAGCCCACCCTTCAACTTAAATCCGTATGGGCAATTTTTCACTGCACAGACATACTTTCTTTCATCTGAATGGACAGCTCCATGGGTTTTTAATGCTGTCATCTGTTGCAAGACAAAATAAAATCTCTCTTAATTAACAAAAACACATAAAAACATTTGATAATTGATTTTTAAAAGTATAACACATTATTAACAGAGAGCCGCGGTCGCATAGTTGTTAGTGAACTCACTTCTTATGCTAGTTGTCTGGGTTCAATTTCACAGTGGGTGTGGAATATTTTTCCAACAGTAACGGCTCTCAGGTCGACACAGCCTCAATAATTGGGTACCAGGAAAAGCACTGGGAAGTAAAGGCGGCCGGCATGATGTTGACCACATCTCCCATCATGTGCTGATGGTAAAGGAAAAATACGGGCCTAACACAAAAATACGGGCCTAACACCGTATTACCCAATTGACCTTGAGGTATAAAAGGGTTTCTTTACTTTTATTTTACATTATTAACACTAGAAAACTGGCTATACTCAATGTTTTTGTATCTCATAGTAATTTCAATATAGATGGAGACTGAGGTAAAACTATGTAGAATGGCGAAACACGTAATAACAAAGTACTGTAGTTTTTATGGAGACTGCAGTAAAACTATGTAGAATAATGGAGACTGCAGTAAAACTATGTAGAAACATAGTATTAAAACTACAGTGCTTTGTTATTACGTATCTCATAGTAGTGATCCTGGTACCATGCTGCTTCAAGCAGGCAGAGATTGAAGAGGGAAGGTAAGCCAGAGCTAAAATTTCAGTGCTAAAAATGGATGCTGTGTCGAAAAGTGCAAATATTGCAGTAAATTGTGATACAACCTAAGAAATGGTATTATCACAGCAAACCACAAGAAGTGAACAAATAGAAGAGTGTCAATGAGTTGAACCATGAAAGCAAGAGATCATGAGAATAATGGATTACTGTCAACTTTTAATGTAAAGATAACACTTATTCTTTTTTATATATATAGATAAATGAAACATACACACATAAACTAAGTATGAGCAGATATAACTACTACTCCTACTCCATCTACTACATCTCCATTTACTACCCCATCTAATACTACTCCATCTACTAATACACCTACTACGACTCCATCTACTCCTACAGCTGCACCTACTCCATCTACTACTACAACTATATCTACTACTACTTCTATTACTCCTACAACTACATAATCTACAGCTACATCTTCTACTCCTACTCCATCTACTACAACCTTTACCA
The DNA here is from genome assembly GCA_020796225.1 of Arion vulgaris. Lineage (NCBI taxonomy): Eukaryota > Metazoa > Mollusca > Gastropoda > Stylommatophora > Arionidae > Arion > Arion vulgaris. The sequence goes on from CM036767.1 coordinate 29,174,523, forward strand.
CTACTACCCCTACTCCTACCACCACACCTTTTTGTTCCCAGTCGAAAAAATAGGATTGTAACTGTCGCTCTTAACCAAATTATATTAGGAATCGGTTTTTTTCAGTTCTATCCAAAAGGCTCTGATTGCACTAATTCCATCCTCCACTACTATGTGCTAGGTATTACTTGACCTCCCCACTTCTCTCTTCCCATGTGGATTCCAATCAAGTATATGTCTAATTATGTTACTCTATTCTTTCCTGAGAGTAGTGTTTAATCTGTTGCCACCCTAACCTCCAGTGTGTTTGATTTTTGTCCTGTTCTCTTCCCCAATTCTACATTTTGTATAATGTCTGCTGACTATCTGATATGGAGTATGCAGAACATGCCTCTATTAGAGAATGTTTTCTGTTTTAATGTGATATCCTTGGTGCCATGTTTCAAAGTCAATATAATCACTTCTTCTTCAGCTTTCTGAAGGTTCACTGCTGCAGATATCACCTACCACAATAATGTTACCACTAGCAGCAAATAAATAAAAGCCACAAAAAAACAAATTCAGACAAAATGTTCTTATTTTATTTGCATGATTTTTTATCAACCAAGTTAACCATTTTCTGAGATATGTATGGTTTTCACTGAGAACATGAATATGTTGTATCCTGGTTCATAAGCCCTACATTCTCGGGTGCATCCGAATTTCAATCTAAGTAAAAAATTATCAAATTTGTTTCCAGAAATTGATGAACAATTTATGCAAAGGAATTTAAAACTAATTATTATTATATCAGAGATTAGGGCTATAAGTGCAACGAATTTAGGGTATCAATTCAATGCCAGGGTCAGTGAGCTGGCACTGATCAAGACCCTACTTCAGCCACTCATGGTGATCCTAAAAACAAACTAAAATGCTAAGTCTGACTAAATGAGTAGGGGGTAGAAGGGCAAGCTATTTGTGAGAGGTTGTAGTGTATGTGCAGCTACATAAGGTATGAGATTCGCTTGCTCGCACACCAGATGAGCAAAGTATAAGAGTGATTACATATAGACATTTCTCCCTGGATGACATCTAGAGATAGAATCCTGGCACAGCTAAGTCACAGAACACCTGCCACCAAAAGCAATGCGGAATTGATGGTTAAACTTGTTGGTCATGCAAGATTGCACATTTTGTCAGTGTATCGTTTCTAACACTTCACACAGAAAACAGAGTTAAAACTCCAGATACTGGATGTGGGGAAGAACTCATACAAACATATCTGCTTCACATCCAGCATTCCTGTTCTCCTCGAGGGATAATAATTCTGGATGAAGTTCTGACTCCTTGGAGCGACATAAAGAGAATATTAAAATGATGGAGAATGTTCTTTATCCCATGTCCCTACAGAAAAACAATGGCTTAGATCCTATGCAAGCTACAAAGAGTAGATGAAAAGTGATTAATATAGAGCTAATGACAATTTTTTTTTTTTTTTCGTCCGCTTTCAACTCAGACGAAGTTTCATCTCTGAAACTGATTTTGCGTGAAAATCCGTTTTTCCAATTTCTTAAATGGCAGCAGCGTGCACATTGTAAATTACTTTACACTGGCAGCCGTGTGCTCAATGAACTCGTAATTAGTATTCCTCGCCATACAGGCAGATTTTCTCCGACTTCAGAGGTGCTCACGTTATCGTCCTGAGTAAGACCAGGGACTCGAACAAATGCCGGACAGTAGGTTCGAACCCGAGCTATGAGGCGTCTCACAGCTAGCAGGCCTAGCTACTATCAACTACTCTAGGCAGTCCCCCGCTAATGACAATGAGTGCCTACACAAATGGATAATGCCCAGTAGTCAGTTTGAGGACTGTCACAAAAGACAAACCCAAATAACACAACTGGCCTAAATTTGGATGTGCCTGACCAACAGGCTGTAGGCATCTAATGGGGGCACAGTATATTCAAGCTCTCTAGTGCAAATGACACAGATCACAGAGTGGTTGACAGAGTGAGCGCAAAACAAACATATCAGTTTAATATAAACCAGAATATAATTTCAGACAAAATAGTTATAAATGTTATTCACTATCTAGAGCTGAGCTCTGGGGAAACCATATCCCTAGGTGAGTCAGGATTCCATTCAGACTGTACGGTCAAAGTTCCCAGTCTACATCACTAGAAGGTGGTGGGGTTGGCTTGTGCGTTCTGCGGATCGTCAGTATACTAACTAATTTTTGCCTCCTCTAATAGAGACTAGCTGAAGGTGAGTCAGAGTTCCATTCAGACTGTACGGTCAAAGTTCCCTAGTCCACATCACTAGAAGGAGGTGGGGTTGGCATGTGCGTTCTGTGGGTTGTCAGCATACTAACTAATTTTTTCCTCCTCACTAGCCGAAGGTGAGTCAGAGTTCCATTCAGACTGTACGGTCAAAGTTTCCCAGTCTACATCACTAGAAGGTGGGGTTGGCTTGTGGGTTCTGTGGGTCATCAGCACTCAACTAATTTTTGCCTCCTCTACTAAACTATGATGTGTGTTTAAGTTGTGTAAAAATTTGTAAAGTATAAGTTGTACAATTATATTTTGTCTATATCATGCAGCTATAGTTATAAATGTGTGTGCCAGCTAATGTTGCTGCAGGTGAATAAAACAAAAGGATTAATGATTACCTTCTTAAAACGTCGGCCACAAACGATTACAACGTATGGACGGTCCAAATCTTTGTCCCTGGCCACTTTGTCATGTTTAGGTTCTTTACAAGATTGACTAGATATATCTCTGTTTTGAAGCTCTTCTGTTGTCTCAAGATTGTCTAAATTATGTTCTTGTACATCACGGAATTCTACTGGGGTTTTGTGTTCATTCTCCTCAGAGATATGATCATAATTTTCTACTTTCTCTATCTCAACACTTAAGTTTCCATCATTCTCAGTTGCAGCTTTTCCCACCGGTTCATCATTTAAGTCTTCTGCATGGTCATATTTCATGTGCCAGCGGAGAGTGGCTTTCCTGAAAAATATCAAACAATAAAACATGAGTCAAACACTTTTTAAACATAAGATGTATCATCATCAAGTAGCTTGTCTTTTCTGAAACTTGGTTAAAAAGAGAGCAGTTCTGAAAAACTCTCTGCTCTGTGCAAGCTAACCGGTGTCAGCAGCAGTCATTCTCAGATTGTCAATGACATCTTGCACCCATCGTCTTCTAGGTCTTCCTCTCATTCTTCTTCCAGCACCATTCCCTACAAAATTATCTCCTCTGGGCCCTCATGTATAGAGACATAAAAAACATTGGGGGTCTCTGTAGCTAAGACCCTGTGTCCTGAAGGTTGTGAGTTTGAATCCTATATATTTACACATAATAACAAAATATTTTCAAACATAATAGTACAATCTGATCAACAAAAAAACTCTTACCTCCTGAATTTCTTGTCACATACTGTACATGTGTACATAATTTCTATATCAGAGTGTGATGATCGAGTGTCTGGCACCAAAGACTTTCTCTTTCTGCCTGAAAATGCATGTACATTATATTACTATTACATTATATTGTCTCTGCAAATATTATCGATACTTGACATCACTCTGTGACCCATGTAGCCAATCACTTCAATAAAACAGAGCATATGGAAACTAGTGAGCCATGTTTTTAAAAAAACTTGTTACTGTCTGTAGTATTGATTTTTAGGCGGTGTAGGACAGTGGAACAGAGCCTGAGGAATTTAATGGCTGTATGGCCAGTGCAGTCTCCGTGAAGCTGTTCAGGTTAGGATTTTTCGTTTATGCTCACAACAGAATAAATCCTTGGCTTTACCGTGGATTTCCTGCATGGGAGCTGCGCTCTAATCCATTCGGTCAGACGTTCCTCAAATCTAGGGCGTAGAAATGTGAAGTCACTTCGTACACTAAGGTCTAAAAAGGCTATGGGGAATTGTATTTATTTTTCATAATATGCATAACTTTGGCAGATATTTGGATGTGCCTGCCCTACATGCATAGGGGTGTGACAGGGGCACAACATACTCATGTTCTCTGTGCAAAGCACATAGATCACAAAGAGTGGTTAATTGGTTGATAAAAATGAACACAAACCAAAAAAAAACTGTAAACAATGTAACGTTCTAACATTTTATAATGCTCACCCCTTTTCTTTGCTGCTTGGTCATGGATAAAATTATCTTGTTTCAATTCAGAAACACTTGTTTCCTTCCAGGAAGACTTGTCTAAAGGTAGTACACAGATAGCATCACCTGTTAATGTTGGCGTAGAAGATTTCATGTCTTCCGGTTTTTTAAAGATCTCAGCTTTAGTTTTTCCTGCAGTAACTGTCTCCTCTTCATTTTCTTTTTTCTTTTGTACCAGCTGGGGTAGAACCATATTATGGTCCCACTTTGAAATTGTTTGTGAGATGCTATAGTTTTCATATTTCACTTTATGTTCAAGATATTCTGCTAGGTTTCGGAAGACCTTGTTACACTTTCGGCAGACATGCAAATCATCATTGTCGTTATCTGTATCTGATGCCAGAATCTGATCTGAAATAGATATGAAAAACACACTGAGATGGGTAAGTTGATAATCTACTGTGCTAGTGATCATATACCATCAAAATTCTAAGGTTTAAGACTAGCTTTGGCTACACAAAAATTCTTGATGCACACATGGTATGCGGTTAAAATACAGGAAACCATGATCCTTTATTTGGGATCTTCTTCAAACGCTCCATATCGACCACTTGTTAACCACTCCGTGTGATTTGTATGTGATCTCAACCTAAGAGCGATTGTATACTGTGCCAGTTATGCGCCTACAGGTAGGTCAGAACATCAGATTTCTATGATGCTATTTTAGTTACTAGGGTAGCGCTTCCCTAGGTTCTACATCAGCCACCTCTTATGACATGTCCTGTAGGTCGCAGTGGTACTATTCTTTGCTTCCTTTGCGGGCCCCAGCACCACACGGGCGACTTGGGATCTAAATTACAAGTACCTCTGAAGTCGGAGTAACGCTTGCCTGAATGGTGAGAGACACTGGTGACAAGTAAAGCAAGCCTTCAAGAAAACTCATCCAGAGGTATCATGATTATGCCTGAATTCATAGTGGCAAACAAAAAAAACCACTGAGCTAATTTGAAGTATTTGTATAAATGCAGAGACATGCTGGAAATTCACATGTAATGAAAGCTACTTACAGATGTCTTTAAGAGCAAACCAACGGTATGGTAAAGGCTGTCACAGCTAGTTCCATTTACTACAGGACAAAACATATGGGTGAGTCTTAGACACTGGAATAAATTGAGAATTAGGAGTTAAGTTTGGACATGCTAGACAGTGTCATCTTCATGTAGAGAGAGAAAGGGATACTAATCAACTTCTAATGGAACGGTGAGAAAATGACTTTGTGATATGCCAAGTATAGAATATGCATCAGCAATAGACGTCATGAATGCAATGTAATACATCGAGCATAACATAACCAAGGACTGCAAATGAATGGACAAACAGATTAGAAAGCTATACGAGGAAACTAATGTTAGAGATATACTTGAACTGGATATTGGAAGAGTAAGAGGAGGAGGTATAATAATAAGTCACAGGAATGATTTACATCAGCAAAAATATGTTCTTCTACATATTCCAGCAGAGACCAAACACTATGGTTCTGGGCCTTGTGTGCAGAACATTGTCAACAAAAGTAGTGCTCTATTATGAGACAATTTCCCTTACACAGGAAGATTTACCATCACAAACATACTTCTCCTACATATTCTGTAAGACACAAGCACCTATGGTTCTGACCTTTGTGTGCAACATTGATTCAACAAAATGCCATAATGTATAGACATATGCACCTTAAAGGAATGATTTACCATCAGCAAACATAGTTCTCCTACATATTCCGTGAGACACCAAGCCCTATGTGTCACACTATGTGAACATTAGAATCAATAGTAGTATACTATGCAGAGACATATTGCACCTTACAAGAATGATTTACCATCAGCAAACATATTTTCATACAATTCCGTGAGACACCAAGCACCTAGGTTGACTTGTTGAACATTGGTTAACACTAAAGTAAGTGTCATATATGTATGAGACTATTGCACACTTGCACAGGGAATGATTACCATCACAAACATACTGTTCTCTACATACGTGAGACCAGCACCTAGGTTCTGACTTTTGCAACATTGGAACCAATAGTGGAGTCATAATTATGAACATATTTGACACACACAGAATGATTTACCATAGCAAACATTGTTCTTCTCATATTCCGTGGACAAAGCACCTGGTTCTGACCTTTAAGGGTGCTACATTGGCTTAACATAGTATGTCATACTTGTATGAGAATATTTGACACTTCACAGGAATGATTACCATTAGCAAACCAACTGTTCTTCCTACATATTCGTAGACACAAGGCACCTATGGTTGACCTTTGCAAAGAACATTGGAACAATGAGGTCATACTATGTATGAGACATATTGAACTTACACAGGAATGATTTACCATCAGCAAAATACTGTTCTCCTACATATTGTGGACACCAAGCACATGGTTTGACCTTGTGACAACATTGGAACTAATAAGTAGTGAACTATGTGAACATATTCACCTTACCGGAATGATTTACCATCAGACAAATACTGTTCCTCTATTCTGAGACACCAGCACCTAGGTTCATGACCGGTGTAAACAGACACATGAGTGTCTACATTAGAGACATATTGCAACTTACAGACATGCACATCTTTTAAAGGCTCACCTAGAATAGGACTTGTAGTGTGCTGATTTCACACTTCTCTTCCATTTACTTAAGGAAGGAGGTGGAGTGGGTGATGTCGTTAGGCACTTGAACAAATTAATTTTAAGGTTGTTCTTTAGCCTGACAGTTCATCATTCTGGTAAGTCTTCCTCTGTCTGTACTTGTTATACTTTTCATGTGGTCTGTGGTAGTAATACAGGACTTCTTGTGAGTCACATTAATTGTTGCTTCTTTATAATGGCATACGGTTAACTGATTTCTTCTGATCAGTCTTCGATTTTTCATTTTTAATTGCCTTAATGTGCTGAGCTCTTCTAACACCTCATCTCCATCTTATGAATTTCCGCATAGCTGCTGTTATTGGCACTGAACTAAGCAAGCTGACTTATATAGGCAATTATATAACAGTCTTTATCTAAGTAATTGCTGATTAAGAGTAAGAGAGAGATTTGAAAAATCATAGTCACAGAATGTGTTACTCATGCGTATCAACCTGTATCCTTTACATATGTTGCCTTGAGCACTGTCTGTTGGTAATCTGACTTATGTAGTTGAACCATATGTTGTTTCTGAAGTGAATTAGTACTGATGTTACCACTTTTCCTGCATCTTCATTTTTAAATTTCTTTTCTTGATACTAACAACACCATCGTACCATGTCCAGGCACGTCATCTATGTCCTAAATAGTTTTCTTTGGTTGTTTGATGTCCACATCCAGATTTGGCCCTATAGTCTGTTACTGTTAGCATATTATCAGGAGAAAGACAATGTTGTACAATGGTCTTTTAGTGTTCATGTATTTTGTGTCCTGATTTGAGTTATTGCATATTTGATATATCTATATTGAATTTCGTTAGTTATTTTTCTATTTGTTGATAAAAATGCACGCAGACATGTAAAGTTAAAACTAATATTATATAGTTAACTAAAAGTAATTAGTAACTAAATGTATCAAATTAAAATTAAATGGCCAATAATTATTTTTGCTTAGACTTTAAATACTGTTGTCAGTGTATAGTAGTAGTCTGCCTAACAGATTTCTGTGGTAATGTTACTTACTGTAGACTAGTAGTAGTTTAACTTCATGCGGGATCATGAGTATGCAGCGCTGCTAACTTCTGGTAAGTTGGTATATTTGGTTAAAGTTAATTGTTAATTAAATCAATTACCCGTCCCTATAATCATTCTTCATAACGACGATGTGTTGTGTATCATTATTGTCATTATATCATAACACAATCATAGCAGGTTTGGCGACACGAAACTAACAATTCAAGTCAAACAAGATATAACAATAACTAAATGATTACAACAAATGTGGTTACCATCATGATTGATCATGTAAACTAACTTATCAACAGGTACAATATTATCGTCTACTGACTCAGTCATTTTGCGACACCACTTTATTGACCGAGAAGAAGTTATGGTTGAGTTGTGATGTGCAAATAGTAACTTAACGTTACTCGAATACCTATTAATGCATGAATCGGAAACTACCAGGAAAAATCCCACACTCATGGTGAAAGGAATTAGCCCTCCTATCTTCTGTACGATAGGTATTAGAAAAGTGAAGTGACTTCATACCCTAAGATCTGAAAATGCTACGGAAATTATAATAATAAGAGACGACTTTGGCGGCTAGACAACATCTTGCACATGGAAGATGGTCACATTCCCAAGGATCTTCTTTATAGGTTTAGTTTAGTTTAGTTTAGTCGCCGGATCATCATCACTGCACGTCGAACCAATTAGTCCATAAGTGCTCCGATCTCACCCTCAGTATTTCCTCAGTGTGGCGACTAACGACACCGGTTCTTTGTTGGTTTACTGTTCTTCTGTGGCTACCAGCATAGTGTTCTTGTCTAGCTACACCACACTTGACTTGGAGTTCTTGCAGTCTGGTTAGTGTTGTAGATTCACCACTATTACATTAATCATGTACACGTCCTCTCTCCCTTAGGAAATTTATAATATCAGCCTGGTCCATGGCTCGCCCGCTTTGTACAGCAGCCAGACCTGCAAGCCTATCCGCACGTTCATTCCCCTTTACACCTTCATGCCCTGGCACGAACATAAAACTGATCTTTGTCAGCTTAGACCTTCCCAGCGACTCCATCCAATGTCTCCTAGCCCATCCTGTTTCAATATTCCTGAGAATACTCATTGAGATCAGTACATCTTTATATGTACTGATCGATGACAAAAAATAATGGAAGATCCCACATTGCTGTTTTAGTTTAGTTTAGTCGTCGGATCACCATCACTGCACGTCGAACAAATTAGTCCATAAGTGCTCCGATCTCTCCTCAGTATGTCCATCAGCGTGTGGCGACTAACGACACCGGTTCTTTGTTGGTTTACAATTCTTCTTTGTCTGCCAGCATAGCGTTCTTGTCGAGCCACACCACACTTAACTTTGAGTTCTTGCAGTCTGGTTAGTGTTGTGGATGCACCGCTATTACGTGAATCATGTACACGCCCTCTCTCCCTTAAGGAATTTATAATATCAGCCTGGTCCATTGCTCGTCCGCTTTGGACAGCAGCCATACCTGCAAGCCTATCCGCACGTTCATTCCCCTTACACCTGCATGCCCTGGTACAAAAATAAAACTGATCTTTGTCAGCTTAGACCTCCCCAGCGATTCTATCCAATGTCTCCTAGCCCATCCTGTTTCAATCTTCCTGAGCATACTCATTGAGTCACTGAGAAAACATGCATGGATAAAAGTCTGTGATTCTAGCCAAATCATCGCTTTGGTAACCGCCATGATTTCCATAGTGAGACTGCTTGTAGTCACGGCAAAACCACCACTGTCTTCCTTCACAACATCACCTCCGACCTGAGCAGTGAAAGCCAACGAGCTCCGCACATGTCGAATCACCGAACCATCCGTATAAATGATTACATCATGCTCAGATGCGTTCTCAGAAATTAATGCATGAACCTCTGCCTCCACAACAAGTGGGTTGTGTTGCCTGCAGTCTTTATCAAGTTCGATGCATACAGAAAAGGATGTAGCGAATGCTCTTGGCACTGGTATCCATTCTTCACCGGGATCAATGTCTTCAAGTGTACACACCTGTTCAATACAGTCCTCGGCCTGACCCATCCAAGATTTTCCTCTTTTAACCTATTTCCTTTTGTCTCTTTATTTCCAAGTGCAGAGGATGTTGTGTGTCAGCATTGACTCGAAGGTATGCTCGTGCACGGCTCATCAGTATTCTATACTCCATAGTAGGATAGTCAAGGAGATAGCGCATCGCCCTGCACGACGTGTCTTTAGTGCAACCAAGTATAATGCGCATCGCCTCGTTCTGTATTCTTTCCAGTCGTTCTATCTGACTATGACTGAGAGTCAGGATCGCCAGCGCATACTCAAGCACAGAAAGGACCAGACCCTGGTATAAAATACAAAGATGGCGCTGTTCACAATCCGCCGCAGCCATTACCCTCATCGCCAGCAAACCTTTCTTCGCCTTCATTATCACATGAGCTATGTGTTCCGTAAAAGCTAGACTACGATCAAAACGCAACCCCAGGTATTTCATAGACTGAGATCGCTCCACTACCTCTGAACACAAAACCACAGATGGTGTTGGAGTGTTGACGATGTGGTTGTTTAAAGAGAACCATGTCACCGCTGCTTTTGTGGGGTTGACCAATGCTCCTGCTTCAACGCACCATCTACCTATGCGGTCGAGTTCTGACTGAAGTTCCTCCACAAGCTGTTCTCTATCCTTGCCCTGACGATACACCAACACATCATCTGCATATGACATTGTCCTTCCTCTACCCGTGATCTGCTCTTTTGTGATGCTCACAGTATAGGCATTAATGTATGTAAGCAAGAATTGAAGGCTTTTGTTATAAACACATGCAAAAAGGAAACAGTGGTCAAAAACAGATGTACATGAATTTATTTATTTGTTTAAAAGAGGCGCGGAACAGGATGTTGCCTTTTGCACACATTTTTCGACCGAAACGGCTCTCAGATCGACTCGGCCTCAATTGGGTACTAGAAAAAACACTGGGAAGTAAAGGCGGCTGGCGTGATATTGACCACATCACCCATCGTGTGCCGATGGTCCATGAAAAATACGGAGCTAACACCGTATTACCAAATATACCATACGGTATGAAAATGTTTCTTTTACTTGTTTTATTTTTTATTAAGCATGCATAAGAATAGAAACTTTGCTCCAAGATTCTGTCTCTTCTGTAGACATATGTCATATTGTTCAGGTGTAAAAATTGTGATAAAGACTAGCGCTTGACATCAAACCCACTGATATGGTCTCAATAGAGGTCCCTTGTTCCACCAACAGGTCCCCAGTAGATATGGTCCCAATAGAGCCGCTGTATTCACAGATTCACAGCTCTGTAGTTCCTTCAGAATAAAAGAGACCTACTACAATGATTTAGTTGGAATACAGAATGGCTTTGCTACTGCCAGCGAAAAGTTACCAACAACAACAGAAAACACAGTCACCAACATCAGCATAAGAAAGAAAGTTGGCACAGAACATTTCTTGAATTACATTGAGAAACAAAGAATGAATTGGTTTTGCCACTTAATAAGAATGCATCCAAACTTCACAGTATACAGTCTTCTACAACAGAACATCAGGAAATAAGACGAGAGGAATACCATGAAAAAAGATGGTTAGATGGCATAGTAGAATCCTGTCAAAGAGCAAAAATAACAATCACCCAAGCCACCACAACAACGCCAGAAACGTAGCTGTGTATTGCCATTGTTTTTGTATTTTATAAAACTACAGTACTTTGTTTTTTTATGTGTTTCGCCATTGCTACATAGTTTTCTTATATCGAACAATGCAAGACAAAAACAGAAAACCACGACACTCAGCAACAACCCGGTAACAGTGTGACGACACTCAGCAACAACCCGGTAACAGTGTGACGACACTCAGCAACAACCCGGTAACAGTGTGACGATAAAAGAAGAAGATTGATAACTTTTAATAAGAACACAATGCTATTTTAAAAATTAGATATTTGTATCATGTTCTTATTTTACTATATTAGTTACTATTTGTGGACCTCAGAGATAACAGAGGCGACGAAATACACTATTTATGAAGCATACACAAAAGCCCGTGCTAGAAATATCTTCTTATCCTGAAGCTATGAGGCAAATCAGGATTAGAGAAGAGAAAGAAAGACAAGGCGCATAAAGAGACTCGTTCCAGGTGTCTCCTTTTTCAACCTGGCACTGAAAGGCAAAACAGGATTAGAGAATAGATAGTTACTATTTATTTTAGAGCTACTGGTCATGGCCAGTGAGTTATTCATATGTATCGATACCTCACCGCCAATAATAGTAATAGCCATCCATCGCACTCGATGATGACAACAGTCTCAGACGTGTATCGTAGCACCTCTCTGATGTGTGTGGGGATACTTTAAAGTCAAATCCTCAAACAACATTCTCTACCACAGATGAGGCATACATGATACATGATGGGCATGTGGGTGTCGTGTATTTCATCTTTTTCGCACAGCTCGCTTTCTCTGCACCTCAACAGTACGACGATTCTCAGCTTTGCGAGTTAATCTTGTGTTGTTACAGCGCCCCATTTGACGATCTTGAACAAGGGATTCACATCACGTGGTGTCCATCAAAGTATTTTAGAGACACTTTAAGAGTATCTTTAAAGCGTCTTTTCTGTTCACCAAATGATCGTCTGTCCACTTTAAACTCCGCCATACATCAATTGTTTTGGAATGCGTTTAGCAGGCATCCAAGCAACGTGACCGTCCCATCTCACTTGGGCCTTCTGCAACAGTGTGTTAACGCTTGGACCGGGGCCCTAATCTCACTTGGGTTTCTGTAACAGAGTGTTAACTCTTGGGAGCTTTGCTCTTATGAGAACTTTGGTATCTTGAATTTTGTCCCGCCAGTTTATTTTTAGTAGTCTGCGTAGACAGCTTGTATGGAAATGGTTTAGTTTTCTTGCGTGTCTGCTATACACTGTCCATGTCTCGCTGGCACAAAGCAGCGTGGTTAGCACTATGGCCCGGTAAATTTTCAGCTTTGTGGCTTCTTCTTCTTCTGCGTTCTCGCTAGATTGGGATTTCGGATTCTCTAATAAAGGCAGCCGTCTGCCTCAGATTATCAGCCACGCCATACAGTTTGTCTTGGACGCTAGTGTAAGTGGGCCACCTCTTTCTTGTCAAGTCTGCACACTGGGGGTGGTTCTGTAGGATATAATTCCTATGATTTCTGCTTCCCGTTTGTGCCGACCTCTTCCTGCAGTAAGTTTTGGTCACTCTCGTGACGGTAGGTCTGAAATTCTTACTGCGTGGCTAAATCTCAGATTGGTAACCGTAGAATCCGTTATCCCATTCCTCATTGGGAGGGGTCGTTGCACCATGTTATGCGCCTTACGGCCTGGTGCATCCGTTTTCTGCAAGCATTTGTTTTGGGTTAGCATTCCCTAGTGGACACGTGCATCCGATTTCAGCCAAACCTGCTTAGTCGCCTCTTACGACATACATGGCAGGTAACAGTGGTTCCATTCTTGACACCCCAAATTTGGGCCCCGGTAACCATTCGGGCGAGCTTTGTGGCTAAGCTTATCCCTTTCCGCTCTCACACAGTAACACGCAGCCTTCCGAACGCAGCACTGGCTTTTGATATCCTGTTGTTGACCTCAGAGTCTATGTTTGCCGATCTGGATATGATGCTGCCAAGATGGGCAAAGTTGTCCGCTGGCAGGAGACGCCTGTGTTTAATATTGATGACTGGATCGTAGTACTGCTCTCTAGGGCGGGGCCATTGAGAACTTGTCTATGTAAGTCTGCATTTCTTCCTCAGAGTTGGTAGCAACGGCGCAGTCATCAGCAAACAACCGCCCGAGTGGTTAACGGGGCCCACATTTGGGGTGTAAAGAATAGAACCACTGTTACCTGCCACGAATGTCGTAAGAGGCGACAAAGGAGGTTTGGATGAAATCGGATGTACATGTCCTCAACGTGTAGAAGTCTATGCTTTTAGGGACCTACCAAACCAATATAGTTAGTTAGTTTATTCCTTTCGTGCCAAAGGCGGCACATAGGGCAGAGGTTTTAGATCTCCATGTGATGCGGTTCGTTGCTAGCAGTTGGAGATCTTGTATGGTTTTACATCCCAATAGTTTAATGCATTAATAGTAACTCTGGGATTCCGCTCGTCTGCGTTGCGAGCGGATCTCATCCATCGTCACTACGTCTGCATCCCTACTTATACTAGAGTAGTTCTCCCTCTATCTCTACCCGCTTAGCCAGACAATATCGGTTGTCTGTTACCAGCGTCACCACGTGGAGGTGGGGTAGGATCTTGATTAGTGCCAGCTCACTAATCCTGGCTCGGCGTTGTCCTTATGCGCATTTGACCCCTTGGACGATCTTAATGAATTTCACTGGACATTCACATTTTTCTATGATCTTCTACAGACCCTCTTGTCATCAAACGCTTTCGTCAGATCCACAGAGACCATACAGAGGTTGCAGTGCTGCTCTTGACATTTCTCCTGTAGTTGACGAGCTGTAAATATCATGTCTTCTGTTCCACGTCCCGCTCTGAAGCCACATTGGGTCTCAGGGAGTAAGTCCTGTTCCAGGTGATCGAGTAAGCGATTGAGGAGGACTCTGACCTGTATCTTGCAGCAATTTACAGAAGGAGATCCCCTAGCCTGATTATCACAGGCCTGGCGCCTCCTTTGCGCTTATATAGGTGGACAATAGTGGCATCCTTTAGTTCATGTGATACCTATGAAGTCGGAGAAGGCCGGCCTGTATGGCGAGGAAATCAATAAAATTGTAAGCAGGCTTTCTCGCAAAAATCAGTCAGAAGCGCCACACCAGGCGCATGGCTACGCCTGAATTCATAGCGGGCGAATGCAGAAGAAGTTCCCATGGTACACGTTCGCTACTCCAAATGGACGTAAAAAGATCTGTCAACTTCAGCATCAGCATTAGTCCTCCTTCTTTGTACACTTCGGTCGGTATTGAGTCCGCACCCGGTGCCTTCCCGTGGTAACGAGTACTGTTTTAAAAGTAACGAACAGAAGCAAATATTTTAATAAAACTGAAACGTACATCCCTAGTGTTTAACGGAATCGTAAAATATTTTATTGTGCAGAAAGACTATTTGCACCGTTTAAGGTTTTCGTGCTGTGCGATTTTGTACATTTCAGGAGGTCTGATTTATATATAAATATAATTATCATTATAAATCCTATTTAGTTTATAAATACATTAGAGTTAAAACTTAACGTTTTGTTATATTTATGTTTTTATATATGCAAACAAAATACTCTTATATTGTTTTTAAGTGTCTCAGGAAAAGAAGTATAAACTCATTTTGAACATATTCCAAATCGGCGTTCTTCCTATATCTTTAACGTGGTTGCCAGTTCATCGTCTTTGTCGCTACATTTTAACATTTTTGTGATTGAAAATGAAATTCTTGGCATATCATGTACAGGACGTCGCCATCAACCACAATAAACGAGTTGTTGATTTTCTAGGCACCACTTATACGTTCAGTAGTTTATCATTGCTTTCTGAGCGGTGATGTCTATTATTCCCCTAAAAATCCACGGGAAGAAATTTGTTTCCAAATTGACCGCCTCGGATTTGATAACTTTTGGGTTGTGATCGAACTCACCACTGCTAAGCTACAGACTCCACACTTTGTGATTAGAATATGTGTATATATATATATATATATATATATATATATATATATATATATATATATATATATATATTCATATATTCACCACTTGCTGAAATTCCCGTTTGGCGCTTTCTTTAATTAATTACAATGTGTAATGACTATCATACCTCGTTTATTTTAAGATGGAGGGAAATGTATGTCGAAAGATTTAGCAGCGAGCATTACTGTTTGTGGTTTTATTAACATACATTATTGTGATATCAGAATATTTTTTTTTTACTTCCCAAAAATTCCTTTTAATTATGTGCGCCATTTTGACAAAGTGCCGTGAACTGTGGTCTTGATCTAAATTTGTGCTAGCACATTTTGATCCTTACCGTTTCTCAACTTATTCTGTCACATTCTGTTAGCATGCTATAGAGTATATTTATTTATCTACAAAATTATATGTCATTAATATGTCGTTTAACAAATGTAGAAAACGACAGCCGAATTTGTACAATAACTTGCTGTCTCACAAAGTGGGCAAAATTAATTCGGTCACACACAGCCTAGCATGTCTCTTTCTCTATCTCCCCCAACCTCCCCACCAATGCGGTGGGTTATTCTTTCTTGTATTTAAGTTATTTTAGTAACAATAAAGACATATAGGTTTAAACTTGTAAAGACCACTTGTAAAGAACAGCATCGTCTACTTCGTCGCCCGAGTGGTTAACGGGACCCAAATTTGGGGTGTAAAGAATAGAACCAGTTACCTGCGACGCATGTCGTAAGAGACGACTAAGGAGGTTTGGCTGAAATCGGATGCACATGTCCTAAACGTGTAGAAGTCTATGCGTTTAGGGGCCTACAAACCAATGTGCAACGTATACACGTTCTTGGCAAATATCAAACATATCACAAAGATGTTAAAATTGGTCGTAAAGAACGAACGAGAAGAAGAAGAAGTCTACTTCGTTCATATTGAAAATACCATAGATTATGTCTTATTTTTCAACAAGGCCGGAACAGTTTGAGGTACAACAATGTAAAGAGAGAAATATCTGATAAGTATAACTAATTAATTAATCGCCCGTGCGGTGCCGGGGCCCACATAGAAAGCAACGAATAGTACCACTGCTACCTGCAAGGCATGTCTAAGAGACGATTGATGTAGGACCTAGGAAGCTACCTAGTAAATAAAAACATCGCAAAAATCGGATGTGCTGGTCTACTTGTAGGCGCATAACTTGCACAATGTACAATCGCTTTTAGGCTCAGATCGCATATAAATTACACAGAGTAGTTAATAAGTGGTCAATATGGAACGTTCGAAGAAGAAGACTCAGCAGAAACATAATTTTGTGTTTGTTTTCGTAATGTTTTGCTATTTTAAAAAAAGCAACAACCCATAAATAACATTATTCTATAGTTAGATCTTCAATATGTAGGATCAGTATGTCTGTCTTTGCCTGGCCTCTACCCATGCAACTTCGCAGAACCAGTTTGGAATAACACTCCAACTTGTATCGCTCCGATTGTGGTTGGAGCACGTAATCAGACACGCCACGTAAAGATGGCGACACGAGTGATGGAGGCCAAGCTTGATTCCAGAGTTATTATTAGTTAGTTTGTTCCTTTCGTGCCAAAGACGGCACATAGCGCAGAGGTTTTAGATCTCCATGTGATGCGGTTCGTTGCTAGCAGTTGGAGATCTCGTATGGTTTTATATTCCAATAGTTTACTTTCTTGTAGGATTGTTCTTCGAAGAGTGGTCTTAGGTCTTCTACGTGTTCTATTCCCAACTGGTGACCACATAAGGACTTGTCGATTTAGTCTCTTTTCGTCTGATCTAAGAACATGACCTAAATATTTCCACCTTCGTTTCCTTATAATATTTGATACGGGTTGTTGCTGTGTTCTATCTCTCACTGTGTTGTTTGAAACGAAATCACTCTATTTTACTTTTAGTAATTTTCGGAGACATTTATCCTTAAAGCTGTCCAGTTTCTTATCAATTTTCTTTGTTGATTTCCAACTTTCACAACCGTAGGTCAGTACAGGAATCACACATGACTGAAACAATTTAACTTTTGTGCATATACTAAGGTCTTGAGATTGCCAGATATTCGTTAATTTAGTGAAGGCACTAGCTGCTATAGCAATACAAGAGTTTATTTCTTTCATCGTGTCTCCGTTGTTTGACACTTTACTACCCAAATATGAAAAATGTTCAACTTTCTCCAGTGTTTGGCCATTTATTACGATGTTGTCTGTCGAGTTTGTGAGGTCCATAATTTTGGTCTTGGCAGAATTAATCTGGAGACCAACCTGTTCTGCAAGTGTGCAAAGATTGCTCGTTAGTTTGTGGGTTGCTTGTGTGGTTGAATTCAATATGGCCACGTCATCGGCAAAGTCAAGATCAAATAGTCTGTTTTATTATCAAATCCACAACGCTGGCTTTGAATATATACTCGGGATCTAAGTATACAAAGTAAAGACCTGTTGTTAGTGCCCAAACAACTGTACTGTGTTTCTGTAACTGATGGTTGTCTGTGAGTTGAAAGTGAGCTGTTTTAAAAATTAGAGATGAATTAGAAATTAGAGATCGAGAATAATCATTTCTAGTGAGCGACTGTAGCTTATGTGGTCGTGGGCTCGATCACAACTCAAGGGTACCTGGTTCAAACTCCGCGACGGCAAATTTTGAAACAAATTAGCTCCTTTGGATTTTTACGAATGGTAAAAATAGACCTTACCGTTCAGAAAGCAATGACAAACTACTGAACGTACAAGTGGTGCCTAGAAAATCGATGACTCATTTACTGTGGTTGATGGCGAAGTCATGTAGAGGATATGCCAGGATTTTCATATTAAATGTTAATCTATCAACAGTGTACCGACAACACAATAAATATAGGCATACATTGTTGAATATCAGTGGTATCAAACCTTTTATAATATTACGAAATATTATTTTATTTACTTTATTATCCACTTCTTTTGTTATCACGTGTATTATGACTTATTATGTATTTTTATCATTTCAAAATTTTACCATATGTCGTATTGATTGATATTATTCTTGTTTGTTTAAATTGTATTCTGAGCCATGAGTTGTCCAATGCAGTTTTACTGAACCTATGCATGTAACACATACGAAAATCGCCCGAGTGGTTACCGAGGCCCAAATTTGTAGTGTAAAGAATAGAACCACTGTTGCCTGCCATGCATGTCGTAAGAGGCGACTAAGGAGGTTTGGCTGAAATCGGATGCTTTGGTTATTGGTTACTAAACTGACGTCATTGCACTCCGGGCAGACCCATAGGTGCTCAGTCTCCCCAACAGATATCGAAGAGTATGCATACTGATGGTTCCTGTGGCTCGCTGATTAAACACACCTCTCACTCTGCCTCTCAGGCATCAATTCGACTTGAACAACGGGTAACTCCAAACTGCTTTCGCTTCGCTCGATTCAACATCGATTAATGTCCTCATCCAACAAAAGTCGCAAAGAGACCGTATTTCCATCTTCAACTCCCCAACAATCGATGCTGCTGAGGGCAAGCCTGTGCTCTCTCGTAAAGTACCCGCATACCGTAAACCCCCGCATGCCCAGGATAGTATATCCAGTAAGCCGCTGGAGGTTGAAACTCTATGACGACATCCATTCGAAATCTGCCCTTCTGGATCTTGTGAAGCATCGACTGAGAGTCAGATACAACAACTGCCCAAGTAAATGAAGTCCCAGAAATCCAATGGAGGGCAGCAGTAACGGCCTCAACCTCCATCCTCATACTAGAAATAGTTGCCATGTATGCCCCACTTCGCTCTGCAACAACCCTACCATGCGCATTAGCCAGAAAACCCAGCTGGATTTCTCACCACGTTGAACCGGCCCATCGGTATATACAACAACATCATCATCCCTTGCATTATCTTCTATCAGCTGCTTAACTGCGAGATCAGCCTTCATGTTGCCCCAATCTCTACATTCTCTTCCAAGAGTAATGATAACGTTGAGATAGTTCATCATACTACCATCTGTTGGGATCCATTCTTCCCCTTTTGGTAGGGTCGCAACCGTAGTCACTCGGCCAATTGTTCTCTCAGCCTGGGCCATCCACGACATGCCACGCTTGATTCTCGTGCCCTTAACATCATTAGTGTTCTTGTGTAGTGGATGTCTCTTATCCGAAGTAATCCGCATATATGCCTTGGTTTGGGCGATTGCATGAACATCGATTGCATGAGAATCGGATGCACATGTCCTAAACGTGTAGAAGTCTATGCGTTTGGAGGCCTGCAAACCAATGTGCAACGTATCACGTTCTTGGCAAAGATCAAACATATCACAAGAGTGATTAAAATTGGTCGTAAAGAACGAACGCAAAGAAGAAGAGACGTACGAAAATATGAAGCTAGGACAAAACAAAAGTATAAGAGGATATTGAACATCAAGGGATCTGCATAACAATCCGAAACAATATACATGTCAGGAAACGTAAAATATAATATAATATATAATAATAAAGCCCATAGCCCATGAGAGAGTCGTAGGGGGTGTCACTGTGGAGACATCAGCACAGAAAGCACGCCACGAGTCTCTGTCTTCAACTCCTCGAGCGAGTGTGGAGAAACTGTCCTGACCAGCTTTTGATGTTGTCAAACCAAGATTTTATCTGCCCTCCTTTCCTTCTTCCACCCTCAGTTGTTCCCTGTAGGATAATCACAAAATATTGGGAGATACTAAACCTTCGATAATGTGTAACTCAGTGAACTATATCCACGAAACAACTATGCAACGAGTGCATTATTAGATTATCCCCCTTACAAGGAGGAAAAGGAAAGCAAAAAAGAGGCACAACAATTTGCTCAAACCGACAAGAAGAGGACGCCAGATATCCATCATAGTTAATTAAAATTTACAGTAAGTTCTTTTACAATACGGATAATGAACGAGACCTTTTTGTATAATGTCTGCTTTGAAGTAGAAAAATCTTCACACAATTATTTGTTTGAATTTATCACTTTTGTTTAAACGGAGCCGATCAGCGTGCTTCGACGCTGTCCGCTGTTCCGTTCGTCGTTTCGATGATCATGGTTACACACGATACACTATATAGTTTTAGTTTCATTAGTGTCATACTCTTAGTTCAGTTTGATATCAGATGTGTATGGGTTACAAGTGAACTATTTTGTTAATAACATTAAAGATTTCTTGTCATTGTGATTTGCGCATTGTCGCTCATTATTGGCGTCTTTAACTAATAACTTACTGTCACTGAACTGAAGTGTTCTCTGCGTTGTTACTATTCCGATGCTGGATATGGATTTCACTTAATTTCAGTAATTATTAAACTGCTACTAGTCTTAAGACTTAATCAATCTATATTACCGTAATAAGATTATTATCATTAATCTATTATTGGTGTAATTATTGACAATAACATTGAAAATGTGGAGTCTTTGCACCAGCTAGACTTGCTAGAGCGATGCACTTGCAGGACGAACCGTCTGTTGCAATCAGGCTGGGGATAGTCGAAGGATAAGTATGGCATCTGAAAAAAATGCTACTTGAAATAAGTTGCACTGGGTCTGAGGCCAAACATATAAGTGCAATGTAATCTACTTAATGATTATGCCACAACCAAATGGAAAGTATCATAGGGCTCGTGTGTAGCCTCGACAGGCAACAAAAACACCAGAACTTCTGCTTCCAAGAAGTCCAGCCAGGTCAATTGGTGGTCACCTTCCTTTGTGTTGTGAAGCCAAGGCACCACAGAGAAAGGTAAATAACCATTGGCCAAGAGAAAAAAATTCATTGTGCAACAATGACACGCAAACCCGGAATGCAGAAAAAACAGTTCCTATAACAAAGTATCTGCATGAAGACCAAATTTGTGTGACATCTATTTAAGAACCACACAGCAACCACATTTTCTGTCCGAGGATGTCAGACCTTCTGACTTGACATAGGACAAAAAGGAGTGGTTCTCATATTTACTAGAAAGGAAATACCAAGTGGCGAAATGTCTGTCTAGTTCATAAGTACGGTTCCAACTTCACTGCAACGGTCACCCCATAATTGCTCTGTTCCTGTGCCAATGAATATCACATGAAATGCTAACAGCTGTGAAACGTTTCCTGTGTGAACTAATTCCAGAATGAAACAGCCGTACGCCACAAAGAAATCTCAGCATAAAATGCATATGGCCGTCACTAATGTAGCAAAACAAAACTGTTCATCACTTGAACCGCAATTCTTGTCGAAGGGAACATCAATCACGACAAAATCCAGCTTTCTGCACTCGCAATATAACTGCATACGGCAGATTGAGCTTATGCGTCATAACGATGTCCGCCATTTTCTGAATACACACAACAAGCGACGAGTTGACACAGCAAAAGCATTCCATGTAACAGTCATAGCTCACAGCGTTGCTCAAGCACTAACTCAGTAGCTTGGCACACAAAACCGGAAAATACCCGACCAAACATGGCGAAATGCGCTAGCAAAGTCGTGTTCAGAATCAAACAGTTCTGACTCTGAATGGCCCTCCGCATTCCGCCATTGCTGGCCAGATTTTTCATGTCTGTCTAAAGACTGAGGATTGACTTCATTGCACTGAGTGTTCCCAATATGACTCAGTCTCTCTCTCTGTAGAAATGTCAAACCACATGGCAAGATTTCAGCCCAAAGTACGAACTCTGTAGCACCAGCAACAATCCTAGGGTTCTTTGGGAAAAATGTACTTGTGAACAGAACAACTCAGTCCAGATTAGAACCCACAATATTCGGTACACAAGGCAACAACTTAGCCACAAATACCACCAGCAAAATCTCAATGGTGAAATGGACGTAATAAGAGCTGACATTAAAGTTTAATAAACAAACCTGCAAATGTTAAACCTGTATGGCCCACCTAATAAAGACCTTGCCCTTTCAGAGATGGAAATAAAGAACTTCAGCTACATAGTAGTTGGAGACTTCAACTGCCAGTCTGAAAGGTGGGAATGGTGGGTATGCAGAAACAGATACCAGAGAAGATGAAATGGAAGATAGTAGAGGATAACCATGAGATGTCTTCCTCTTTTGCAATTCCCTCTCTTTTTTTTGCAATTCCCCATGGAAGGGGTTTGTAAATGATTCATTATGCTGTGTGGTGCTGGGGCCCGCAAGGGAAGCAAAGAATAGTAACACTGCAACCTACAAGGCATGTCATAAGAGGTTACTGATGTAGGAAGCTACCTAGTAAATAAAAGCATTGCAGCAATCGGATGTTCTGGCCTACTTGTAGCGCATAACTGCAATCGTACACTCGCTATTAGGCTCAGATCACATACAAATCACATAGTGTGGTTAACAAGTGGTCGATATGGAGCATTCAAAGAAGAAGAAAGAAATGATCCATTAGAGCTTTAAAATTTGTGTGCAGGTATAAGATAATAGCAGAAGACATGCTCTCAGATTCAGGTAAAACAATTAATTATTATCATCCTCAGAAGTTAGCACTGACTGACTCAGAATGGCTGATTTGAAGTCTGGAGATGGAAGCATTGACAGGAAAGAGGATAAAGCAAAAAGTGAAGCTAAGGTTAAAGCTGAAGAATTAGAAGAGGCTAAGAAAGCTGAAGAAGTACTGCTACAAAAAGTGAAAGAAGCACGGGCAAAGGTACCACGCATGGCACCTCACAATATCCCAAACTGGGATCTGGAACAAGTGAAAGGTAAGTATTCCTAAGAGAACTTGTAAAATTGGAAAAGAGGGTGTGTATAGAATGATGTGACTTTCTTAGAACACTACTGTCATCACCATCATTTTTAGTCAGTTCTGGAGGTTTTCAAATGACCAATTAGATCTAGGTACCATGCAATACAATATAACATACTTTTCCCTAAATTCTACATTTCTGTATATTTTCTAAAGTAGAGTAATATTAATTTTATAGATCGATTATTTTACGGATGTAATTTTTAGTGTGCATCAAGATTAACAAACCTCACCCACGTATGATTTTCTTTTCAGAAACTTGTATGTGATGTTGAATATCTCAATTGACAAGAGGACTGCAGAAATTGTATTTTGGATACAGCTAAAGACTGCATAAAGCTCTGTTCGTACCATAGCGTAAAAGTGGTCACTGGGTATGTTGTTTCTCTTTTGCTACACATCTCAGTTATATCTGCCAATAGCGGATTGTCCATTCTTCTATGTTGTCAATGAACTTTATGTTTATTTAATTAATGGATGTTCAATTCTCTACTTGACATTCATGTATATTGACAAGTCCTCAGTGTATCAATGGCGCAGGTGTACTAATCGCTGCTGTACTGGGCTGTGAATATTTAGTTTGTAAATTTGTTTTTTCTTCTTCAGCGATCTCTGGTCATGCGCTTAATTTACTGTGGACCACAAACTGGACAGTCAGCTTCAGGTCTGTCAGGTTTCCCCAAAGCTTAGTTTTCAGGTCGACTGGGTGTGGCCACATGTTGCTTCTCAGCTCACACAGGAGAGGACAGTCTTGCAGGATATGCTCTGGTGTCTGTTCCGCCTGCTGACACTGGCAGAGAGCTGTTTGACTTATTCCTAGTCTATATAAGTGTTTGTTGAGTCTGCAGTGTTCTGTGCGCAGTCTAAATATAATGACCTGGTCTGTTCTGCTTAGGTCTTTGAGGAGTCTTTTCCATAATCATATCCAGTGTTTGTCTTCCAGTCTACTGCAGATTTTCTCTGCATGAGGGTTTTAACCTCTTGAAAAGACAAGGGTTGGTAAATTTGCTCTTTGGCATTGCCCTCCTTAGCTAAGACATCAGCACTCTCATTGCCTGCAATGCCACAGTGAGATGGAATCCACTGCAAGTGAATTTCTGCCTTTTCTGAAAGCTGAGCAAGTTCTCTTTTAGGTTTTGTACTGTGCTGTCAGTGGATTTAGCCTCCATGGCTTGTATAGCTGACAGTGAGTCTGTAAAAATACCATCTTGCCTGCAGGTGCTTGCAGCTTATTCATGTGCTGTGCTCCATCAGAAGGGCTAGAGTTCTGCTTTGTAGTTGGAACATATTCTTCCAGTAGGGGCCGCTAGAGACACAGTAGTAGCATCTGGGTGCCTAATGTACACTCCTCCACCATTCATGGTTGCCTCCATTGCCGATCCATCTGTGTAAATTCTTATCCAGCTGTCTTCTGGAAACATGTAATAGAGATGTTCCATTGTAGTTGCTTTCTTCACTAGATTAGGCTCGGCATCTTTGCTAAACAATTTAGGGATGGAGGTTGAGAAGTTTAGTGCTACTGAGTCTGGTTCCCAGTGATCAAAAGTAATTCTTCAGGTATGGAATTATGATTTAGTAGTTCCAAGGGCTCCTAGAGTAGTTGATAGTAGCTCGGCCTGCTAGCTGTGAGCCGCCTCATAGCTCGGTTGAACCTCTGTCCGGCATTTTGTCCTGGTCTTTCGGCGATACGTAGACCTCTGAAGTCTGAGAAAATCTGCCTGTATGGGAATACTAATTACAGTACATTGAGCACAGGTGCCAGTGTAAGTAATTTACAATGTGCAGCTCTGCCATTGTGAAATTGAAAACAGTTTTCACAAATCGTTTCAGAGTGGAACTGTCTGAGTTGAGCGAGAGAAAAAAAAAAAAAAAAAAAAAGTAGTTCAAGTATGACTTTCCTATTTCTATTGCTTTGTGGTTTAGACTTGTACACTTTAGTCTGTTCTTTATTCTAGCCATTTTTTCATGTAGTGGATGGTGAGGCATCCTTTTGATCCTTTCAGTCTGAGAATCCTTTTCTCCACCTTCTGTCTTCCAAGAACTGGATGTTGGCTGCCTTGTCCATTTCTACAATTGGTGTAGATTTCATGGCTCCCAAAATAGTACGCAGACACCTGTTTTGTGTTTTTCCAGTATCAATTTGTTTGAATGGGCTGCTGATATCCATGTCGATGATGCATATTCAAGGGTCGGTCTAACTGCACCAGTGTACACTGACTCAGGATTGATATCAGCTCCCAGGTAGTTCCAGCCAGCTTCCCATCACACTTTGTTTTCTCATAGCCTTTCTGTTTGTTTCCATTATGTGATGTTTCCATGTCAGTCGACTGTCAAGTTTAACTCCCAAAAAGGTTGGAGTATGGGAACGATATCATTGTTAAATTTTAGTCTGAAGTGTTCTTCTTTTGTTGACAATGAGAAAAGCGTTGCTATAGTTTTGCTCCGATTTATTTCTAGACACTCCATTTACTTGCCCACATTATGACGCTGTTCAGGCTTTCCTGGAGTTTAAAGATGATAGGACCCAGAAACTCGGAGGTGTACCACACAGCTAGATCATCAGCATGGAGAGAGTGTGATACATGTCTGGGCAGAGTTTGTGGCAGATCATTAATATATACCAGGAAAAGCAATGGGGACAGTAGCTTTTCCTGTGGGACTCCTGCTCTTAATTTGAATCTGGGACTGTGCACTCCATCAAATTTTACAGATGCTTGTCTATGGTTAAGAAAGTCTTTTATCCAATAGTACATTCTACCCCGTATTTCACTGCGTAAGAGCTTGAGTAGCAAACCATCTTTCCAGACTTTGTCAAAGGCCTTGGACATGTCGAAGAACACTGTGAGGGTTTTCTTTTCTTGGAAACCATTTTCTATGTCCTGTGTGAGATATGCCACTTGGTCATCAGTGCTTCTATGCTGCCTGTAGCCTGTCTGGGCTGGATCCAGTTTATGGTTGGATTCTAAAAACCACTGGAGTCTAGTGGTTATCACTCTCTCCAGCAGTTTTGCAGTGCAACTTAGCAGACTTATAGGTCTGTAGCTCTGTGGATTCTTTCTGTCTTTTCCACTTTTGAAAATTGGGTAGGTGTGACATTTTCCAGATGTCTGGGACTCTCCCGTCTCCAACTACTGTTAAATATCTGGATTAGAAGACTGTGCTATTGGGCCTATTTGTTTGAGCATGTCGTTTGATATTCCATCTGGTACGGGGTCTTTTCTGATTTAGCTTTTTCAGTGCTCTCTGCAGCTCAGTCAGTGTGATGTCAACAAGTGAACCCTGTATGGAGGATACAGGGTTCCTTGTGCTTTGAATGTAGCATTTATCTCATGCTCTTTCCTTGCTCTGACTTCTTTCCCTTGCTCCTGACTTATTGAGCATGAGCTTTCTTGCTTGTAACACTGGGCCATCAAGGTGGCTGCTCGCTCTCTGTGAGAAGTTGTTCTTGCTGGAGAACTGTTTTCCCTCTAGATGGGTTGTCATCGTTCAGGCTTTGTAAGTCTCACAGCTTTTGAGTATCTTTTCCATGTTCAAAGAGGCTGTCTTTTCTTTCCAGGATTTTCTACACTGCTGGTTTCTTTCTCTAACATAAAGGGCCCTTGCTCTATTGTGTTGCATTACATTTTAGTCCGTTGGTGCGAGTTCCATTGTATTTCTGGCATTGCAAAGCGAGCTATGGAGAACTTCCATCTCTGGTGTCCAATATGGCTTGTAGTTTTCTCCTCCGTCTGGTATAGCCTTTTGCAGAAACTAAAATGACTTTATTGAATGCAGGTGCATCTCTGTCCACTTTTCCTGATTGATTAATTTCTTTACAGTGCTTGTCTGCTAGTTCTTGGAATAGCTTCCAGTCTGCCTTTTGTAATTCCAACTAGGTGCAGAGTTTGTAAGTTCCTCCTTGTTAATGTTGTTTATGAGGAGTTTCACAGGTCTATGGTCACTACCTCCAATCTGGTCGCAGACTTGCCTTTCGGTTATCCTGTGAATGTCGTCTGTGGCAAAAGCCAGATCTGGGGTGCTTATTGTGCGCCACCGTCGTGAGTAACGTGTGAGGATCATCTGGGTGGTTGAGAATGGTGAGACTGTTGGTGATCAGCCATTCTTCAAGGCTTTCACCGCGAGGATCTAGCGTGTCACTTGGTGAGTGGCTGTTGAAGTCTCCTACTATAAGCAAGTTGTCATTTTGAACTTTGATAGCTTCCAGCTCAGTTTGAATGGAGGGTGGTGAGTATATATTGTATAGTGTCATCTTAGTGTTGTTGATAAGAAGTTGAACAGCTATGAATTCTGTGCTCATCTGATTGGACCTGTGTAGTTCAACTGCCGGTATGGAATTGCGAACTAGTGTTACTACTCCACCCTTATGTCTATTTTCTCTATCCTGGCGGAAGGTTTCAAATCCTCTAATGTTGAATCTATTTCCTGGATTAAGGTGCGTCTCTTGGATACAGTAGATGTCAATCTTTTCTGCTGCAGAGCGTTCCTCTAGTTCTCGTTTTTGTTGGTTACCCCTTCTGCATTCCATTGCATAATTGTGAGGGTGAAAATTTGTCCTTGCTGCCAGTAGTAATACCCTGTCCTCCCCTGGCTTTACAAGAATCAACAGGGCCGCCAGTAGCTAAAGTGGACCCCTTCGAGGCAGGAGTTGGTCCCACCACCACCTGGCTGTTTCCCATGGTGGTGGCACCACAGTTATATAAATATTTGCGCATGGCCATTGAGTTGTTCATATGTGTCGATTCCTCCCCGCCAATAATGGCTGACACATTCCGTTTCTGTGGACATCTTTTTTTTGAGGTTGTTCTCTAGACAGTTTCAGTCCCCTGCTGACGAGATCTGTCTTCCCGGGTTTGTCTGGAGTTGTCCTACTCTAGATGACTTCAGCCTTCTGTTGCTGGGCTCACCAGCCCGGTTTTTATGCAGGGTGTGCTCCTGGACACTGTAGTTTAATCCCATATACTTAAGGAAAGTGTCATAGAAGTAGAAAAGACAAGAAAAAAGGGTGTCCTACTCAAGAGAGAGAGAGGACAAGTGCTATTTGTCCCATAGCTGGGGATGGGTTGGTTGCAGCCAGAGCATTTACCACTCGCTGGTGGGTTCTGCGCTGTCATCTTATGATGCCCCATCCTGCTCCCCATCTTTTGGTCTGGCCTTTCACCTTGTCTGTTCGGATTGGTTAGACTGCCAGGAGTTAGACTCCGCCGACATAGCCTGAAGGATCCTAAAGGCACACAAACCCTCAACGACGATAAGGTAGGCTAATATGGAGAATTTGTTTTATTTAACATTATTTTGTTGTGTATATCTAAACAAAACCTAACATATCACAATGACTTCTTTATTGTTTAAAAGCAAGATAATAATTAATAATAATAATAATTCCTCTTGTACCGTTATACATTACATAGGGCCTGCAAGTAATTTCTCCATACCGCTCTATCCTGGGCAACTCGCTCAATCTCCTCCATGGAACTGAGACCGATATTACCTGCCTCTCTCAGAAAAGTTCATTTCAGGGTTTCCTTAGGTCGACCTCTCTTTCTTGAACCCTTTGCATCCACTTCAATGCCTGCTTTGATATTCGTTGATCATTTCTCCTCAAGGTGTGCCCAAAATATCTCCATCTTCTCTTTCTTATAACAGTTGTCACTAGTGGCTGACCAGACATGTCTCTGATTTCATCACTTCTCCTGAATTCGTTCATTTTATATTCATTATTTTTCGAGACATCTATTTTCAAATGCATTCAACTTGCTTTCTATATCTTTAGTCATTTTCCAACTCTAGCTAGCATATGTTAGGATTGATAGAACATTTGAATTGAAAATTCGTAATTTAGTTTTAATACTATATAACTTGCAGTTCCATATTTTATTTAGACTTTTAAAAGCTGATGTTGCTTTGCCAATTCGGATCATAATTTCTTTTTTACATTTCCTGTGCAATCAAAATTGCTACCTAAATAGGTGAACTGCTCTGTTATTTTTATCATTTTATATTCCAGGGTGATTGCATTACTTGCCATAGGTGTCTTCATTATATTTGTTTTTTCATAGCTTATCTGCAGTCCAATTTTTGATGCTATAGATGACAAGTTGTCTGTTTTTCTTTGCATATCTTGGTTTTTCTTGGGGTCCAAATTTGAGGTGTAAAGAATAGAACCACTGTTACCTGCCATGCATGTCGTTAGAGGCGACTAAGGAGGTTTCGCTGAAATCGGAGGCACATGTCCTAAATGTGTAGTCTATGCGTTTAGAGACCTACCAAACCAGTGTGCAATGTAGACACGTTCTTGGCAAAGATCAAACATATCACAAAGAGTGATTAAAATTGGTCAGTAAGAACGACGCAAGGAAGAAGAGTTATAAGTAAAGGAACCCTTTCATACCTCATGGTATATAGGTCAATACAGTGTTAGGCCTGTATTTTCATTGACAGTCGGCACACGATGGGTGATGTGGTCAGCATCACCGGCCGCCTTTACTTTCCCAGAGCATGTCTGGTACCCAGTTGAGGCTGGAGTCGACCTGAGAAGCCGCCGTGGTGGGAAAAATTCCCTGCACATTGCGTGAGCTGAACCCAGACCACCAGTCTTGCGAAGCGAGTTCACTAACAACTACGCTACAGCGGCTCTCGAATAATAAAAAGTATATTGACTAAAGAATCTAAAGCTGAAAGATTGACTTCAATTTGCTGGGTTTTACGCCATATCGCTCGGTCCCTCTCTGCAGAAATGGCACACCACCTGCTGAGAGTATTGCATGAACTCTAGCTTCAGCAACAATCCTAGGATTCTCTGGAAAAAATGAACAGAGCTGTTAGGATTTGAACTCATGACCTTTGGAAAGCAAGGCAAAAGGGATAACCATTTAATCACAGAGACCCCATGTTAACAATGACACCATATTGTGCAGCTGAATATATTTGCTACTCTACTAGTATTTTATATTTTTGTGATGCTACTGGCAGTCATCTCAATGTTCCTATGTTCACTGCCAAAGTGATGTTGGTTGACATATCTTCTATTTTGACCTCATAAACAGCGCCATTGTGCTTTTCTGCACTCAATCTTCATTTCAATCAAGAGATTGAGTGTTTCTGATTCTGTTTTCACATATATGAAGCAGAGGGTCACCGAATACATTGAAAGACAACAAACAATGGTTGGTACATTTAATGAAAATGGAATACAACCAATCACAATAACATCATATAATAAAAGAGATCAGATTATAGAGCCAAGGAAGACTAAGAAAAGATGGATAGACAATATCAAGACTACGCTAAATAAACACAGATATAACACAACAAGGGCGACTCATTTGACTCTGGAACACAAATTAAAACTCCCACCCTTGCGCTTAGCGGCAAGTGGACAACCAACTCCATCATCCACCTGGGGATAGACAATAGAAGCAGTGAGCATATATGATGTTTGACTTGTCCATACTTTTGGATACTACTTTAGCTAGTTTATCTGCCTTTTTATTTCCCTTCCGCCCGAGTGGTTACTGGGGGCCCAAATTTGGGGTGTACGGTATAGAACCACTGTTACCTGCCACGCATGTCGTAAGAGGCGATTAAGGAGGTTTGGCTAAGATCGGATGCACGTCCTAAGCGCGTGAGCGTCTATGCGTTTGGGGCCTACCAAACCAATGTGCAAGCGTATACACGTTCTTGGCAAATATCAGACATATCACAAAGAGTGATTAACATTGGTGTAAAGAGCGACGCAAAGAAGAAGAGATTTCCCTTCATCCTTACAAGCCCAATATGTGTTGAGGCGGGACTGCATAATACAATTTACTCATTCAGTAGGAATCTTGCCTGCATAGTAATCAAGTCTTACTATTATCATATGCATGGCTTTTTGTTTTGTCAGTCACAAAGTCATAGATGATGCTGTTTGGAGGTATTGGCACAGACCATGACCAGAGAAATCATCTTCGTTTTTGTCCCTGGGCACACTGCAGTCAGGGGTAATAAATGAGATGATAGCTTGTCTGATACCGTTGTGATATCAGCGAGCACTGCATTGGACTGAAACCTATGGACATGTCTGGAGTGCTATGATGATAGTCTTCATATAACTTATAACCTGGCGAGGTGTACCTATTATGTTCCTTATTTTTCATCTCTGTCTTGGAGTAATTCCCTGTAGTACCTGTCCAATGGCAATATCCCCTCCGTATGTTATGCTACTTTACTGGAGTGTCAGTCAATTCATTGCCATGACTGATGTGCAAGTGTACAGATCATAAAGGCTTTTTTCCAAAACTAGGAGAGCGTATGAGAGTAGCAGAAGCATAGAAGACGACATGTCAGATTTGAAAAGAGTGTATTGGAAACCGATAGAGAGTATGATCTACTATATGTATGTGTATGCAGGTACTTCAATGAATTGCCAAATAGGACATTACTGTTATCATAAATACAATTCACACTACATAATGGCTACATTCAAAGCAGGCATTGAAGTGAGAGGCGAAGGGTTCGAGGAAGAGAGGACACCTAGGAAACCCTGAAACGAATTTTGTTGAGAGGCGAAATATCCTACTCAATTCAGTGGAAGAGATTGAGCGAGTTGCCCATGACAGAGCGCTATGGATAAATTATTTGCAGGCTCTATGTAACATATAAGGGTGCAAGAGGAATATATAAATGCTACATTAGAAATGTTGTGCTATTGAGTATGATTTCACTCCTTGATGCTATGTCTGTTTGTGTGTACTTAAATTTTGTGCACTGGGGTCATTAACTTCTGCTTGATGTGTTTACATAATTATATAAGAGAAAAGGTAATGGAATAATACTATTCTGTCTCCAGAATTGCAGAGCTATTCATCAAAAATAGCAATGATGCTATTGCTGTTATGGGCAGAATTGTGCGTACAGCATTCTACCATCGATATGTCACCATAGAACTTACTAATGTGGCCAGTTGGGAACAAATGTTTATTCCCCATACAAAAAAATTGAGGAGACAGGTATGTTACTTTCACTGCTCCTCACTCTCTGTAACACTGTTTATTATTTTATTTCATCTTTATCTACTAAGAAGCTAAGATGTAATCGACTTGCCATATCTATAATCTGGACCAGTTCAAATCTGTGCACACAGTTGCCAAGTTAACCTATATATTTTGGTTGTGTTTATGACATAGTTTCTATCTTTTTAATCTAGAGACTCTAAAATTAAGATTGGTTGTGACCTAGAGATGTGTTCAATGTGTCGAGCCATTCATATCATATGTAACCATCCATTTATGTGCTTTTGAATATAAGTTACAGGAGAGTCCTCCATATATCATGGACAGAGAAGAGAACAAACTGATCTATCCAGAAAGTACTCAAAATCAAAGTAAATGGGCTACAAATAAGAATGAGAAAATAGAAGTATTTTGGACATATAAAGAGTCACAAAGGGTTGGAGAAGACCAGTATGGAAGGAGGCAAAGAGAAGAGGAGGAAGACCATGGAGAAGATGGATTAAGACCATGGAGAAGATGGATTCAGGATGTAACTGATGATTTGACTATGACAGCTACAGAGGCAGGACATCTGGCATACAAGAGGGAAAGATTCCAAAGGACTGTTCGGGTTGCAAAGTTCTGCTCAGGATAAGCTATTTTATGATGTGACCTAGAGTTCATACTTTCAAGATTATACTTAATGGGTGAACAATATAGAGTACAAACATGCATGTATTCTAAGTCTGCATACTGGGGCAGTTCTGTAGGATATACTTCCTATGATTTCTGCTTCCCGTTTGGCCACCCTCGTGATGGTAGGTCTGACATTTTTACTTTGTGGCTAAATCTCTGAGGCAGATTGGCGACCATAGAATCCGTTATCCCATTCCTCATTGTGAGGTGTCGTTGCACCATGTTACGCGCCTTACAGCCTGGTGCATCCATTTTCTGCAAGCATTTGTTTCGGATTAGCATTCCCTAGCGGACACGTGCATCCGATTTCAGCCAAACCTCCTTAGTCGCCTTTTATGACATGCATGGCAGGTAACAGTGGTTCTATTCTTTACACCTCAAATTTGGGCCCGGTAACTAGAGTAAATAAAAAGAATCGCAGAAATCGGATGTGCTGGCCTACTTGTAGGCGCATAACTGGAAAAACGTACAATCGTTCTTAGGCTCAGATCACATACAAATCACACAGAGTGGTTAACAAGTGAGTCGATATGGGCGTTCGAAGACGAATAAGAAGATGGATGTAATTGCTAACATACCCATGACTCACCACAGAAAGAATAAAACTATTGCCGAGGTCCTCAAAAATCATAAACACTACACAGCACCAAACAACTGCAAAAGACAGTCATTTCCTCAATTTAACATTAGCTATGAAAAGAGCATCCAACTCACTGTAGTTTTAAACAAACAATAATAACATTACCATGTGATGACATTGAAGATTTTTCATAGTTATTTTTATCTTTTCTTCACTGGCAGCCATTGTGGTGCTTGATGCAACAAGATGTGTCAAGCTGAGAAACAATGCTATATCCAATGGTAAGTTCACTTTAACTTCTTTATCATCATTCTTCTTTGAAAGCTCCATACTGACCACTCGCTGTGATTTGTATGTGATCGAGCCTAAGAGCAATTGTACATTGTGCCAGTTATGCGCCTACAAGTAGGCAAGCACATCCGATTTCTGCTATGCTTTTTATTTACTAGGGTAGCTTCCTAGGCCCCTACTTCAGTCGCCGCTCATGACATGCCTTGTAGGTAGCAGTGTTACTATTCTTTACTTCCCTTGCAGGCGCAGCACACACTTTGGTTAACATCATTCAAATTCAATAGCTTCTCCTAAGCTGAACTTTGCCACCCTAACAGTTCTTCAGATTTTTTTTCTTAAACCAGATGTTATGTTTATACGAGGGCGCATTGAAAAGTAATGTCTCCAAGTCCATAACTTTGTTAATATTCATAATTTACAAATGAAACATACATTTTCAGAAAGCTTGAGATGTCCACTACACAATAGAGTCATTATTTTTCGACATAGTCACCTCCACGTTCCACACACACATGCCAACGTCGAACTAGTTGTTGCATCCCGTCGAAGAAAAATCTGATGACATCAGGCGTGTCAGGAACACCTGATGCGATATGAACGAGAAGGCGATGACTTTATCTGCCGGTCACTGGCGATGAGTCATGGGTGCATCATTACGACCCTGAAAACAAGCACCAGTCTATGGAATACAGGCACAAAAACTCACCCACCCCAAAAAATTCAAAACTGTCGCGTCAGCGGGAAAGGTTTTGATGACCATTTTTTGGGACTGCCAGGGCGTAATCCACACAGAATTTTGGAACGCGGCAATACTGTCAATTCTGATCGGTATGTGGAAGCGATGAAGAAACTACGGGCAAGACTGCTACGTGTTCGTCCTGGAAAACACGCAGTCCTTCAACATGACAATGCTCGTCCACACACCAGTAGACAAACAGCGGCAGCATTAGAGCGTCTCAATTTTGACAACATTTTAGCGCACCCACCATATAGCCCCGATTTGGCACCTTGTGACTTTTCCTGTTCCCAAAGCTCAAGGAACATCTCAAGGGAAACAGATATGCTTCTGCGAGGATATGGCAGCAGATGTGCGTACCTGGCTGCGTGAAAAATCATCAGATTTTTTCTTGACGGATGCAACAACTAGTTTGGCGTGTGTGTGTGGAGCGTGGAGGTGACTATGTCGAAAAATAATGACTCTATTGTGTAGTGGATATCTCAAGCTTTCTGAAAATGTATGTTTCATTTGTAAATTATGTATATTAACAAAGTTATGGACTTGGTGGCATTACTTTTCAATGCGCCCTCGTACCATCTATCAGATCCTGAATCCATCTTTGCCATGGTATTCCTTTTCTCTTTGTTGGAATGCCTCCATCGATAAATGTCTTCTCCCGCTGTTCATGTCTTTTATATGTGTCTAAAATACTTGAATTTTCTTCTTATTTCTAGAAGTTAATTATGTTGTATATATATTACGATTTTCGGGTGTTCCCTATGGATTGTTGGCTGCTTGTCTTAAATGGCAGTTCAACAGAGTAAATAGGAGACAGCGTAAAGAATCCATTTTTATATCTCGAGGTATATTGGGTAATACGACATTAGGTCTATTTTTCATTGACCATTGGCAGACGATGGGTGATTTGGTCAACATAACCCCAGTCACCTTTTCTTCCCAATGCTTTTCCTGGTACCCAAAATTAGGCTGGATCAACCCGAAAGCCGTTATGGTCTGAAAAATATTCCACGTCAACTGTGGAATCGAACCCAGCTCACTAACCTAAAAAGCGAGTTTACTAACAACTACACTACTGCGGCTCTCCGTAAATAGGGGTAAATTGAAAGTTTGTTGGAGCCATGTATGGTTAAAGTCATGTTTACCATTTTCTTTGACTCCAGTGTGGTGGTGTATAACGAATACACACTACAACACCAAAACATTACCAACGAATACTACCTGGAGGACATCTATTGCCTTTCTAATGACATGCAACCCTCCAAGTGAATGTGAACTTGTGGGCAACAGGAACTTCTTAGTCAAGTACTGCATTCATGTAGTCTGTCTGGATCCTACTCTCTCGACATGGCTCCTTGCAATTTTTGACTGTTCATGAAGCTGAAAATGCAGCTGATAGGGACTAGATTTTAGTCACAAGAAGATATGTGAAATACGATGGCCAAGCTATACTTTATTCTCAAAAAGAATTTCCTAAAAAATGACAGTCCACTTGAAGTGTATAGTTTCACAGAAAGTACTTTGAAGATGATTAAGGTTTCAGACCTTCCTGTGAATAGTTATATTCTTCTCAGGCAAAATGGTGACTATACTATCATCAATATGGTATTTGACATCATTGACATGGGATTTTGTAGTTTCTTTGTGTTTGTCACTAGAAGTGAATGAAATATCAAATGCAAAAGTTATGAGAAGTCAACATTTGACCAAGAAGTTTATGCATGAAGAGTAGCCAGAGCATTAGAATTAGACAAAGCACAAAGAAATAACATTTCTACAAGATATTTTCACCATCTTCTAAATTACAACGAGGACCCTCGCCGGTGCTATGGAATTCGTCCACTGTCTATGAGATCTTCCTTGTAAGAAAGAGATCAGACCACACATGGTTACTCATCAAAGTGCAATGATGATGATCCAATCAATCAAAGCACATTTTAAGAGTGGTATGCTCTCATTTATGTGACAAGGGCATGTCTCAGACACTGTGGAACGAGTTCGAGAAATAGGCGTTAAGTTTGGAAATGATAGACAGTTTCGTCTTCGTGGTAGAGAGAAGATATACTAATCACTTCTCATGGGTACGATGAGCAAATGGACTTTGGGATGGCTGCTGCAGCGGAGGACAGCACGAATGGGAATGCCCAATGTGCCATGACATCGATCACATAACATAACACTTTAAGATAAATTTTCAATTTGAAACAAATCTCTAGTGTATTTTTAATTAGGATTCTTAATTAAACCAAGCATATAAAGTTTTGACACATACATTGTTCACAGAAGGCCAGAAAAGTCTTTGGGTCAGATACTTGCCAGAAAAAACCAGCCCTGACTTTCTCCGTGTTCTATTTCCGCTGTCACAAAGTGCTCAAGTACAGACTCATGATGGTTTGCAGTAAGTAAACAAGCAACACTTCATATTATTTGTATCTTTGACATATTGATAATTTGTTGTATCTTAGACTCCACATAATTTGAAGTTTTGTGTGTTAAAGTTTAGCATGTGTTCTTCTTCTTTGAGCGCTTCATATTGACTGCTTGTTAACCACTGTGCAATTTGAATGTGATCTGAGCCTAAGAGCAATTGTACATTGTGCCAGTTATGCGCCTACAAGGAGGCCAGCACATCCTGTTTCTGCAATGCTTTTTATTTACTAGTGTAGCTTCCCTAGGTCCTACAATAGTCATCCCTTACAACATGCCTTGTAGGTCACAGTGGTACTATTCTTTGCTTCCCTTACGGCCCCGGCACCACACGGGCAACCATGGTAAAGAAATGACATCATAAGTGCGACAGACTTTTGGTTAAAGGCGTATATCGAAATTGGTGTGAAGCTATTGGGTCATATTGTCTCAAAACAGACATTGATGTAAGATTTCTAATGAGTTTAAAGTTACAATGCAAAAAGTGTCATTAATACTATCGCACATTTCCAAAGGGGCCCATATGGGTCATCTGTACCAATATACAAGAACATTTTATTGTAGTGATACCTCCATACCACATATGTTAGCACACACACATTGTACCGAAGATGTAGTGATTTGAAAAGGTCTCCAAGTAGCTTCGCCATTGCCAGTCCAAAGCCTTGACGTGAAAGGGGGATGGCATCTAACTTTAACTGTAATGTAAGTTATTTAAAAACAATATTACAAATATGTCTACATTTCTTGTTTATTTCATGACTAATGCAAATATCATCATTGGCCCCAATGTATGATCTAGGATGATACACCTTTGCATGAGACTTGTCATCAAATGTCATATTGGTGCGTTTAGTTAAAACTAAAATTTCGTTTCAGACTCGTCAAATATGCCGCTAACATCAAAGGAAAACTTTATATTACAAATCCAGGTTTCCTATAGCAATTTTTCCCATCAGACATTTGCGTCGGTATAATTCTAAGATTGTGTGCAACATTTCACTACTGTAGAATTGATGGTTTTGCTGAAATTTGCATTGGACTGTGGGCATGAGTTGTTGAATGGACTATAATACTATCTCTAACCAAGAACTGCTTGCCAGTGCCAACAAGAAAATGTGAACACCATTATCCAAAAGAATTGCTGGAGATGGATAAGGCATGTGATATGAATGGAGACTAACTTTGTCATGAAAACAGCACTGAAATGAACACTTAGAGGATAAAAGAAAACATGGAAGACCCAAAACAACCTGGAGGATAACAGTAGAACAAGAATTGAATGAAAGAAATCACAGATAAAACACAATACAGAGGAAAGTTAAGAATACAGAAGAATGGTGTGTATTTGTTGCTGCATTAAGTGCCAGGTGCATCAAAGGCTAGAGAGAGATCATTACTAATATTATAATAATAATTCCTCTCATACCTTTATACGTTACATATCACCTGCAAGCAATTTCTCCATGACTCTGTGTCCTGGACAATTTGTGTGTCCTGGACAATTTGCTCAATCTCTTCCATGGAACTGA
This sequence comes from Arion vulgaris, assembly GCA_020796225.1. NCBI lineage: Eukaryota > Metazoa > Mollusca > Gastropoda > Stylommatophora > Arionidae > Arion > Arion vulgaris. The sequence continues at coordinate 29,212,930 of CM036767.1, forward strand.
GACCGATATTTCTTGCCTCTCTCAGCAAAGTTCGTTTCAGTATCTCCTTAGGTCATGCTCTCTTTCTTGAACCCTCTTCAATGCCTGCTCTGATATTCTTTGATCATTTCTTATCAAGGTGTGTCCAACATCTCCATCTTCTCCTTCTTATAACAGTTGTTACTAGTGGTTGACCAGACATTTCTCTGATTTCATCACTTCTCCTGAATTCGTTCCATTTAATGTTTATTATTTTTACTAATATTACTACCCAAATATATAAAGCCGTTCTTCTGAATTAGTGTGTATGCAGTTATTCCAGGTACTTATTGTTTCTGAAGCCAAATTACAATTACTGTCATTTTGGTTATTGGTTACTAAACTGACGTCATTGCACTCCGGGCAGACCCATAGGTGCTCAGTCTCCCCAACAGATATCGAAGAGTATGATACTGATGGTTCCCTTGGCTTGCTGATTAAACACACCTCTCACTCTGCCTCTCAGGCATCCAATCGACTTGTACAACGGGTAACTCCAAACTGCCTAAATCGCTTATTCGATTCAACATCGATTTTAAGTGTCGTCATCCAACAGACAGCGGCGAAGAGACTGAAGAACATTCCCACTTATCCATCCTCAACTCCCCAACAATCAATGCTGTTGATACTGTCATTTTACTTTGCAGGATTGGCTTGGTGGAAGCCAACTCAAAACCAGATCTACAGGTTTTCTTAAAGTCATATCTAACAGTTACTATCAATGGCAAAAATGTATTGTCATTGTACAACAAGGAACCAACTGAAAAAGAATCTGGTATGTTTTCCTCATATATTATTGTCAAATTTGTTTTATGTGATCAGTGCCAGTTATTTACTTTATTAGTTATTTAGTTACGGTGGACACATATAAAGAGACACAGCGGGCTGGAGAAGACCATCATGGAAGGAGGCATCCCGGCAAAGAGGAGGAACACTGAGAAGATCATTGGATAAAGATAATAGGGATAGTTATAATTTTTTTAAATTAGGTCATTCCACTCTTGAATGCTGTATGTTCTTATAAAAATGTATTGTTTAAAGCTTCTTTAATACTTCCCTTGATTATGCAAATATGGGAACAATAAGATTTTTCCTAACACTATGTCAGTAATTCTTTTCAGTTTCTGTAACAAAACTACTCTCATAGATTTTAGTTGTTAGTGCAAACCCATCCCTCGATAACCTGAGAGAATGTTGTCCAATAAAGCGTACAGATGGGTTACTGATAAGATTTTATGAACATAAAACCCAACTTTTAGTATTAAAAGTTTTTAACAGACAACTACATGAATTTATGTGCACCCATCACCAACAAAACTTAACCTTCTTCGCCCTGTACCTTCTACCACTCCTTCCAATTGTTCACTACGATCTTCTCCTCCCACACAGGTGGTTTGCATCCCTCCAGACCTTCCCTTATCGGACAGCGAGAGATGTGTTTTAAGTAAGGGTCTCAAGTTTGTTCCTCTCCGACCAACCATTGACCACTACTCTACTCTTCAAGATGTGCACCGTTTTCACCGTGGCTTACGGCTGAAATTTCATTTTCGGAACCAGGTTGACACTGACCATTGTCATGACATGAGTATGTTCGCTAAATATTCTACTGCAAAACATGATTGGACACCCAACCCTGGTGTCTCCAACGCTCTTGATCTCTACATCAAGAATACTTTACACGATATTGGACTGCTCCACCCCAAACGCCTAGGGCATTCTAACATGTCCCCGTCCGAGTTTCGTGCTCTATCACACCTCCGTCGACGTGATGACATTGTTATCAAACCCGCCGATAAAGGCGGTGCAATAGTGGTATGGAGCAAAGAACTATACCTTCAGGAAGGCCGCAACCAATTACTTGACACCCAATTCTATAAAACTAGTTCTTCTGATGTAACACTATCTAACAATAGTAAAGTCCGTACAGTAATTAAGAACTTAATTGCCTCTAACGATCTTCCTCCCGCAGCATCATCACTTTGTGTCATCGATAGCTGTTTAGGAAAACCCGCCTTTATATGCTCCCCAAAATTCATAAACTGAACAATCCGGGTAGGCCCATCGTTTCTGCTTGCTCTTGTCTCACGGAACATATCTCCGAATTTCTGATAGTATCTTCAATCCTATAGTCACCACACTACCTTCATTCTTGAAAGATACGAACCACACCTTGTCTGTTTTTTCGTCTATTGAGTTGTTGCCTGGCAGGACTTACCGTCTCTTCCTCCTTGATGTGTGCTCATTGTACACCTCCATACCTCTTTCCCGACGGACTTCAAGCTCTCCAGTTCTTTCTGACAGGAGAACTAACCCACTTGTCTCCACCTCGGCTCTCCTTCGCCTTGCAGAACTAGTTCTAACTCTCAACTCCTTTCAGTTCAATGACCAGTTCTTTGAGCAGATCAGTGGGGTTGGCATGGGTACTAAAATGGGACCCAGTTATGCTTGTCTATTCATGGGTCATCTTGAGCACCTAGTATGGAATTCCTATGATGGCCCTCTTCCGTCTGTGTATCATAGATACATTGATGATTGTATTGGCATTACCGATATGCCTGAAGCCGATTTGTCACGCTTCATTAATGTCATCCGGCTATTCGGTTTACATCTCACATCTCTACCTCTTGTGTCAACTTTCTTGACATCACTATCACTATCAGCCTATCCACCATCACTACATCAGTCTACTACAAGCCTACTGATGCACATAGTTTTCTTCTTTATACCTCTTCCCATTCCCAGGCTTGTCGTGACTCTTTACCATTCTCTCAACTCTTACGCCTTCATGCCTCTGCAGCGAGGCACGATTTTCTTGATAGAGCTCATGAGATGCTTGATTTCTTCCGCCAGCGCCTATACCCGGAGAATGTGCTTACATCTGCCATGCATCGAGTTCAGCTAATTGCTCGCCAGGAGGCCCTCTCTCACATACTTAGAACCCCCAAGTCTGACAGGGTTAAACTTATCTTAACTTTCCACCCTCATAGTTCCCTGGTGAAAAGGTCTTATTCCATCATCTCCTATTCTTCAGTCTGATCCTGAGACACGTTCAGTCTTCCAACACTATCCTTTGGTGGCGTACAGACGGGACAGAAGCCTTAGGATATGTTGGTTCACAGTCGCCTCAAGCCTAATATCCATAGTTATTTTGGCACCATCCAGTGTGGCGCTGCAACACTTGTGCTTATGTAATACAGACCCGCACGGTGTCTTTTCCTAAAGCCACGTTCGTTGTTGAAGACAGTTTCACATGCGAGTCCCGTAATATTATCTATGCCATTATCTGCAAAACGGTCAACAAGTCCTATATTGGGAAACCGGCAGGAAACTCAGTGACCGATTAGCCCAACATTTGCGCGATATACGCCAATGCTCTGTGACCCTGTAGCTACCCATTTCAATGATACTGGCCATTCAGGAGCTTGGGATGTCCAGGTCACAGCCATCCGATCATGTTCCTCTGATGATCGTAGTAGATTTGCTCTGGAGAATCGGTTGATTTCTTTGTATGGTACCTTGCGACCACGCGGCTCAACGTATTACATTCTTATGCTTCTTAGTACTTTCTCTTCCCATGCTTTGTAATCTATATGGGTTTATGTTGCATGTATTACATTCTTATGCTTCTTAGTACTTTCTCTTCCCATGCTTTGTAATCTATATGGGTATATGTTGCATGTATTCAAGTTATATATTTACTAGATGTTTCATTGTTTCTTTTCCGTTCTATTCCTGTTTTTAGTGTTACATTTATTTCGTTATTCGTTTTATTCCAGATTTTCCTTAGATACGTTTGTATTTGGTCGTCCATTTGTGTTTCATTTTAATTTGTCACTCCTGTTTGTTCGTTTGCTTGATAAAGGCCTTGTTGGTCGAAACGTTGCTGTTTATCGTCACTGTTTCTGTATTTTGTAAAACTATAGTACTTTGTTTGTACATGTTTCAACTTTTTAGTACATACGTACCGAGTTATTCTGAAGTAGGATGCCAGATTTGATTAGAGGTTGGGATAATTGACTCATGTCCTTACTTTGTTTGTGAAATGGTAAATGTTTGAGTTGTGTAATTATTGTTTTCTTTGTGTGTTATAGAGATCAAGGCTGAGTTAGAAAAAGCTGTACTTGCTTTTGGTGAATTGAAACAAGTTCCAACAGAAATGGCTGACAAACAGAATCAGCGCAGAGAGGATAAAAGTGAAACTGCTCGTATCATGAAACGCACTATGAACCAGCAACATGTGGGAGATCAGCCAGCAAGCAACGGGCCGCAATGACCCACCTGTGCAAAGAGGAGGCAGTGGAAACTGGGGTGGTAGTCATTTTGGTCAGGGAGCCAGTGTTGGTTTTGCAGGTTTGTACACTGGCGTTATCGAAATAAACTCATTAAATATTCTATTTCTTCTTCGTTCTTCTGTTACTGATTAGATTCATCAATAGTTAAACTACCTCATTGATAAACATACTGTGGTCACGTTAATTTTTGTTAACTTTTTTACTTCGCAGGAGGGTATACAAATTAAAATATCAGTTTGTAAAATTTTTTAACAAAGTTCGATAAATGACATGTATTTTTGTACATAAATGTGTATATCTTTATAACAAACTAATCATACTGTGAAAGAACAAATTTAAAACCGGTAACAATCAGAATGTTGGAATATAAATTTAAAGCTAATTTTACAATGATACAAATCTTGGTGTAGTCTGTGGCAAATGATCAAAAAGGCAGACGTAGGTTGCAGCAACTGGTAGTTCTTCTTTTGTCGTCACACTGTTACCCGGTTATTGCCCAGAATCGTAGTTTCTGGTTTTGTCTTGTGCTGTTCTAGTGAATCAGGTGAGTTATTTTTGCTTTTTGACAGGATCCTGCTATGTCATCTAGTCATATTTTTGTGGTCTTTTCTTGCCTTCTTTCCTGATGTTCTGTTGTAGAAGACTGTATACAGTGGAGTTTAGTTGCATTCTTATTAAGTGGCCAAACCACTTCATTCTGTTTCTCAATGTAATTCAAGCAAAGGGTTTTGTGCCAACATTCTTTCTTATTCTGATGTTGGTGAGTGTCTTTTCTGGTGTTGGTAACTTTTTGTAGGCAACACATTTCACATGCAGTTAATTTTACAAGTAGGCCAGCACATCCAATTTCTGCGATGATCTTTTATTTACTAGGTAGCTTCCTAGGTCCCTACCATAGTCACCGCCTATGACATGCCTTATTGGTCACAGTGTTACTATTCTTTGCTCCCATGAGAGCCCGCGACATATGGGCAGGCATATAAATCTCAAGTTTGTTTTTTAAACTTTTCTGACATTTTGAAGCACATTGATGGGGGTTTCTATTAACTCGTCTCTTTCCCTTTAATGTCTTCTCAGTTGTGCATATACCCAGAACCTTCATCTCTGGTCCTGATAAGAAATAGACAAAGTATAATTTGCATTCTCCACCATTCTCAGGGAGGGAGGGGAGCAGATAAACAGCATAAAACATATATGCTATTTCTTTGGTCGCTCAACTGTTTTCCATATCCTTCACAAAGCTGCTTCTCAACATCCGTTCATCATCCCCATCATATGTCATGCCTGCTGTTGCCTCCCAACTTATCCTATTTCTTTTTATAATCCTTTACAGACCTCTAGGTATATGGATACTGTATTAGTACTGTGTTAGGTAGGACATATTGTAAATTTATTTTGGGAACCTTCTTTCCAAAGCCTGCCAGATAGAAGTGGGTATTAAATTCCAAGCTCATATAATGTCTACTTCTTACCAAAGCTTATTATGCAATGCTGGGTTCTCAACATGCTGCAGCACAAGGAGAATTGTTAAATAATGTTGCTGTAGTGCGATTATTAGATCCCTTATCATTGTCCTGGCAAATCGCAAACTTGAGATTGAGATGATACACCGTATGGAGATGCTTTGAAAATCATTAGTGATTTAACTCTGGGATTCACACAAGGACATTGTGGATACTTTTGCATTTTAAAAAATGACCTCTAAATGGCAGACAACCAAATAAAACTAATACAGCATTTGACCTCAATTGATGTTTTGATCATCTCAAGTCAAATACATTTTCAGTTTACATAGTAGATTCAGGTGTTGTCCATTGATGTGATAGTTTTGACAGTGTTACTTAGAATTTCTCTCTTCTTGTTCAAAATTTGTGCTTTTTCCTCCCCAAATTTGTCCTTAAAAATGTTTCATCTTGTTCACTTTGATAAGAACATTGCCCCTATACTGCAGTGCATGCCTAAAATCGTCATAAAAGGATACAAAACACAGACTATTTTTATTGACATTTTTCATCTTCTTATTTATTTTAATATGTGCTTCTTTTCCTGTGGGACGGATTAGTGCAAAAGTATTCGCTTCGGGCACAATGGGTTGTGGTTCATTTCCTGCCAATGATGTTCCACAGGTGAGAAAAGGAATTCACTCTCCTACTCCCTGCACACTTGGTTCTAGAAATATAAAGGAACAGACACTTCATACCCTACAGTCTGCAAAGGTTATGGAACATTTTCATTCACTTCTTTCTTAATTAAAAAGATTATATCTTCAAATCTTAGAGCAGAATCTATCACTTATGTTGATGTTGTGAATTTTCATCCTAACAAAAAACCACCAGCTAAGATATTGTATATCTTTATTGAGTCAATGCAAAGTATCAGAAATCAATATATGATGTTCAGAATTAGAGTGAAGTGTCTACAGGCAAAGAATTGACTTCATTGGACTGAGTTTCACAATATGACTGTCTCTTAGCAGAAATGGCACACCACCTGCTTGGAGTATTGCACAAAATGCGTAGCTACAGTAACAATCATAGCGATCTCATGCTCTTGTGAATTACATTGCCTGGATAAAAACAAGGAGACATCTTGACCACTTCACCACATATATTGGAGTTTAGCAGTATCAAAAGATTTTCAACTGCTGTTCTCAAGTAACTGCCCTCTCATTGGGGAATGACCAAAAAACAATAGAGCCATTGCTAGAACTAGAAACCGCCCGAGTGGTTACCGGGGCCCAAATTTGGGATGTAAAGAATAGAACCACTGTTACCTGCCACGCATGTCGTAAGAGGTGACTAAGGAGGTTTAGGGAAATAGGATGCATGTGTCCGCTAGGGAATGCTAAGCCGAAACAAATGCTTGCAGAAAACGGATGCACCAGGCCATATGGCGCATAACATGGTGCAACGACCCTCACAATGAGGAATGGGATAACGGATTCTACGGTCGCCAATCTGCCTCTGAGATTTAGCCACGCAGTAAGAATGTCAGACCTACTATCACGAGGGTGGCCAAAACTTACTGCGGGAAGAGGTCAGCACAAACGAGGAAGCAGAAATCATAGGAATTATATCCTACAGAACTGCCCCGGTATGCACACTTGAGAAGAAAGAGGTGGCCCACTTACACTAGTGTCCAAGACAAACTGTATGGTGTGGCTGATAATCTGAGACAGACGGCTGCCTTTATTAGAGAATCTGAAATCCCAATCTAGTGAGAACACAGAAGACAGAAGAACTAGAGACAATAGAGTATTCATTTATGAAACAATTCAACTGCCCATTAACAGCCAATATATGTCATCATGGAAGAAAAAAATAAGTGCAGACAACAAATAGGACCAATCAATACACACCAACTTCATAGGACCAATCAATACACACCAACTTCATAGGAAACAATAGGTTTTGTTTAAGTATTGACGATTTCAGAGGTACCAATATATACTCAAGATATTCTTCATAAATTAATGACTTAAATTGAAATCCTTGATAGCATAGTGGTTAGCCATTTGCTTCATAAGCACCGGGTCCCAGGATCAAATGCCCCTATTGGTACGGAATTTTCCGACGATATCGCTCCCAGGTTGACTGAGCTTCAGCTAGGTGCCAGAGAAACACTGTAAGTAAAGACGGTCAGCAAATGCTGACCACATCACACAGTATGCCTTGGTAAAAGTAAAAATTCCGGCCTAATGCCGCATTCCCCAATATATTTCACATGAAAACATGTTCTTTGTTTTAACCGCACCTTACATTACCCTTGCTAGAGGGGACTGGAATTAACCAGAGGCTGTGAGGATGCAGCCTGAACCTAGAAAAGAGTATGACAAGCCTGAGAACCTAGCATGACCACCTACTTGAATGTAAAAGACGAAGAGAGCCGCAGTAGCGTAGTCAGTGAACTCGCTTCTTAGGCTAGTTGTCCGGGTATAGTTCCACAGTGGGTTGGAATTTTTTCGACCATAGTGTCTCAGGTCGACCCAGCCTCAATTGGGTACCAGAAAAAGCAGTAGGAAGTAAATTCGGCCAGCGTGATGTTGATCACATCACTCATTGTGTGCCGACGGACAATGAAAAATCCGGGTCTAACTCCGTAGTACCCTGTATACCTCATGGTATAAAATGGTTCCTTTACCTTTTTTAGAAGACAAAGTACTGTATGTACCTCCCCTCTAAATGCTGTTATGATTTAGTACTGTAAGGTTTCTCCTATGATGAGATGAAGAATCGGTCTAACTCCAGTATTACCCTGTATACCTCATGGTATAAAATGGTTCCTTTACCTTTTTTAGAAGACAAAGTACTGTATGTACCTCCCCTCTAAATGCTGTAATGATTTAGTACTGTAAGGTTTCTCCTATGATGAGATGAAGAGGTTTGTCATAAGAAGATATATGAACAAATGGGAACCATAACATACAGACTACCATAAAGATAATGCATATTGCCAGCTCAATAGAAAAAAACAATGCAAAATGTTGCACATGCCACAACAGTCTGAGGTACAACAATGTGAAGAGAGAAACGTCTGATAAGTATAGTTGTTTCTCTCTCTGGTATTCTATTTCCAATTAAATGTATGGCTGCAACTTATGACTAACATTTATATTAGTTTTTTAATTCAGCATTTCTAATGAAAGATAATAATAGCTGTCCATCACAAGCGATGATGATAACAGCCTCAGACGTGTGCTGCTACACCTCTCTGGTGTGCGCGGAGGTGTCTGTAGAGTCCAATCCTCGATTACAATCCCCTACCACAGGTGGGGCATACATGATCAAGGTTAGACATGTAGATGTTGTGTGTTGTCTTTTCGCGCAGTTCACATTCTCTGTGTCTCAATGGCACAATGATTCTCAGCTATGCAAGCTCCTCTTGTGTTGTTACAGCGCGATATTTGGTGATATTGCACAATGGGTGTCTATATTGAAGCATTTTAAAGACACTTTACATGTGTCTTTGAAGCGATTTTTTTCTCTCCACCATCTGATTGTCTGCCACCTTTAAGCTCGACATACATCAACTGTTTTGGGATGCTTTTATCGGGCATCTCATTGGGCCTTCTGCAGCAGGGTGTTGACGCTTGGGATCTTTGCTCTCATGAGGACTTCAGTATCTGGAGTTTTGTCCTGCCAGTTTATGTTTAGTAGTCTGCATAGACAACTTGTGAAAGATAGTATTGAAACTGTTCATAACTTTGTTTGTAATTCAATACAGTTTCTGTAACAAAACCACTTTGATATAGTTGGGTTGTTAGCTCTAACCCAATCTCCCAATGTCTGTGGGGTGTCTATGGTGAAGATTTTACTTGCCATTCTGAAGGTTGTGGGTTCGAATCCGGACCGAGTTACGTGTACAATTTTTTCATGAGATCCCTAGAATTGTTGCTGGAGCTACACCGAGTTTATGCTTTGTGCAACACTCTCGGAAGATGGCATGCTATTTCTGCAGACATGGAGGGGGTCATATTAGAAAACCTGGTGTAATGAAGTCAATCCTTCGACTTTATACCCAATCTCTTGATAACATGGGAAAAGGTTGTTTTAAATAGGACACAAATTTGTATAGATGGGTTACTGATAAGATTTTTTCAAACATAAAACTTCCTTCTATTGTATCAGATCTCATTGGACATAAGAGAGGCCACCAGTGCTGACTCATGTCCAAGGGCAACTGGGGACGTAAAAATGTTGACTTAATACGCAATTTAGACACAAAAATAGTAGAAAGGTATATAAAAAAATCATTGTTAGCAGCTGAAGAATTGACCAAGGAGGATTGTTATTCTCCTGAAGGATTACATTACTTCAATAATTCAGAGTATGTCTTGTTTTTTTGGTGTTTTCTCAAATGTTTTAATTCATGTCAATAATATATTTTTCTAAAACTACCCAAAGGATAGCTGTAAAAATGTACAAACTTCTTCCTAATGCATATGTGTTCAACCCCTACCAATTTTATTAGAATTCATTGGATAGTTTTTATGTCTCATGTAAAAAAGATATCTTTTACCCCACTACTTTTCTCAAAAATATGGATTTGTATAAAATAATTCAGGTAAGTCTCATTTCTTTATATTTTATCAATCTTTTGCTGCTAATTCAAGATATGGTCATGTAGTATAACACCTGACATTTCTATAGTGCTTGCTTAAATCTTATATCATCCTGTATTTTATAAGGTCACTTCTTGTACTCTTTTCAACCAAAAAACCCTCAATATTAAACAATCTTGCAGAAAATATATATGTTTAGACTTTTAAAATAATATTTTTCCGAGTTTTGACATGTTGATAATTTGGAACCCTAAAAAAAATGTGATTCTTAAAAATTAACTTTTTGGGTTGTGGTGTGGTTTTAATGAGGAATATAGTATTATTGATATAAGGAAAACTGCAGTAAAACTATGTAGCAATGGCGTAACACGTACTGTAGTTTTACAAAATACAATGAGGAAGATATACATTTTCTATCGGCGGCAGTAAAACACTGAAAACAATGTTTTCCGAAAGATAAGCTCCATTAAAAAAAATGTCTCTTCATAATTTCCCATTATTAAAGACTTATAGTGGCATCATCAACAGCTATTTCCAACCTTATCCTCCCGAATAAATGAGGTCTTTGGACAGCAATCCATAGAAGATTATGGAAAGATTCATTTGCATTTTGAGTAAAAAACCATGAAAGCATTTTGTCAACAAAATCTCAGAAGATAGCTCAACAAATACTGGCATTATCTTGTTCCAAACAAAGTTAGGTAGTTTGTTTTTAATCAGCTAAAACTGTATCTTCAGAGCACCAGCTACCCAGTCCTCATGATTACCTTTACGGTGGTTAAAAATGGCCCAAATACTTTTTTCATTTGCTCTAAATTCCCTGTATTTTTCCTAATAGCTGCACTGTAATGACCTTGAATGCGTTTAATGGCGCTTAAAGTTAATCTATCTGCACCACCTATTCCTATAAACATTTTCCCACTCTCTGTAAATGGAAATAAATTGACTAACGGTGTCTAATGAATTCTTTCCCATTCGCTTCTGGACATGTCCTCAACATTCTAATTTAGTTATAGAGACTCCTTTATATACTGGAGGAACAGCTTCGGCTACCGCTTTATAACTTGTAGAATCCGCATCTCCTAAATAACCAGTATAAATGAGATTATGGTTCTTCTCAGACCTGCGAAAGATTTTTACTATGCCATCAGGCTCCATCTTTCCAGAAAAACCTATGTGATTTTGTTCACTGCTATTGGCATTGGTTTCAAACCATTCTTTTAATTCCTCAACGTTGGGAAATTTTTTCGTGGCATTCAAACATTTAGCGCAGTGGTTGCTACTCACATAACTGTCTACTACCTTTGAAGGCCCTTTATTTGTATTTACAGACAGTACTGTAGATACTCCATTCTTGGGAACAAGCCACGCCGCTGCCAGGTCCCAGCACAAGACGCTATAACTTCTGAACCCTGTACATCTTTAAATTCTTTTGATGCTGACATGCATTGTATTGCTACATCATTTGTAGCATCATGAATCCTTTCTTTAAAAATACAGCTGTTTTACCAACATGAGGTGACGTGTTCATGTTACCAAGAAATTTAGTTTTCTCATAATGACAATGCTAAACATTGCAAATTGTAATCGCAGGTTGTCATTATCTGTGCATGACTTCAATGGCATTACATGTGCACATAAAGTGCAAGTAAAGTGTAAATGGCTTCCTACCCCATGACTTTCTAGCACTCTTTCACTATGAATGTTCCTTTGCTATTCGCGTCAAAACAATTCGAACATGGGAACAACTGAATGAAAGAAGTAACATTTTCTATATCAAGAAATCGATAGCTACTAATTTCTGGAACTTCAGGAACTTCGACTAAATGTAAAGACTTGTTTAGCTTCTGAAAAGACGATGAAGTTGGAACAGACATGTTTAAATTTAAAGAGGATCCACTAAGGGTAGGTACAGTATCAATGTCAACATTAGAATTCATGTTGTCATTGTTTTCAAACTGCTCACATGTAACAATACTGTAAATATAATAGTATTGGTAGTAGTAGCATTAAAATCTTCCGTTCTAGTATACTCTCTTTCTGCCTTTTTAACCTGGATTAGGGCATAGGCCCTCAACCAACTCATGCCAAGTCTTTCTATCTCTAGCTATCTCCTGCAGCTCCCTCCAGCTCTTCTTTATATTGTTGATCTCTGCCTCCAAATCTCATCTCCATGTATTTCTCGGCCTCCCCTACGTTCACTGTCCCTGCGGGTTTCAGGAAAGGACCCTTCTTGTTATATTTCCCCAGGTTTTCAAAGTGTTTCCTATCCAGCGCCAGCGTTTCTTTAACCTCTTGGTTCACTGGAATCTGTCTTGTTCTCTCCATAAGTTCCTAATTTGTGACCCTATCATACCATCTTAGTCTCTCTATTCTGCGCAGACACCAGTTAATGAATGTTTGCAATTTATGCGTTATTATTTTAGTAGTTCTCCATGTTTCTGATCCATACAGCAGAACTACTTTTGATAGGAAAATTTTGAGCAGAAGAAAATACTAGAATTTCCATTTTTTACATGAGGACAGAAGTTATGCAAATTTTTTCATTTTTTAGCTGGCATATACTTGTCTCATGCTCAGTTTGTTGTTGTGTGACATTTTACTAACTTTTTTCACTAAGTTTTACTGCTCTTAGTTATGTCTACAATTGTCATTTTTGGATCTTGTGGATGATTTTCTTCACTGTTGTTTTATTTCCGTTGTTGCATTCTGAGACAGTCTTCCAGATCTTGGCAAATTAGTAACATTTGAGCAGTGCCGAAACACTTAAAAACAAAGTACTGTAGTTTTACACGTACTTTAGTGTAAAACTACACATACCATAGTGTAAAACTACTGTACTTTGTATGTGTTTTGCCATTACTACATAGTTTTACTGCAGTCTTCCCTTATATCGATAATAACATTTGAGCAGGCACCTTTGAATTGTATACACCAGTTTTTTTTTTTACAGAAGAATGCAATGGACAGGTATATTGTTGTCTGTGTTCGTTCTTGTCAACCAAGTTAACCACTCTTTTTGTGGTTTGCGCCGTGAACATGAGTGCATTCCGCCTTAATTAGGCTACTACGGCATGTAGGACAGGCACATCTGAATTTTCCCAATTTGTATGCATATTACCCAACAGGACGCAAATGTATACAGACGAGTAACTTAAGATTTTACAATTAGAAAACCATACCTGTAGTTAAACTATGACAGAAATCATGAAACACTGCTATCCTTCCCCTGTGTATTTCTGCAGGTGTTTTCCCCTGTAACATCAAGAATTTTATCATAGATAAGGCGTCTTACTTCTCCATTATTCTGATAAATCAATGGAGCAGCAAATTCAGTCAATAAGTTGCTATGTGCACTATAGCAGGATAATCTGTTGCAGAAACAAGTCTATACTTTACATATTCTTTACAAATATAATAAAGACGTTTTGAATGTGGTTAGTTTAAACCTTCTTCATGGTCAGGGTAAAGACTTCAGGCTATTCCTGTATATCTGTTTTTTTAACATGTTGAATATGTTTATTTGTAAACAGAGTTTTTAGACCGGTTATGTACAAAGGCAGTGGATGCAATTGATACAAAATGCAACAATCTAGACACTTGCCTTCATCTTTGTCCTAGGTCATTCTGTGGGGAAAGACAATGAGCGAGCTGATGCACTGGCGAGCAATGCTGCGATTGAGAATGCAACTTCATCAATGCTCTAAGAGAAAACACATGCTCTAGATTTCAATGAAGATAAAGGGTATTCTCTATCTCGGTTAAAGCAAGTTATCCATACCGGCAGGTACTGCAAGACTTCCCATCAGATTAACCATGAGAGAAACCCTGGTAGATACATCAACCAACACAGAACAGAATTTAGTCTATAAACACACTGAAATACATGCTTGGGAGGAGAGTAATCATGTGTGCTCCGATCTCTTTCTTACACAAGAAGATCTCAGCTGTAGTGCACGAACTCCGTAGCACCGGCGAGGGTCCCTGATGTAATTTTGAAGATGGTGAAGATATTTTTGTAGGAATTCTATTTTTAATCTTTTTATAATGAATTTTGCCAGGGCAGCGGCTTTCCAGCCTGCTCTTATCGATTTTTAACTGCCACTGGTTCTTTTACGTGCTCAAATTGAACACAGGACCTACGTTTTATCGCCTGTCTCCCGCCCGAGTGGTTACCTGGGCCCAAATTTGGGATGTACAGAATAGAACCACTGTTACCTGCCGCATATGTCGTAAGAGACGACTAAGGAGGTTTGACTGAAATCGGATGCATGTGTCCTAAGCGTGTAGAAGTCTATGCATTTAGGGGCCTACCACACCAATGTGCAACGTATACACATTCTTGGCAAACATTAAACGTATCACAAAGAGTGATTAAAATTGGTCGTGTAGAACGAGTGCAAAGAAGAAGAAGAAGATCGTCTGTCTCCGATAGTACTAGGAACTCGATATCTCCTACACTGAGATTAGGGATCTCTGGGACCATATCCAGATGGCTCGACGAGGGAGCGAACCTGGTACCTTTGGTAAGAGAGATAAGCACCTAACCTCTACACCACCGAGATCATTTTATATGTTGAGTTCTGCTTTTGTGTCTGTATTTTACATATTGGTTGTACTCTGTTTAATTATAACTGTATTTTACATTTACAGCTGCTATTAGTCCACGAACCGTGACAGCAGAGATGATGATGATGCAGGCTAGATTGAATCAGACTATCAGGACTCAGCTGCTGTTGCTCAATCCTAGTACTAGAAGAGGCTTCAATACAGGATTTGCAGGACGTTTTAGTACAGCTTCTAGAGGGTACAAGTAGGTGTTTCTGTGCCGGTTTATTGATATGTTAATGAATAAACTTTTGTATGAATCAGAAAATGAAAAGCGTTACATGCAAGAAGTCATTATCAATTGATATCAGAATGAGAGTCATACAATGCTATATAGAACCAATACTGACATACGGATGCGAGTCATGGACAATAAACAGATTGAACAATTTGAGGGCCACAGAAATATGATTTTTACAGACGAATGATAATTCGATGGACTGCTAAAATGACTAATGTGGGGTGAGGACAAGACACAGAAAGCTTATCAATATAAAAAAGAGGCAGCCATCATTCTTCGGGCATGTGATGAGAAAGGGAGGTTTAGAACACATTGTAATAACTGGTAAAATAGAGGGGAGACAAGACAGGAAGACGAGAGAGAATTTTTGACAGCCTGACGTCATGACACGGAAAAGGGTCAACATCTGAGATGATAGCAAACACCAGAGACAGATTTGTGGAGATCCATGATCGCCTACACCAGCTGGCATGGCACCTGATGATGAATCTGAACGCTGGAAAATACACACAGAAAAGCAACCATCAGACAAGTGCTATCCAATGGTAATATATATTGAGGCATATCTGAGTGATGGTTGTGGAGAAGTGGGGGCCATGTCATGATTGCAATACTACTAATAATAATAACAATAATAATGTTAATATAGCTGAGATGCTGCCTCTTTCTCCAGTGAAAAAACAAAAGGTTAGGGTTAGTTAGAATGGTTACCGCCCATGTTGCGCCGGGCGTGCAAGGAAGCAAAGAATAGTACCACTGCGGGTATAGTACCACTGCTAATACAAGGCAGGTCATAAGAGGCGACTGATGTAGGACCTAGGGAAGCTACCCTAGTAAATAAAAACATTGCAGAACTTGTAGGCGCATAACTGGCCTAACGTACAATCGCTCTTACGCTCAAATCACACAGAGTGGTTAACAAGTGGTCGATATGGAGCGTTCAAGAAGAATGGTTACAAAGTAAAATAAGATTGCAACAGAAGAAAGATCGTTTCATGGAGGTGCTGAAAAATAGTTTTTCTTCAAATCTGATTAACGTTAAAGCTGACAGAGCCAAATAGGATGCCATGAATGTATGACAAAAGCATGATAGCACAGCTTTTGACATCGCTGATCTAGACATCTCTCTCGTATGCTTTTTTAACTCTAGTTGGGACCAATGCCCTCAACCAACTCATGCCAAATCTTCCTATATTTAGTTGCCTTGCAGCTCTTCCGCATATCGTTAATCTCTTTCTCCAAATCTCTTCTCCACGTATTTCTATGCTCCCTTTACTATCCTTGTGGGTTCCGGTAAAGGACCCTTCTTATTATATTTCCCTCAGATGTATTCCATGCAACCTGACTTAGAAAAAGGTGCAGAATATTTTGGCTGTAAAATCAGCAACCAAGAACTGTTCTGTGTGATTAAATCTGTATTCTGAAACTGGATATTATAACATAGAAGTGATTCAGAGACTATCATGAGAATTGTCATATAGTAGACGCTGGAGCGAAGATATGGAGGAGGTTCACTGTAGATTAGTTATGAGAATAATAACGCACTCTGAAGTATCAAAATGCATACCTGTATGGCGGGGACACTGATAATAAGGAAAGCAGGTAAAAATCAGTCAGAAGCACAATACTAGGCGCCCTGACTACACCTGGTAGTCATATCGGGTGAAAGAAAAAGAATGATGACCACAGGCTGAGCATGATGGAGAGATTTTGTAGTTACAAGACACAGCAAAGTATGTCCCAACCATTGACTGCTTTTGTTGGTGAATCTCGTGAGAGTAGAAGAAGAATGGATATGCTCTGTCCCATAAAACTTTTTTTTTGCCTCCAACTTATAGAATTGCCCTAACAGGCTGAGCTTTGATGGAGAATTTTGTAGTTACAAGACACAGCAAAGTATGTCCCAACCATTGACTGCTTTTGTTGGTGAATCTCGTGAGAGTAGAAGAAGAATGGATATGCTCTGTCCCATAAAACTTTTTTTTGCCGTAAATTATCGTTCCCCCACCACCTCCTAGTTTTCTGAATTTACTTTTAACATTTCTGTTACATCTTGTCAACTTGTTACAATTTTCTCCATTTCCATCTCCGTTTGGTAACAAAAAAAATATACAAATTATGATTTTTATTTCTGAAAAAAATATTTAAAATAATTATTAATTTATGTAACTGCACCCAGATGGCCCTTTTCTTTCTCCAATCCTGTTTTGCCTCACAGCATCAGGTCAAGAAGAAATTTATAAAACGAGCCATTGTGTGCGCTTTGTCTTTCGTCGCCTACGTTATATCTGAGGTCCATCTTTTGCATGACCTGCATTTTGCTTTGTACCCATTGTATTGGAGCAGCATTGCTCTTTGAGGTGCACTGTCTGTTGGTAATCTGCTTATGTAGCGAACCATTTAATTTGTTGTTTCTTGATGAAGTCCAGTACTGATGTTGTACCCACTTTCTTCCTGATGTCTTCATTTCTCAACCGGTCTCTTCTTGTTACCCCAGCATTCTGCATAGACACTTCATCTCTGTCGTGACTAGTTTTCTTCTATCATTTGTTAACAGCGTCCAGGTTTGGCACTGGTAGATTATGTGGGGAGAAAAATTGTGTTGAACATTGCTATTTTTGTGTTCATGGTGACATGTTTGCATTTTAAAATTGGCGCCATTTGTCCTATCATATGATTTGCTTTGTTGCATCTCTGTTGAATTTCATTAGTTATTCTCCCATTTGCTGAAAAAGTGCTCCCCATGTATATGAAGTTTTTTACTTGTTTTAACTGGCGATTGTCGATGGAGATATTGGTAGCACTTTCCTCTCTGGCGAATGTCATTACTTTGGTTTTGTCTATGTTTATTCTCATATTGTATTCATTACATGCTAACTGGAGTCTGTTAATGTGTTGTTGTAGCTGTTCTTTTGTTGTTATGATTGCCTGATCATCTGCAAAAAGAAATTTAAGAGTTCCTTGAGGTTGTTTCCTTCACTGGTGTTGTTTTACAGATTTGGTCGATATATGAAATGAACAGCAGCGGATATAGTATGCAACCTTGTCTTACTCCTGACCCTACGTGAAACCAGATGGCCCCATAGGTGCTATTCCTTTTCAGCTGATGAATATTGTCAGCCCTAGAGCACCTACTCATTAGTTTCAGTGATAATTCCAAGTTTCTCCGAAAGTCGATGGTGCTTCCTTAAGCAGGGTGTAATACAAAATGTGGAACCTTATTTGGACTTTCTATCCTTTGCTTGTGGGCGTCTGTGGCTTAAGCGGTAGTGATCTCGATCACAACCCAATCAGTTTCAGTTTGGAATATCTTCATTGCACTCCGGACATGTCCATAGGTGCTCCGATCTCCTTCGCAATATCTCCAACAGCGTCCAGCGACTGACCGTACCAGTTCTGTTTTGATTGATGAGCCGACTCGTATACCTGTTGTACCGTTCTTTTCTTGCCACACCAATCTTCAAACCCAGTTCTGCTAATCTAGTAGTTGACGTGGATTGGTTTAGATGAAGGTCTTCTCTGCGCCACGCTCTATGAGGGTGTTCACGATGTCAGCTCTGTCCATTGGCTGGCCCTCTGATATAGCGGCAGAACCAGCCAGTCTGTCTGCTCTCTCATTGCCAACGACACCCATGTGCCCCGGAACAAAGACACGTGTGATTCTACAAATTGTTGACACCTGCAGTGATTCAGTCCATTGCCTGCGCACCGAACCGGCCTCCACCTTTCGGATCATACTCAATGAGTCACTCAGAATGCACGCATGAATGTAGTTTTGTGACTCTAGCCAGAGTAGTGCATTGGTCACCGCCAGTACCTCCATTGTCATGCTGCTTGTTGTCATACTGAATGCACCACTGGCTTCCTTGACCATTCTGCCACAACCCAATCGTACCTGGTTAGAGCTCTGCAGTGGACAGTTTGGAAGCAAATTTGTTTGCATGGATTTTTACAAACGATAAAAACACCTCACCGTTCAGTAAGTAATGACAAACTGCTGAATCTATATGTGGTACCTAGAAAAATTGATGTCTCCTTTACTGTGGTTGATGGCGAAGTCCTGTAAAAGATATGCCACAGATTTTCATCCTTTGCTTGATGGGACGGTTTTGTGTAATGCATAAACATTCATCCTTTGCTTAGTGGGGCGGATTAGTGTAATGCATAAACATTCATCCTTTGCTTGTTGGGATGGTTTAGTGTAATGCATAAACCTTTGTCTGTTGACTCAGACATGAGGGTTATGAGTTCAATCCCACACTTGACGCTCCTTGTGGAAGGAAAGGAATTGGCCTTCCTACCTTCTGCACACTAGGGTCTATAAATGTGAAGTGACTTCAAACCCTAAGGTCTAAAAAGGCTATGTAAAATGTTATATTAAATCCTTTGCTTGATAAAGACATTCAAACAGTGTGATGATAAGTTCTGCTTGTTGTATTTTGTGAAGATGGATTATCTAACACAATTTTTTAATCCTTTTTCAGAGGCTTTGGAGGATGGTGATCTGTTCAACTTGATTTTTTTTCTTTTTCATTGATTTGTTTCTTGTTGTAGTATTCTAAAGAAAATGTTTGACGTAGAGAAAACAGGCAAACCACACTTATTAGTTTTCTTGAGATGAGCAAAGAACACATCTGTTCTACAGAAAATATGTATAAGAAGCCAAGTTTAATTGACAACAAGCAAAGAATCACCCATTGACTGATCTTTTGGATTTCCTGACTGATTTATTTTGGCAATGTAATTCTTGCTATTGAATTCAATGACAATATTGCAAGAACATGGTTTATCATTTATTTTGGTAATGTAAATCTAGCTACTGAATTCAATGAAAAGGTTACAAGAACATGGTTTATAATTTATTTGGTACCTCTGAAGTTGGAGTGACATGCCTGTATGATGGGGGAGCACTGATAAAACTGAAAACGGGCCTTAATGCAACAATCATTCAGAAGCACCATACCATGCAACCTGACTACGCCTGATTTCATAACAAACACAAGAAGAAGAATTTATTTGGTATTGTAAATCTAGCTATTGAATTCAAGTACAACATTACAAGAACATGGTTTATCATTTATGTTGGTATTTTATTTTGGCAGTTGTAAATCTAACTATTGAATACCACTTCTCAAGTACTACTACATTGGAAGAAAAACTGCTTTGTTGCTAATTTAAATAAAATAAAAATATATTGCATGTTGACAAAATGTAAATACATTCTGGTAATCTATAAATAAAAGATGCAGTAGCTGATCTACAACTTAAGTGTAGAGAGATTGAATATAGAGAACAGGTCATCTAGTTTTAATACAGTGAGAAAGAAATACATACAGGAAATTATGAACATTGAAGTGAATACTACTACTAAATTTTCTTGTTCCCAGTTGTAACATTTGGTTTCAAATTCTCCCTTTTTTAATTGCTTATTTCTAGTTATCATGTACATGTTCTGTTTTGTCTTAGTATTGTAAGCATTTGTTTTAGACACAAAATTGTCACGGTAATAGCATAGCAGAGAGCACAAGCTTTAGCATGTGGATGTGAGGAGAGATCCACAGCCAACTATAAACTCATAGGGCCTGTGGACTCGGGTAAAAATTATGGGAAATCAGACCACAACCGGTCACGTGACCTCCCATTCCAGTATTGTTATATATAGATCAATTCATTTTAAAATCAACAAAAATGCAACAAGTTAAGTTTAACAATAAGGAATTTCAATACTATGAATATTTTTCACCAATAAATAACCATAGACTCACAGAATTGAGTAACATTGTAAAAAAGCTTGCAGTGTTCTATTAAACATATGTATATTCCAGGGCCCCGCCAACTGAAACTAGGTCAGGAGTTTTCCCGTCAGTTATGCGGCCCAGTATTTAGAGTTGACTGGGAGATCTCACTGTAGTAGTTCTTAGCATGGGGATGTGAGGAGAAATCTCACAAGCTTTAAGCATGTGGATGTGAGAAGAGATCTCACGGTACTAGCTCTTAGCATGTGGATGTGAGGGGAGATCTCACAGTACTAGCTCTTAGCATGTGGATGTGAGGGGCGATCTCACAGTACTAGCTCTTAGCATGTGGATGTGAGGAGAGATCTCACAGGCTTAGCAAGTAGATGTTAGATAACTTAGTGAGTCATGCACCAATTCACAGTTTATCCAAAAGGTAATACCTGAACTAATTATCTCCCCATTACCAACCAAATATAATAATAATTTTCAATAGGATATTTTTGTATAGCTTTCAATCACTTTTTGACATTTGAGTCAATTAGAAGATTACATGTGGCATAGAATATAAACTGTATTGTAATATTTCTGTTGTTGTATGGTTAGTTATTAGTATTGAATAAACACACTGGGAACAAGATTGGAAATGTTTTCATTGATTTCAATTAAATCAGATATGTTTCTTATCTTTACCTGTCTTACTTTAGTAAAGCTGATATTATATCTTTCTTTCTTTCTTTCTCGAATCCTGTATGCCTCACAGCGTCAGGTCAGGAAGAGATTTCTAAACGGGCCCTAGTATGCGCTTCGTAGATAGTCTCTTTCGTCGCCTCTGTTATCTCTGAGGTCCATCTTTTGCGTGGCCGGCCTTTTGCTTTGTACCCATTGTATCGGAGCAGCATTGCTATTTGGGTGCACTGTCTGATGGTAATCTGCTTACGTGACCGAACCATTTAATTTGTTGTTTCTTGATGAAGTCTAGTACTGATGTTGTACCCACTTTTTTCCTGATGTCTTCATTTCTCAACCGGTCTCTTCTTGTTACACCCAGCATTCTGCGTAGACACTTCATCTCTGTTGTGACTAGTTTTCTTCTATCGCTTGTTGTCAGCGTCCAGGTTTGGCACTGGTAACATAATGTGGGAGAAAGATTGTGTTGAACATTGCTCTTTTTGTGTTCATGGTGACGTGTTTGCATCTTAAAATTGGCGCCATTTGCCCTATCATTTGGTTTGCTTTGTTGCATCTGTGTTGAATTTCATTAGTTATTCTTCCATTTGCTGAAAAAATGCTCCCAGGTATGTGAAATCTTTTGCTTGATTTAGTAGATGATTATCGATGGAGATGTTGGTAGTGTTTTCCTCTCTGGCGAATGTCATTACTTCTGTTTTGTCGATGTTAATTCTCATGTTGTATTCGTACATGCTAACTGGAGTCTGTTGATGTGTTGTTGTAGCTGTTCTTCTGTTGTTGATATGATTGCCTGATCGCTGCAAAAGAAATTCATTTAAGAGTTCTCCGAGGTTGTTTCCTTCGCTGGTGTTAGCTATTTTACAAATGTGGTCAATGTACGTGATGAATAGCAGCGGAGATAGTACGCAACCTTGTCTTACTCTATATGTGTATAAATATTTATATATATATATATATATTCCTCTTGTACCTTTACGGGCTTGCAAGTAATTTCTTCCATGGAATCAAGTCTGAAATTTCTTATCTGTTTCAGCAAAGTTCTTTTCAGGGTGTCCTCAATATATATATATATTTATATAAACTTTAATTCTGCTTAATGATTGATTGATTGATAGGACCATCGTCATTGTACTTCGGTGAGTAACCATGAGTGCTCCGATTTCTTTCTTGCACAGGAAGATCTCAACTGCAGTGCTCGAGCTCTGTAGCACCAACGGTCCCCAATGTATCTTGGAGGTGGTGAAGATATATTTTAGGTATTTTATTTTAAATTTATTTCTAATGAAGTTTGCCCAGGCAGCGGCTTTCCAGCATTTTCTTGATTTTGAACTGCCAATGGTTATTTTACGTGCTCAATTTGAACACAGGACTTACGTTTTATCGTCCGTCTCTGATAGGACTAGGAAATCGATCTCACCTACACTGAGATCATGGATCTCTGGAAAAATATCCCGATGGCTTCACGAGGGAGCGAACCGAGTACCTTTGGCATGAGAGCACATAGCATCTACATGACAGAGACCCCCAATTTTGATAAATTGACACATCTACTCTCCATATAGTGTTCACATCTAGCAACACCACGTTTGACTACCAAGTTCCTGCAGTTGGGATATGAACGTCAAATCCAAATCACCACGTATATTCCATGTCTGAATTGTCTCCCTAATGGCTTTCAGGATATCAGTCCTGTCTATTGCTCTATCGTTTCCCATTATAGCAATTCCTACAAGTATATCTTCTCATTCATTTCCCTTGACTCCCTCCTGTCTGGATATGAAAATAAAGGTGATTCTCTGCAGTCCTGAACTCAACACAGACTACAGCCACTGTCTACATACACTTTCTACGTCCATACATTCCTGAACTCAACACACTGCAGATACTGTCTACGTACACGACCCACCCAGACATTCCTGAACGTGTTCATTGAGTCACTGACAATGAAGACATGGGCATGTCTCCAGCCAGGTCATTGTCTTAGTCACAACCATAATTGTGGTTACAAACCAACCCCCACTCATCAACACTCAAGCTACATTGAACTGTGAAAGCCCATGTTCCACACAAATGACAAACAACAGATCCACACATGTAAATAACAATTTAACATATGAAATTGTCACTGGTCAATGATTGCACCTCTAATGCTATTTCTATGTCAAGTGTGATAACGATATACCAGTTCTGTCGACTATCTTCTACTTCTGTGTTCATGTCATTAGTCATACTAAGTCATCAACATTCTCACCATGAAGAAGTCAGCACTTCTCCAGGCGACAGTTTCGTACAGGTCTAGCATCACTACTGTAATGTTGTAACTGATGGGAGCAATGTCATGATGATAGTTTGCTCAGACTATTGCTTGCCCATATCCATGTGCGTTTTACTTGATTTATCCTACTTTCTGATCTGTTTTAATACTCTACTATGTGTGGCCAGACGCTTCTTCCCTCTTCTTGTGACTGCACACAAGCTGCATGGGCTTGTAGCAAGTCCTCGACTCATAGTTGACAATAGCGTCAGCATAAGAACAAAGGTAACCAAACTCAACTCCACCTCCCGTGGCGGCCCTGAAACGGACAACTACCAAGAAGTCTAACTATAGTAACCAAAAACAACCATGTATGCACCGATCTCTTTTATTTTACAGAGGAAGATCTCAGTGGCAGTGTCCGAACTTCGTAGCAACGGCAAGGGTCCCCGATGTACTATTGAAGTTTGTGAAAACATGTTTATTTAAATATTTTTTAATGAAGTTGGCACTGACAGTGGCTTTACTCTTATCGATTTTAAACTGTCAAGGGTTCTTTTACGTACTCAACTTGAATCTATGTTTTATCGCCCGTCTCCTGAAATGACTAGGAACTCGATCTCACCTACACTGAGATCAGGTATCTCTGGAAAAATATCCCGATAGCTCTGTGCGGGAAGCGATCTTAATAACTTTGAAGCAAGAGACGACAGAGCGACACCACAGAGGATTATGAAGTGTTATTACGAAATATACAAAAATGTTGCACACCATGCCGTGTAGTCGTAACATTCTAAGCACAATAACGCACGCTATTGTACACAATTTTTGAATCAAAGAATATAAAGTAAAATGGAAGTTTACCAACATATTATGGAAGCTTGCTCACATCTATAAATACAATATGAAAAACTAAAATGCATAAGATTATAAGTATCAAATCAAGTCTACCGACAATATCATTCCAAAATATCACCTTTTACACGAAGTTAAAAAATTTCTTGGTTTGCAATTATTGTATATCAAAATGTTTAGGAATCACAGGCAAGTACACATTTATTTTGTCTTGTGCTCTGTGTTGTAATTTTCAGTGGGATCTATATTTTTATCTATTATCTATTTATCTATTCTAATTTCGGTGTCAGGCGGAAAAAGGTACATGAAGCGAGCCTCCTTATGCGCTTTGTACAAGATGGAATTTAGTGTCTCAGATATTCCGTCGATCCACCGTTTACGTGGTCGTTCTCTCGGTCTGTTGTCGTTGTATCTGAGTGCTAGTGCTCTTTGTGGGAGACTGCCTTGTGTTAACCTTGATGCTTGTCCGAACCATTTGACTTGTTGTTTCCTAATATATTGTAATACCGGCAAGGATCCTACTTTTTCTGATTTTGTCGTTTCTGGTTGTTTTCTCTTGTTACCTTTAAAATAAATTGTAAACAATTTATCCCTGTCGTTTGGATTAATTTTTTCTCATTTATTGTGAGTGTGATGGTATATATATATATATAATTTAGTAGGTATTTACTAGACTAATTGTAGGGAATGTAGAGATTATGATAACACAAAGGATGAATTCGAAACTAAGCAGCTGATAGATAGAAGAAAATGCAAGTGATGGTGATGTTATTTATACCGATGGGTCTGTGCATCGTAAGATGTAAAGCTGGGATCTCCTGGCTAGCGTGCATGATAGAGTCTGTGCGGAGAAAATCGGAGCGTACAGGACAACTACTTCCAGTATGGGGATGGAGGTAGAGGCCGTTACTGTTGCCCTCCATTGGTTCTCTAGGACTAGGGGCGGCTCGTCATTAAGGGCCAGTGGGGCCCGGCCCACCAAAAATCGAAAGGGGATAACTTCCCGGAATAGACAAATAATAGTAAATACTAAAAAACCATGATTTTTCCGAAAATTTGTGTCTGGCCCCACCGAGAAAAATGACCACGAGCCGCCACTGTCTAGGACTCTGTTTACTGGGGCCGTTATTTTATCTTACTGTCAGTTGATGATTCGGAAGATCCAGAATGGCAGGTTGCGGTATGGGTGGATGTCGTTTAAAGATGTTCCCAACCTTCAGAGTTTCACTTGGATCTGCTGTTCTGGACTTGAGGGTGTTCGCAGCAATCAGATAGCGGACTTGCTTGCATCGATATAATCCATTGTCGCTAAGGTTAGAATGGATACGGGGAATGTTCTTCATTCTCTTGACGACCTACCGTTGGACGAGGGCACTAAAGCTGATGTTGAATCTATCCAGCGATTTAATGAGTTTGAAATTACACGTTGTACAAGTAGAACTGGATGTTTGAGGGCAGAGAGAGAGTATGTTTAACCAGAGAGCCACGGGACTCTGTTTGGGAGACTGAGCACCTATGGGTCTGCCCGAAATGCTATGACGTCGGTTCGGTAACCAATAACTAGAATAATTAATTGTTAGTTTTTGTATTGATTTTAATTACAAAAGAAAGCTACCATATATGCCTAGTGTATCTAACATATTCCAAGTGTATCTAACATATGTCAAGTGTATCTAACATATGTCAAGTGTATCTAACATATGTCAAGTGTATCTAACATATGCCAAGTGTATCAAATATAACATGTCTTTCTGATGTTGTTCTTGACTCTCTACATAATCAGGGCTAGTCCTTCAAGTTGCAGCACTCTACAGCAGCTCGTGGGTACGACTACAGCTGATGCTTGTGCCAATGTGTGATGGAAGAACGCCGGTCCTCTTTGAAACAGAATGTCCAATATTGCATTACAATCCGCAGGAGGTGAGCCGTGCAGGTCTATGGAAAGTGTGTCATTCATTTCCCTTTGGGTCTATCGCAGTGTATTATTACCACAGTGAACCATACTGTTCCAACTTTTCAGACGACGAAAGACAAGGTATGCTTGCACATTTTTAATACAGATATAATCATTAACCAACAGCACATGATAGTTGTGTTGTACACTTATAGCTAGTAACCAGTAGCATACGACCATTGTCTTGTCTATATCAAATCAGAAACAAAATTAAGGAGGAATGTTTAAACGGAAGAATAACTAACGAAATCCAACATAAATGCAACAAAGCAAATCGAATAATAGGACAAATGACGCCAATTTTAAAATGCAAACATGACACCATGAATACAAAAATAGCACTGTTCAACACAATCTTTCTCCCCACATTATGCTATCAGTGCCAAACCTGGACGCTGACATCCCTATCTGTGGCTTAAGCATTTGCCTTGCCGGCCGAAGGTCGTGAGTTCGAATCCGGACCGCGCAGTTATTTTTTCTGGTGCATTTTTTCCAGAGACCTCTAGGATTGTTGCTGGAGCTACGGAGTTCGTGCTTTGTGCAATACTCTCAGCAGTTGGCGTGCCACTTCTGCGGAGAGGGACCGAGCCATATGGGGTAAAACCCAGTGCAATTAAGTCAATTCTTGGCTTTATACCTTTTTAGATCAAATGATAGGAGAAAACTAGTCACACAGAGATGATGTGTCTTCCCAGAATGCTGGGAGTAACAAGAAGGGATCGGTTTAGAAATGAAGACAGGGAAAAAGTGGGTACAACATCAGTACTGAATTTCATCAAGAAACAACAAATTAAATGGTTCGGCCACATAAGCAGATTACCAACAGACAGTGCACCTCAAAGAGCAATGCTGCTCCGATACAATGGGTACAAAGCAAAAGGCCGGCCACGCAAAAGATGGATCTCAGAGATAACAGAGGAGACGAAAAACTGTTTGTGAAGCGCACACAAAAGCCCATTCTAGAAATCATTCTTATCCTAACGCTAAGAGGGAAAACCAAGTTGGAGAAAAGAACGAAACAAACAAATTGATCAGATTTCTTGCATATACAACTAAGTTAAACCAAAAGAATACATTGATTGCTTTGTACGCCTACAATTAAATTAAACGAATTACAAGGATGCAAAGGGTTCAAGAAAGAGAAGACGACCTAGGGAGATCCTGAAACGAACATTGCTGAGAGAGGCAAGAAATATCGGTCTCAATTCCATGCAGGAGATTGAGCGAGTTGTCCAGGATAGAGTGGTATGGAGAAATTACTTGCAGGCCCTATGTAACGTATAACGGTACGAGATGAATTCTTATTATTATTCTCCGCCTGGCCTGCAACTTGGCCCTTTGAAATATAGCCTTAGTATGTTGGTAGTTGTTATGGTGTTCTTGGCACGGAGTGGTCTCTGCCTGCTTTCGTGAAATTTCTACATTATTGTGCAGTAGTTCTAGTTCATTGCTCCAGTAAAGCATGTAGTACTTTCGAGCCCCTCTAGGAATTGTTTCATAGGGTATTATGTATCTACTGAACTCATCAACTACCTTGTTGATGTCCTTGTCTGTACATAGACCTATTGTCAGTGTACTGGTGCGATGCTTATACATTACCAGTCTGCCTTCTTGTAATTCCACCTAGATAGAGTGCTGCTCTCCCTGAATAATTGATTTTCAACAGTAAGAAAGACTGGCCGGTTGTCACTGCCTCCTAGCTGTTTCCCAACAACACGTGTAATGTTCCACTCCAGGTCTGAGTAGTGGAATGCCAAGTCTGGTGTAGAGGTGGTGTGCCATGATCTGGAGTTGAAGGTTGGCTGATCTTTTGGTTGGTTGACGTTCTAGCATCCAAGCTCGTTTCCGAGAAAGTTCTTGTGCGCCCTCCCCCTTCCTCCCCACAATCCCAGCTCCCATTTCTGCAGAATTGTTTTTGGAACACATACTGTGTGTACACCTAACGTTAAAATTTACACTCGCAGGGGACGGGTGGAGAATAATTTCTCGGAAAGCACTTTCCAATCTTTATCTTGATGACGTTTAAAAGTAGTTTATTATTTGTAATTTTTCTTCACACTTCTATGTAAACATGTGAAATGTAAACATGAGCGTGTGAAATGTTTGTGTGGTGTGTATGTGTGCAAACGACATTTGATAGTCTGCAGGTCTGTTTGTTTGTATTTTAAAAATTTCTTTGCAATTTGGTATGCTTTAATAATCAGATTTGCTCTCCTCAGAAATTCTATTACACTAACAGTTATATTATTTTTGTTTCTTTCCATATATTTGACATCGCCCCTCCCCTTTCCTTTTCCATAAAATTATGCAGAAAATTGGCTGGAAATGTCGCAGTATCAGTGTCAGTTGGCCATAGCTCTAAATATCGTTGGTTTAACAATTTCAACACTTGCCGGTTTGGCTAGACACAACGACATCAACTGGATTGGCGCTACTATTCAAATTTTAAGTGGTAAGCCTGTCTTGTCTTTGTTCACATTTTTTGACCATGGCCATTGTTTCTACTTGTTGGCGTAGTTGGCATAGACAAGTTGCCGTAGACAAGTGGTTAGTGTGTGTTGGTTTCAGTAAGCAACGTATAGGGGCTCAAACAGCAACTAATTCAACAAATTGAAAACTGGGATATGACTGATTGGTTGATTGATTCATAGGACCATCATCATTACACTTCGGTGAGTAACCATTTGTGCTCCGATCTCTTTCTTACAGAGGAAGATCTTAGCTAAAGTGCACTAACTCTGTAGCACCGGTGAGGGTCCCCGATGCATATCCCAACATACATATCCCAACATACATATCCCAACATACATATCCTAACATACATACCCCAACATACATATCCTAACATACATATCCCAACATACATATCCCAACATACATATCCCAACATACATATCATAACATACATATCCCAACATACATATCCCAACATACATATCCTAACATACATACCCCAACATACATATCCTAACATACATATCCCAACATACATATCCCAACATACATATCCCAACATACATATCATAACATACATATCCCAACATACATATCCCAACACACATATCCCAACACACATATCCCAACACACATATCCCAAAAGACATATTCCAACATACACATCCCAACATACATATCCCAACACACATATCCCAACACACATATCCCAACACACATATCCCAAAAAGACATATTCCAACATACACATCCCAACATACATATCCCAACATACATATCCCAACATACATATCCCAACATACATATCCCAACATACATATCCCAACATACATATCCCAACATACATATCCCAACATACATGCTCCCATCTACTACTGTTACTAGTGATACATTAACAACACGTATTAATAATAATAAATGTTCATGAATTATTCCCCAGGTAGTTGTGGATTTCTTGGAGCAACTACATATTACATGAATATCAGTAAAAACTTTTTGATAGATCAGAAATTGAACTTTATCTTACTAAACCCTTACTGGGCATTCTACTGTTTCATCGATGGCTCCATATTGACGTTATTGGCTGGAGTACTTGAAAAGAAGACTAAATATTAATGAGTGTTGTCTGAGAGAGAAGAAGTGAGAGAAAGGAAGAATGAATGAAGAAAATGAATATAATAATGAAAGAGGAGAGCAAGCGAAAAACGAAATGAGTGAGAGAAAAGGAGGAGGAGTGAAAACAAAGAAGGCAGTGAGTGTGGGAGATTGTGACAGGAAAGGAGAAAAAAGGGAAGAGAAGAAGGAATGTGAGAGAGAAAAAGAAACAAGAGTAAGAGACAGAAAGAAATATGAAGACATAAAGGAAAGACCATATACAGAATGCCAATTCATAAAAAATAAAAATAATATAACATATATAACTAAAATAAAATGTGATTTGTATGTTTAATGTTCGAGATTCAGACTTGTGTAAGAAATCTCTGTGGCCCTGAGGTACTGTGCTCGCCTCTAGCTCCCACGTAATACTCGATTTGCTTAAAATGTGCAACGACCGGACTTTTTTTTTAAAGTGGTCACTAACCAAGGAGTAGATGAGAATGAATGCCTAGTTCTTTCGGAGACGGACGACAACACGTAGGTCCGGTGTTCAAGTTAAGTATGTATAAGAACCATTTGCAATTGATAATCAAAAAGGGCAGACTGTAAAAACGCCCGAGCAAAATTTGAAATATAAAACAAGTTACATGTAATTCCTACCAAATCTATCATCACGAAGCAGCCAGGAGAGCGAACCCAAACAAGAAGCGCGTGACTAAATATGATTAACTGGACAGAAAAGAGTAAATGTCGCATTTTTGCTGAGAACATAGCAAAGTAATTACTTACGCTCAAATGGTTGAAATTACACAGCAGAAACAGTGATTTAAAAAGTGATTATACTAGAGGAAACAAATAGTGGCTTATAAAGTGGGTATACTAGAGTGAACAAATAGTGGCTTATAAAGTGGATATACTAGAGTAAACAAATAGTGGCTTATAAAGTGGATATACTAGAGTGAACAAATAGTGGCTAATAAAGTGGATATACTAGAGGGAACAAATAGTGGCTTATTAAGTGGTTATACTAGAGTGAACAAATAGTGGTTTATAAAGTGGATATACTAGAGTGAACAAATAGTGGCTTATAAAGTGGATATACTAGAGTGAACAAATAGTGGCTTATAAAGTGGATATACTAGAGTGAACAAATAGTGGCTTATAAAGTGGTTATACTAGAGTGAACAAATAGTGGCTTATAAAGTGGATAAACTAGAGGAAACAAATAGTTGCTTATAAAGTGGATATACTAGAGTGAACAAATAGTGGCTTATAAAGTGGGTATACTAGAGTGAACAAATAGTGGCTTATAAAGTGGATATACTAGAGTGAACAAATAGTGGCTTATAAAGTGGATATACTAGAGGGAACAAATAGTGGCTAATAAAGTGGATATACTAGAGGAAACAAATAGTTGCTTATAAAGTGGATATACTAGAGTGAACAAATAGTGGCTTATAAAGTGGATATACTAGAGTGAACAAATAGTGGCTTATAAAGTGGTTATACTAGAGTGAACAAATAGTGGTTTATAAAGTGGATATACTAGAGTGAGCAAATAGTGGCTTATAAAGTGGATATACTAGAGTGAACAAATAGGCTTAAAAGTGGTTATACTAGAGTGAACAAATAGTGGCTTATAAAGTGGTTATACTAGAGTGAACAAATAGTGGCTTATAAAGTGGATATACTAGAGTGAACAAATAGTGGCTTATAAAGTGGTTATACTAGAGTGAACAAATAGTGGCTTATAAAGTGGATATACTAGAGAGAAACGTCATCACACATGGATGCAAAAGAGAGGGCAGAGAGACCATCCTCCGCATCAGCTCCAGTCACCAGTTTCACCTGCAGCAGCTATGGCAAGGATTACCACTCCAGAATATGCCATTCCAGCTAGAACAGACGATGTGATTCAGCACAGAACAAACTATGTGACATACGATCTGTTGTCTCCTGCCACATAGAGGTAAATGCTGGAATAATACTAGAGTAAACAAGTAGTGGTTTATACAGTGGTTATACTAAAGTAAGCGAAGAAGTCTTATGCTAACATAAAGATAACTGCCAGGGAAAGGATACAGCAAGGACACTATCAGACGACTGTTGTACAATTCGTTAAACTGCACAACATATAGAAAAAGAAGAGAATGTTAAAAGGAAGAAAGAGAGCCAACAGCAACAAAGTGCAGTGAC
Organism: Arion vulgaris; assembly: GCA_020796225.1. Lineage (NCBI taxonomy): Eukaryota > Metazoa > Mollusca > Gastropoda > Stylommatophora > Arionidae > Arion > Arion vulgaris. The sequence goes on from CM036767.1 coordinate 29,245,389, forward strand.
AAGACATTTTTCCCTAGTTTACGGACTGTACAAAGTAAAGTATGTCATTGACTGTCAATTTAACAGACATTACATTTCCGTCGCCTTTAGCGCCTTGTAAATACAGGAATACATCTTGGGATAGTTTCAAAACTACAAAACAATTTTACGATTCAATTAAAAAAAAAGATATTAAATGGTAAGATCGATGAGGTTTTGTAAAAAATTTACACCACGTGACCACTAATGAGGGCAGGGTCTCAGGACGCAGAGGCAGACCAAGAAGAAGATGGCTACAAGATATTAAAGAAACCATGACTATGTCCATCGACGAAGTGGATGAACTGGTTAGAGACAGAGTGAATTTCAGATGCGCTACAAAGACAGCAACGTCTTATAAAGGATACGCACCTTGATGATGATGATGACCACTAATGTCTTTATTTACATATTCGCTGTCTTGGTTGACACACACGTATACGAAAATCACCAAGTATCATCATTACTTCCGGGTCGCAATGTATTCATATTATGGGCGCATACCACAGATATCACAAAGAGTGGTTAATTTGTTTGATAAGAACGGACGCAAACAAACAGTAAACAAATAAACAATCACACGGTTTGAAGCTGAAGTTGTGACGTCATGGATGTTATAGTTTAACCACAAGATATCTAAACTGTCATGAGTAGAATATTGCATCACTGCTGTAACTCGGGAAGTATCTGTGGCGAAGCTGTTAAGACTTGTGTTCTGAAGGGCGTGGGTTGGAATCCAGAACATGTCGTTCGGTTCTTGCGTGAATTTTTTCTTCTCAAATATCACAGGATTGTTGCCAGAGCTACAGAGTTTGTGTTTTGTTCCATACTCTCGGCAGGTGTTGGGGTTGTTATGTTTTAGCTTAGTTTAGTTTAGTCGTCGGACCATCATCACTGCACGTCGAGCTAATTAGTTCATAAGTGCGCCGATTTCTCCCTCAGTATGTCTCTCAGCGTGTGGCGACTAACGACCCGGTTCTTTGTTGGTTTACTATTCTTCTGCGGCTACCAGCATATTGTTCTTGTCTTGCTAAACCACACTTGACTTGGAATTATTGCAGTCTGGTTAGTGTTGTAGATTCAACACTATTACTTGAATCATGCGCCTGAGTGGTTACCGGGGCCCAAATTTGGGGTGTAAAGAATAGAACCACTGTTACCTGCCATGCATGTCGTAAGAGGCGATTAAGGAGGTTTGGCTAAAATCGGATGCATGTGCCCTAAACGTGTAGAAGTCTATGCGTTTAGGGCCTACCAAACCGATGTGCAACGTATACACGTTCTTGGCAAGGATCAAACATATCACAAAGAGTGATTAAAATTGGTCGTAAAGAACGAACGCAAAGAAGGAGAAGAAGAGACTTGAATCATGTACACATCCTCTCTCCCTTAGAGAATTTATAATATCAACTTAGTCCATTGCTCGACCGCTTTTTTACAGCAGCCACACCTGCAAGCCTATCGGTGCGTTCATTTCCCCTTTCACCTGTATAATAATATAACAATTCCTCTCGTACAATACGTTACGTAGGGCCTGCAAGTAATTTCTCTATACCGCTCTATTTTGTGCAACTCGCTCAACCTCCTCCATGGAACTGAGAACAATATTTATTGCCTCTCTCAGCAAAGTTCGTTTCAGGGTCTCCTTAGGTCGTCCTCTCTTTCTTGAACCCTTTGCATCCCACTTCAATGCTTGCTTTGATATTCGTTGATCATTTCTCCTCAAGGTGTGTCCAACATCTCTCCATCTTCTCTTTCTTATAACAGTTGTCACTAGTGGTTGACCAGACATCTCTCTGATTTCATCACTTCTTCTGAATTCGTTCCATTTTATATTCATTACTTTTCGCAGACATCTATTTTCAAATGCATTCAACTAGTCGTTTTCTAACTCTCGCTGGCATATGTTAGGATTGATACAACATTTGAATTGAAAATTCGTAATTTAGTTTTAATACTATTTAACTTGCAGTTCCATATTTTATTTAGACTTTTAAAAGCTGATGTTGCTTTGCCAATTCGTATCATAATTTCTTTTTAACATTTCCTGTGCAATCAAAATTGCTACCTAAATAGGTGAACTGCTCTGTTATTTTTATCATTTTAGGTTCCAGGGTAATATCTGCATTACTTGCCATAGGTGTCTTCATTATATATTTTTTTCATAGTTATCTGCAGTCCAACTTTTGATGCTATAGATGACAAGTTGTCTGTTTTTCTTTGCATATCTTGGTTGTTTCTACTTAACAAGGCAATATCATCTGCAAAATCCAAATCTTCTAGTTGACTATTTTCTACCCAATCGATTCCAGTTTCGCCCTGAAACATTTTCGCATCACCCAGTCAATGGCCACTCCAAACAATAGCGGAGATAGAATACAGTCTTGCTTTACTCCGGTTTCAACCATAAACCAGTCGCTGTGTCCACCATCAATGCGAACTACACACTGTGAACCATCATAGAGGCTCTTTATAATGTTTATTATTTTGTCTGGTATTCCATAGCATCTCAGAATATTCCACAGGAAGATTCCGTGTAGACTATCCAAGACTTTTTAAAAATCGATGAAATTTAGTATGAGTGGTTGTTGCTTTTCAATATGTTACTCCAAAATTAGTCGTAGGGTAATTATTTGATCTAAGCAGCTTCTCCCAGGTCTAAAACCAGCTTGTTCTTCTCTCAGGGTTGTGTCCACTGCTCCTTTGATTCTATTAAGAATGATTTTGCAGAAAGTCTTGGTCATTACTGATAATAGGGTGATCCTCTCCAGTTGTTGCAATCTTTGAGATCACCTTTTTGGGGATCTTAACAATTATTCCCTTTTTCCATTGATCTGGGACAGTTTCTTCTTCCCATACTTTATTAAATAGTTCTTGCACCTGGCTAATAGTTGTATCATCAGCCGCTTTGAACATTTCTGCAGTAATGTTGTCATCACCCGCTGCCTTATTGTTTATCAAGGAACGGATTGCCTCCTTGACCTCAGCTACACTTATATGTATACCCAGGCGCAAAAATGAAACTGATTTTTGTCACCTGAGACCTCCCCAGCGACCTCATCCATTGTCTCCGAGCCCATCTTGTTTCAATCTTCCTGAGCATTCGCATTGAGTCACTGAGAAAACATGCATGGGTAAAAGTCTGTGATTCTAGCCAGACCATCGCTTTAGTTAATGCCATGATTTCCATAGTGAGATTGCTCGTAGTCACGGCAAAACCCCCGTTATGTAATACGTAGGAGTGTCTTCTTTTTTCCTCTATTCCATCTGTGCCTTTCAGAGCTTGGTGTAATTTATCAATCTTTTCATATGACGTTTTTGAAGGTTTCCAGGTTGGTTTGGAGACTTGTGCTGTTGTACTAGATCTCGAGGACGAAGTTTGAGAGAAAAGTGACACTCAGGTGTGCTAATTGGTACTCTGTGCCGACAAAAATTTCATCGGGCCTACAACAGGTGTCCCTATTATCTCCAATACTATTCAATGTATTCACCATAATGATTACGAAGCAGCAACTATCTGGCAGGGGACGAACACTGTCATTTGCAGATGACATCATGGTGTACAGACAGGGAGAAACAGGGATGAAATTGCTAATAAACTACAGGAAGAACTGGACCGCATCATGACCTGGTGCAATGTCTTTGGTGCAACGATAAAGTGCTTTTTCAACATTCTTAGGAGGAAAAATAATAAGAGAGGCCAGTGGGGCCTACGCAACAACCACAAGTAGTTTGATAATGGAGGTTCGGAGGTTACGGAGGTGGTGAAATGGTTGGTATCTCACAACTACTCTCGTGTTTTCATACTCTGTGACTCCATGAGCATGATTCGTAAAGTCGAATCAGGAATGGTTAGACGCAACTGGCTGGAGGTACTAGTACAGACAGTGATCAGAGAAATCACCTTCCTATTTGTCCCTGGGCACGCAGGAGTTAAGGGTAATGAACGAGTTGATAGATTGGCTGGCTTGACTACAATATCAGAGGGAGCTGCCATGGATCGAAATGACATTCTTCATGCAATGAGAGGGTCTTCCCGAACAGAGGAGTTTCAGGGCTGTGAATCCCACTCGCTGACCAGATTGAAAAAGATGGGTGTCAATATTGGTGCAGCCCGAAAAGAACGACATACTAAATATGCAAGGAGATCGATTAATCAACATCGAACTGGCGAATTGGACGCTTCTAGATTTGCTGAGGCGGAGATCGGAGCACCTATGGACATGTCCGGAGTGCTATGATAGTCCTCATATATAACTGATAACTCCCTACTAAATGAAACCAATAATTAAACAAATACTACACTGTTAAAAGAATGCATTACACAAGCACCCATATAAAACGACACTGAAAAAAGCACTTTACACAAGTACCACACAGAAAACCTGGTAGATTACTGGTATTTACTTTTTGTTTTTAAATATTAAAAAAAAAAATATTACAAATACAATTAACACAAATACAAAATCAGATGAGACGACAAGAACAGATTCAGGAAAAATTCAAACATTTGACAGAACTATTAGAATGTGGTTCTCATGAACATCTCATCTTAAAATAAAAACTTTTGATTTCTAGCAAGTTCTCTGTCTCCTCCATTGTCATGTTCATAGTTTTTTTAAATACTCTTTTGCCACCGTTTTTTGTGGAGTTCCTTGACTTTTCTTCCAAGAGCCATACAAGCCATTATTGCTCTTTCCAAACAAATATGACGTTTAATGTGACCAAAATATTCCAGTTTCTGATACGTGTTGTTTATTAGGCAATGTCCCTCGATGTTCAGGTCTTGTAAGTTATCTATATTTTTCCTCTTTTTCTGTCCTGTTTCTAAGTTGTTTTCTTTAGCGCATTGTTTCCAAAGTTACGATTTTGTTTTTTAATAAGCAGACACAGACGACAAATAGACACACTTCAAGACGAACTTGACAAATATAAACACCAAACCCATCAGGAATTCTCGCTCATGAGAAAAACGAAATACTATTACACAAGAAACAACTAGAAAGCTTCTTTTTCCTCTTCGAACGCTCCATATCGACCACTTGCTAACAGCTCTTCGTGATTCGTATGTGATCTGAGCCTAAGATCGATTGTACGTTGTGCCAGTTATGTACATACAAGTAGGCCAGCATATCCGACTTCTGCGACGCTTTTTATTTACTAGGGTAGCTTCCCTTGACCCCTACCTCAGTCGCCTCTTACGGCATGCCTTGTAGGTCGCAGTGTTACTATTCTTTACTCCTCTTGTGAGCTCCGGCAACTACACACGATGAAACTACCAAGCAATACATAACAGTCGAGCAAAACATTCAATGAACCTGACAAATGCGAGATATTATAAACGAAAATGGGATCAAAGGCGCATGAGGGGTGTGCCAGGACTAGTGAGCCGGCACTAATCAAGACCCTGTCCCCTACCTCCACATGGGGACCCTGGAAACAGACTTTGGTTCCAGTCTGGCTAATGGGGGCAGGGATCGGGAAGAACTACTGGTAGTGGTAGAAGTGCAAGTACGAAAAAGCAAGGCAGGTCCGAACAAAATGCACGAATCTCCTAGCCGATGTCCAACAAAATATTGCCCAAGTTCCGGAACAAAAAGAAACAGCAGCGAAACGTCTATGATAGATTCCCTACTCCCTCGGAGTAAGGGCCGAGCACAAATTGCAATTTCCGGAGCATGAGACTCCATACACAAGCTCAAAGTGTAAGTCAAAGGTCCCGCCACAAATTACCAGTTTCTCTGCCTATGGGGAGATTAGTAAACATGAAAGGATGAGAGATGCATCCAGTGACGAAACATATGCCCACATAGGGCAAAACTGGAAGCCTTGACGAAGGGGCAAACATTGCCAGCTGTGGGGCAAGAATAGATAAGTCAGATGCTAACGAATAGAAGTCTACCCTCGTATCGGTAGGAGGGAAGATTGCAGCTGATTCCGTATCGGTGGCCTGGTGCAGATACATGTACTGGGCAAGGTTTTCGGAGCGCAAAACATAAAGTTGCGTTTAAGTGCATAACGAAACTACCCTCCTGGGAAAACCGTGCAAGGTACTGTTGCGATAACAACTAACATCCTCGGAAGAACTGAGGCGGGTGATGCCTAACGGAACTGTCAGCCTTGGGGCAACCGGACAAGGTACGGTTGCAGTCACAACTAACATCCCCGGAAGAACTGGGGTGGGTGAAGGTGGCGAGCGCAAAATCTCAGTTGCGTTGCTAGCGCCAATTGAAACGGCCCTATACATTATTTGTGCTTGACCCCAGTCCGATGTTTCCCGGGCTAGGAAAATGCGAAGTGGAAACTGCAAATTGCCAAGTACCGACACGCGCCTCGTTAAGGATGAGAATGTTCTTGCTCTGGAACAAACTCAAAGTGGACAGTAAAGTAAGGTCGACAATGTAAAGATCTGGCAGGTTGTCCGGATCCGAACATTGGCGAAGGCCGATACTTTAAACGGTGTTTTATACGAGTAAGACGTCGTCCGAGGACAAGCTTATAAACCCCGTGAAATGTTCCTAATCCGGAACGACCTCACAGTCAGAAAGGGCATAACAGTGTAACTCACTGTTTTGGCGTAGATCACAAAGCCCAAATACACGGCAAAGCTGATCGAAAAGCCGAAGATCCGGGCCGAAATAGTTGGCAGAAAGGATCGTACTCCAGGGAAAGCTCATCCTAGTAGATCAAAAGCTGGCTGAAACCGGATGGGCGGGCCTAGTCAACATGGGCGCATAATCGACCCAACGTAGATCACTCCGTTCTTGTCAAAGCACCAATTATATATCACAAAAAGAATGATAAAATTGGCCGTGAAGAACGAACTAAAAGAAGAAGAAGAAACGAAAACGAAAAAACAATTAGTAGGCAAAGAAGAAATCATTCAAGTCTTTCACACATTCTACATTCATCTGGGGCAGTATCCAACGTTTCTATCTATTGGGGCAAATCTGACTAAAGACTATTGAAGCGCTGGCGCCATGTAACAACTACTATAATAATAATACTAGTAATAAAGTAATATTAATAGTAACATGATTAAAAATAATAACAGATACAAACTTAATCCTAACTACACGTTTTAAAAACTATTTTGCAAAGAAAAAAAACTGAATCATACTGTTATTCAGAAACTTTTTTGTTTTCTTGAAATTATGACTAACGTTAAAGCAGGAAGAATAAAATATGGTGCCATGGATGTGTGACACGAGTACCGAGTTGGACTGTGCTGACCTAGGGTGGATAGTTGGGTCTAGAGCAGGATGCACATATATGTGGAGGTCTCTGTGGCAAGTTGGTCAAGCCGTTTGCCTTGTGTTTTGAAGCTCGTGAATTTTAATTCGGTCCGCTTTGTTTTGTTCATAAGTGCATTTTTTCCCAAAGATCCATAGAATTGTTGCCAGACCTGCGTTCTATGCTGTGCGCAGTATTCTCTCCACATGTGGGCTACTATTTCTGCGGAGAGGGGCCGAGTATTATGGGGAAGCCAGGTTGAACGTGGTAAATAATATAATACACATCATCATCAGGTGCCGTCTCCACATCGAAGGTTGGCTGCAATGAATCTCCAGCATCCTCTGTCTTTCGCCTTGGTGTTGCACACCGCCAGACTGTAACCTGTCCATTTCTTAAAGTTTCCTCCCACTTATCTCTCGGTCTTCCTCTTGCTCTTCTCCCTCAACTTTCCCCTCTAGTAAATGTTTTATCATGGTGTCATGCCTATTTATGTGCCCAAAATACTTTACTTGTCTGAATTTTATTTCTCTTAATAATTGTTTCTTCATGCCTAGTTTTCCTAAAACTTGTTTATTTGTCTGTTTTTCTGTCCATGAAGCTTATTCTTCTATATATCCACATCTCAAATGCATCAATTCTGTCTTCTAACTGCTTGTTCATTGTCCATGTTTCGAGCCATACATTAATATAGGATATATATAGCATTTGATCATTCTAATTTTTAGCCTGTTTGTGATTTGTTTGGATGTCAGTAACTTTCTCATACTATTGAAATTATCCTTGGCCATTCCTATTCTCTTTTAATTTCTGTTATACATCTGCCATCATCTGTTATCATCTGACCGAGATAGGAGTAGCTTTTACTTGATGTAGTAATTCTCCATGCATTTTTATATTAATTTTAGGTTTTTCCATTTCCTTGTTGATTACCATAGTTTTTGTTTTCTGTATGTTAATGTCTAATCCATATTCCTTGCTAGTTCTGTCCAATTGGTCCACTAATTCTTGTAGATCTTGTTCATTTTCTGCTACCAATACTGTGTCATCTGCATATCTTAAGTTATTTAATATTTTTCCATTGATCTTGAATACACATCAAGACACAGAAAATGAAAAACAAACACTAGAAAAACATTAGACACATAACCAACTTAGATACTACAGTAAGTAAAAAAAAAGTAAAGGAACCCTTTCCTACCTCGTGGTATATAGGTCAATACAGTGTTAGGCCTGTATTTTCATTGACCGTCGGCACACGATGGGTAATGTGGTCAGCATCACGCCTGTCGCCTTTACTTTCCCAGAGCATGTCTGGTACCCAGTTGAGGCTGGGTCGACCTGAGAGCCGTCGCGAGATACTACAGTACACACGCTTAACAAAAGACAGAACAAAGCAAGAACCCAGTCGGTCTTACCGTGGCCCTCGGCAACATAAGGCCGAATAGCTCAAACGGGAAAACGAAAATTCCTCTTTAATGGGGGCTGGATTTTGAATATATTTGATAGAACACCGTAAGCATTTTTGCAATTTTACTCAATTCTCTGAGTCCGTGGTTATCAATTGGTGAAAAATATTAGTAATACTGTTATTCCTTACTGTTAAACTGAACTTGTAACATTATATAACCTTGATTTAGCATGTTGTTTTGTTGTTAAAATGGATTCGTCTTTATGCAACAATACTGGAATGCGAGATCACGAGATGGTTGTGGTCTTATTTCCTAGATTTTCACCTGAGCTCGCCGACCGTATGTTATCGGAGGCCACGGTCTTACCTTAATAATCTAACTAAAGTTTTACCTCATATTAGACACAGTTTTTTGAATGTACTTTACGAAGTTTGCCAACGAGACGCACTTTCCCCAAATCTAAATCCTTCTTACACAAAACTAGACCCAAGGAAAACACGGTCAAGACACAAATAAAAAAGACTATAAACAAAGTTTTCTCCTAAATGAAATGAAAATCTTGGCATATCCTTTACATGACGTAGACATCAACCACAATAAACGAGTCGTTGATTTTCTAGGTACCACTTATACGTTCGGTAGTTTGGCATTGCTTTCTAAACGGTGAGGTCTATTTTTACCTTTTGTAAAAATCCCACGGAAACAATTTGCTTCCAAACTTGCCACCGTGGGGTTTAAACCAGGTACTCTAGGGTTTGTAATCGGCTCTTTCCACGCTCCATTTATTTCCTAAATTTAAGCAGTTAATTCAGGAGTAAAAAAAAATTAAAAATTACATCAACTAGTCGTCAATAAATAAACATATATCTATTATTATATACTAAATTGAAGAAAACTGGACAACCCATAGAATAACAAGGTTAAAAAGTAGTAGAAGTAAAATAGTAGAAGTAAAACTAGAAAGACTTCTTATAAGGAAGCAACTCTATGGCGCAGTGTGCGGCTTAAAGCGTGCAACGGACTTCCGCCGTGGCGCAGTGTGCGGCTTAAAGCGTGGAAAGAGTTATCACTTGAGCTACAGACGCTCACTTTCTCCTAAATACAGATGACAAAATACTGTCACCCTAACCTTAAAACTCAAATCGTTCATTCCAATGATACTCATACAGAGCAACTCTGTGGTTCCTTGAGTATGATCCACAAGGTAGAGGCTGGTTCGGTACGCAGACAATGGACTGAATCACTACAAGCGTCAACAATTTGCAGAATCACACTTATCTTCGTTCTGGGGCACATGGGTGTCGTTGGCAATGAGAGAGCAGACAGGCTGGCTGGCTCTGCCACCATATCAGAGGGCCAGCCAATGGATAGAGCTGATATTTTGAACGCCCTCATAGAGTGTGGTCGCAAAGAAGATTTTAAACCAATCCACGTCAACTACTAGATTGCAGGAGCTGGGTTTGAAGATTGGAGTAGCAAGAAAAGAACATCATAACAGGTACGTGAGTAGGCTCGTCAATCAAAATCGAACTGGTACGATCAGTCGCTGGACGCTGTTGGAGATATTGCGAAGGAGATCGGAGCACCTATGGACATGTCCAGAGTGCAATGAAGATATTCCAAACTGAAACTGAACTGAACACTGTGGTACAAAACAAGAACAGCGCCAAACGCACTGCATTTTTATAAAGCATATAGCCCAATATCACACAATAAAAACACACACTTGACATTATTGTTACTAGACCATGAAAAAAAGCTTTTAACAGTGTGTTACATGATTACAAACACACCGACGACACTATTGTTACTAGGCTAGGTAATCACATTGACAAGACGTCACACCGGATTTCCTATATGAAATAACAAAAGAAATGAAATGTTATACTGCAATAAACAGGGTAGGAAGAAAACTACACGATAACCGATTACTGGTTAACGATTCAGTAACATAGCCCTTCTTCCTTTTCTTCATCTTCGAACGCCATATATTCATCACTCGTTAACCACTCTGTGTGATTTGTATGTGATCTGAGCCTATGAGCGCATGTACGTTGTGCCAGTTATGCGCTACAAGTAGGCCAGCACATCCGATTTTTGCGATGCTTTTTATTTGCTAGGGTAGCTTCCCAATTTGGGTTTTTCAGCACGCTCAGGGGAAAAATGATAAAAGAGGCCAGTGGGGCCTACGCAACAACCACAAGTAGTTTGATAATGGAGGTTCGGGCGGTTACGGAGGCGAAATAGTTGGCATCTCACAACTACTCTCGTGTTTTCATACTCAGTGACTCCATGAGCATGATTCGTAAAATCGAATCAGGAATTGTAAAACGCAACTAGGTGGAGGTACTGGTACAGACAATGATCAGAGAAACCACCTTCATTTTTGTCCTTAGCCACGCAGGAGTTAGGGGTAATGAACGAGCTGATAGATTGGCTGGCTTGGCTACAATATCAGAGGGGGCTGCCATGGATCGAAATGACATTCTTCACGCAATGAGAGGGTCTTTCCGAACATAGGAGTTTCAGGTCTGTGAATCCCACTCGCTGACCAGATTGAGAGAGATGGGTGTCAATATTGGTGCAGCCCGAAAAGAACGACATACTAAATATGCAAAGAGACTGATTAATCAACATCGAACTGGTGAGTTATGACGCTTCTAGATTTGCTGAGGTGGAGATTGGAGCACCTATGGAAATGTCCGGAGTGCTATGATGATAGTCCTCATATAACTGATAACTGATACCTCAGTCGCCTCTTACAACATGCCTTGTTGGTCGCAGTTGTACTATTATTTGCTTTTCTTGCTGGCCCCGGCACCACACAGGCGTAATCCTTCTCCAAAATAGATCAGTGGTAGTTGCTATAATAATACTAATTTTACTAATAAAAGAATCATAAAAATCATAACAGATGAATATTAGATGATATATAGATTAGGCTGCAAAATATCTCCTCCTTATCTGTGTCACAAGTCGCGTATGAAAGATGACTAATTTCCTAATTTACTCCTTAATGGAGAGCTGATCTATGGGAAGAGACCGACTGAAATATCATAAATGCGACGTAATGATGAATGTTGGCATGATTTAAAGGCTCTTTACATAAAACACATGCACATGGAAAATGGTCGCCAAAAACAGATGTACTTGGTGAAAAGAGGTGCGAATTGGACATATTTTATGTACAGCCTGATCAAACAAACAGAGGAAAATATATTCAGTATGTTTCGTCTCAAGACATGTCTCATCATTTAGTTGTGAGATTTGGAGGACTGTCACTTCCATGAGACTTTCTCTCACCAATAGAGTTGCAAAGTATCTATCCAGCGATGCTCTATGGTCATAGAAACTGAAAGACCTACTACTTTTGTGAACATATTGACACTATGCTGTTACACTGCGTTCTTATACTATACTCTTATCAACACAGGCCAACTATAAACTCTATATAGTTATAGTTATAATTATGCTATAAGTGGCTGTAGAAATAGACTTCCTTAGATTGATACTGATTCCTTTACAGATTGATGACTGCTTCCTTTACTACCTCTGTCTCAACATATCGACTACCTAGATTGACCAGTTTTCTCTGTAGAAATATTAAGATAATACCTGAACGTGGATGGGAATATGAGAGGAAAACACAAGTCTAATCAAAATATGAACGAAACAAATAATTTTGAAATGTGACTAAATTATCGTTAGTAACATAACCTCGACTAAAGCTATTTGACCAGTGTGTGCGTGAACTAGTAGAAGTAACTGACATGGGCTTTTGTGCTGTTTATAACGTGTTATCCCTACTTGTTGCCATTATGACTGTATCTGCTGCAACAGAGTGCGGTGTTAGTACAGGATTACAATTAGCATAACTACAAAAAGTAAATAATATAAATTGACTTATGATGTGGATGGAACTATGGGTCAGATACTGTTAACTGGTGCGCTATGCATCCCATGGCCCAGCAGTGGCAACATATGTCATAATCGAAATAGAAACAAATCGTGTAACAATTTAACAATAGTTGGCACGACTTTAAGTGAGTTTTAATTAACATTTGTTCATCTCTTTGTGTGATTTAGTTTCTACCAACCGATCTAGCTATGTTTGGTTAATTTAGTCTGTACCAACTGATGTCAATGTGTTCGGTTGACTTCGTATGTACTAACTGATTTCCCTGTGTTCGGATGACTTAGTTTCTACCAAATGATTTTCCTGTGTTCGGATGACTTAGTTTCTGCAAATGATTTCCTGTGTTTTTGTTAATTTAGTCTTACCAACCGATGTCGCTGTGTTCAGGTGACTTAGTCTGTACCAACTGATGTCGCTGTGTTCGGGTGACTTACTCTGTACCAACTGATGTAGCTGTGTTCGGGTGACTTACTCTGTACCAACTGATGTAGCTGTGTTCGGGTGACTTAGTCTGTACCAACTGATGTAGCTGTGTTCGTGTGACTTAGTCTGTACCAACTGATGTCAATGTGTTCGGTTTCCTGATATTTTAGCAACTGTTCCTAGTAGTCTTGTGAATATTACAGTTTTGTGCTAGTGACTTATTTACATGTCTTGACGAATCTTTGTTGCCATATTTAAAACTGCACTTTTGTTTTTCTTTGAGTTCAGCCGTTAAGTCCGGCTTGTGCAAGTCCGTGTTGATGAAGAATTGAGATTTGAATATCGACGAAATTAATAGCCAATAACACGGAACGTATACAAACATACTTAGGTTATGTTAATTAAAACTTTCTTCTCAGAGCATCAGATCTAACTTTACGTAGCATCAGATCTAACTTCTCCGTAGCATCAGATCTAACTTCTCCACGTAGCATCAGATCTAACTTCTGCACGTAGCATCAGATCTAACTTCTCCACGTAGCATCAGATCTAACTTCTCCACGTAGCATCAGATCTAAATTCTCGTAGCATCAGATCTAACTTCTCCAGTAGCATCAGATCTAACTTCTGCAGCATCAGATCTACTTCAATCATTTGAAGAAGCAGTATTCAAGTGATACCAACTTAAAAATAAGCTTCCACTGATAAATGTTACTGGTGACATATTTGGATTCTTCGTTATAAGTGACTTTTTATTGTATTCTCTTTGTTGACCTGCACGCTTTGATATAACATAAAAACAAAGTAATGTAGTTTTACAAAAACAATAACAATAATATAACAAAACTAAAGAAACGGTAAATTATTTTACAAAACCCTCATCGATCGTACCATTTATATATATATTTTTTTAATTGAATCGTAAAATTGTTTTGTTGTTCTATAACTATCTCTAATGTCGATAATTATATAACATAACCAAAAGGAACTGCTCTTATGTATAAAAGGACGCCACTCCACTTAAAGAAACTTTAATTTAGTATTAAAAAAAAAATAAACAAACAGTTGTTCTTTTATAGGTTTAACAACTTCTTGTACCAGGATTCTAAAGCTGATCTATTTATTGACAACAATAATGTTCAGATAATCCAACAGGAGATACAGATGAAAAACACACGATGTTACTGATAGACAGTTTCAACTTTTCTTTTACGGTCTATATCAACTGACAATGTGTTAGTTTGTTGATTAAGTTAGACGACGACGATTGATGGCCGTCCACGCAAAAGGTGGACCTCAGAGATAACAGAGACGACGAAAGACACTGTTTATGAACCGCATATAAAAGCCGGTTCTAGAAATCTCCGTATTCTGACGCTTTGAGACAAAACAGAATTGAAGAAGGTGAAAGACTATTGATGCAACAAGTTCTAATTTGAGATAACTAACTCCTCGCCATGGCAAAGACAGACTCTGTCTCTACGATGAGCAACATCGTCGCCTTCGTCCTGTCTTTCTTTTACAGATTCACTGTTGTGTTGGCTGTGGAAATTATAAAGATTGGTATTTTGTTTTCTATTCTTGTCGCGGCTTCTATTGTGTCCGGATTGGGACTAGTATCGCTACTATTGTGGACATACAGTGCTTATGAAGGCAGTGTGACAGCCTTATTGTGTGCGGTCGTTCTAGGAGTTGTGTTATTAGTGTTCGCGGCTGTGCTGCTGCAGTACTTAGTGAAGGACGTTCTGTGTTTAACGGACATCCCTCTAGTTCAGTTAATTAAAATATTAATTGCTGAACCATTTATGAAACAAAGAAAGATCAGAAATGAATACAAACCAAACGGGAGACAACTCAAGTAAATTTGTGGTTAGTACGTAGAAAAGGGCGACAATTGTTGCAGAACTGAAGTAAAATTCAACATCAAACGTGCTGTCATTGTAATTTGCTGTTATCTGTTCTCACATGTTGCTTTACTTTAGAAGATAGCTTAGAATTACAAATACTAGCGAGATGGCTGGTGGCATAATGGTTAAACTCGTTCAGGTTTCCTGTCAGAAACATCTGGTTTTCTATCTCACGGTAAGCTCAACTTTTTAAAATGTTGGGTAGAGAATAAAATCGATGACCTGCACGTAAGTGGCAACAGCTTTGGGCAGACAACCTTATGCCAATAGAATCCCCAGTTTGCTACCAGTAAAGACATTAACGCGCTTAAAACAATTTGTACTTATATATATATATATATATATATATATATATATATATATATATATATATATATATATATATATTTTTTCATGTGCCATGTCAGCTGGCACAGGCGACCATGGATCTTCACAAATGTCTGTTCTTGGTGCTGACTATCAGTTGGGATGTTGTACTCTTCCGTGTCATGAAGCCAACCTGTCTAGAATTTTCTCTCGGTGTCTTCAACTGTCTCATCTCCCATTGATTTAACCGGTTGTTGCAATGTGTTCTAAACCTACCTTTCTCATATCATGTCCAAAAAAAGATGACTTCCTCTTTCTTATATTGATAATAAGATTTCTATGTGTCTTGACCTCTTTCAACACGACAACATTAATCATTTTAGTAGTCCGTAGAGTACTTGTCAGTCTCCTGTAAAACCCCATCTATGTAGTATCCAGAGATCTAGCGATATGTTTATATATTTAGTTATGTTAATCTTCTGGTTGTATTATCACTGTTAGTATTTTATTGTAGCTTGATCTTTGTCGAGTTCTAAGAGTGATTATTAGTATTTGATTATTGAATCAATACATAATAACCGTAGGTGCTCATTCTCCCTACAGCAGATATTGAAGAGAATACATATTAATGGTTTCCTTGACTCGCTCGTTAAACACACTGCTAATTCTGCTCCTCTTGCATCCAGTTCTGCTCGCACAACGGGTGACCCCACTCTCCTTAAATCGCTTTATAGAGTCAACATGAATTTCAGTGTCTTCATTCTACACACTGTCACCGAGAAACGAAAGGGCGTTCGCTCTAGCCTTAATTTCCCTACGGTTGATGTTGTTGATGCTTGACTGTCTGGTCTATATTGTCGTATTACAAACATAAATCGTACGTTAAAGGTAAACTCCTGGTGATTGAAAGCTTCGATAGACGACATCCACCCATTTCACATTCTGTCGTTTTGTACTTTCTAAAGCATGTTCTGAAAATAGGACACAATAATGAGCCAAGTAAACAAAGTCTCAGACAACCATTGGAGTGCAGCAATAAAGGTCCCAGCTCCATCCTCATGCTGGATGTAGTTCTGTAAGCTTCATCCGATTAGCAACGATACTATCTAACTAGAAAACCACGACTTGAGAACGACAGTGAGTTTAAAAAAAATTTCCTTCCACTGGTGTTTGTTTGGTTCTTTCAACATGGTTCTTTCAACAATTCTTCAATAGCAACGTTGTCACATCATTTCAACACTTCTGATGGCGATGGACATCTCAGGATGAGGAAAGAAAGGCGGTCAAAATATGCAATGCGATGAACACCGCACGAACAGCAGAAACATAGGTCTAGGAATACATGGAGGAAAACTTTACAACAGAGCTCTTAGACATTCATATGACTAAGGTTGCCGTAGAAAGAAAAGCACAAGATCGAACTGAGTGGAAATTGTTTGTCTCTGTCATATGCACCCTGTGCGCGACGAGAACTGAATGATGATGATGATTCTGTACATGTACTTATTTATGAAAACAGCTGTCCTTTTCGGGATCGTTGTTGCCTCTAACCATGATCTTTCTCTCTTGCGATCACCGCCCAGACTGATGTACCAGATCTCCCCATAAATTCTATTCATGTGGAAATCTGATTCATGCAGCCTTAGCATTGGTGTGTTTTACTTCACATCTTCAGCACCATTTGGAGCTCTGGTGCTTATCCTTCGGCGATGTGTCCGATTTCAGCCAGCGTTTACTTGGTTTGCTCTCCAATCTGTAGCCATCTAGTGTTTTTACGGTGTGGGGTAGCTAGCCCCACGACCTACCTCCTTAGTCGCCTCTTACGTCATGCGTGGCAGGTAACAGTGGATCTATTCTTTACACCCCAATTTGGACCCCGGTAACCACTCGGGCGTAACCATGATCTGACGACAAGTATGTCAACATCTTTAGCTTAGTATTGGACTTTTTCCGTTGTGCCTTCCATATATGTACTTTAATAGCGAACTGAAAGCTTTGCTTAGGCACTATTACGCAATATCATTTTCAAACACTCATTTTTAACTTATTATTTATTTGTTTTGATGTTAATATCTGTCTCGTATTTTTATTATAGTTTTGGCTGTTCATCCTTTCTTCCAAACTTTAGCTTCAATTCTTCCATCATCTATTATCTAATGCCAATGATATGGATCAGTTGCTACTTGTTGCAGTTTCTCTTTTTTATTTTACATTTATTTGTCATGTTTATTTTTAGCTACTCGCATGTATTGCTAACTATAACATATTTTTTTATTTTTCTCAAAATTAATGTATTATTCTTCTGCGTTCTCACTAGATTGGGATTTCGGATTCTCTAATAAAGGCAACCGTCTGCCTCATATTATCAGCCACGCCATACAGTTTGTCTTGGACGCTGGTGTAAGTGGACTACCTTTTTCTTCTCAAGTCTGCATACTGGGGACAATTCTGTAGGATATAATTCCTATGATTTCTGCTTCCCGTTTGTGCCACCTCTTCCGTAGTAAGTTTTGGCCACCCTCGTGATGGTAGGTCTGACATTCTTACTGCGTGGCTAAATCTCCGAGGCAGATTAGCGACCGTAGAATCCGTTATCCCATTCCTCATTGTGAGGGTCGTTACACCATGTTATGTGCCTTACGTCCTGGTGCATCCGTTTTCTGCAAGCATTTGTTTCGGGTTAGCATTCCCTAGCGGACACGTGCATCCGATTTCATCCAAACCTCATTAGTCGCCTCTTACGACATGCGTGGCATATAACAGTGGTTCTATTCTTTACACCCCAAATTTGGGTCCCGGTAACTACTCGGGCGAAAATTAATGTATATTAATTCATATTCATTTCTTGTAGTGTTTATTTCATTCAATATTACTTGCTGCTATACTGCTTGCTTTCAGTAAACTATATTACCACCTTCCGACGGATGACAATGATATAGCACATGACTTCGCTGACAGAAAGTTTTAATAATAGTTAGAGACGGGGCTACATGGCAAATTTAATCTTGATAATTACAATGTAAGATCGAACAATGAAAATGAACTATTTGAGGGCGACGCTATCCTAGAGCTCTGTGTCAAAATCTGGATTAGTAGTTATCAGAGCAAATACTTCATACCAGGTTTTGTAATAACATAACGAACTATATGAGTTGTCCATTTCAATGAAAGACCGGGGAGCACTTAGATCCAATCTTTAGGGGTGTTTCTCAGTAAGATAAACCTCTATAGATATAATGAATTCTGCTGGAGGTTCTCGGTAAGATAAACCTCTATAAATATAATGAATTCTGCTGGAGGTTCTCGGTAAGATAAACCTCTATAAATATAATGAATTCTGCTGGAGGTTCTCAGTAAGATAAATCTCTATAAATATAATGAATTCTGCTGGTGTTTCTCAGTAAGATAAACCTCTATAAATATAATGAATTCTGCTGGAGGTTCTCAGTAAGATAAACCTCTATAAATATAATGAATTCTGCTGGAGGTTCTCAGTAAGATAAACCTCTATAAATATAATGAATTCTGCTGGAGGTTCTCAGTAAGATAAACCTCTATAAATATAATGAATTCTGCTGGAGGTTCTCAGTAAGATAAACCTCTATAAATATAATGAATTCTGCTGGAGGTTCTCAGTAAGATAAACCTCTATAAATATAATGAATTCTGCTGGAGGTTCTCAGTAAGATAAACCTCTATAAATATAATGAATTCTGCTGGAGGTTCTCGGTAAGATAAACCTCTATAAATATAATGAATTCCGCTGGAGGTTCTCGGTAAGATAAACCTCTATAGATATAATGAATTCTGCTGTAGGTTCTCAGTAAGATAAACCTCTATAAATATAATGAATTCTGCTGTAGGTTCTCAGTAAGATAAACCTCTATAAATATAATGAATTCTGCTGGAAGTTCTCGGTAAGATAAACCTCTATAAATATAATGAATTCTGCTGGAGGTTCTCGGTAAGATAAACCTCCATAGATATAATGAATTCTGCTGGAGGTTCTCGGTAAGATAAACCTCCATAGATATAATGAATTCTGCTGTAGGTTCTCAGTAAGATAAACCTCTATAGATATAATGAATTCTGCTGGAGGTTCTCGGTAAGATAAACAAACCTCCATAGATATAATAAAAGGGATTTAAAGCCGAAGGATTGACTTCATTGCACCAGGTTTTACCCCATATGGCTCGATCCTTCTCCGCAGAAATGACACGCCACCTGCCGAGAGTATTGCACAAAGCACGAACTCCGTAGCTCCAGCAACAATCCTAGGGGTCTCTGAAAAAACTGCACTCGTGAACAGAAGGCCGCGGTGCGGATTCGAACCCACGACCTTCGACTCGCAAGGCAAAGGGCTTAACCACTTAGCCACAGAGACCCCCCACCCCCACCCCCAATAGATATGATGAACTCTACTGGAGGTTCTCGGTAAGATAAACCTCCATAGATATAATGAACTCTGCTGGAGGTTCTCGGTAAGATAAACCTCCATAGATATAATGAACTCTACTGGAGGTTCTCGGTAAGATAAACCTCCATAGATATAATGAACTCTGCTGTAGGTTCTCGGTAAGATAAACCTCCATAGATATAATGAACTCTGCTGGAGGTTCTCGGTAAGATAAACCTCCATAGATATAATGAACTCTACTGGAGGTTCTCGGTAAGATAAACCTCCATAGATATAATGAACTCTGCTGTAGGTTCTCGGTAAGATAAACCTCCATAGATATAATGAACTCTGCTGGAGGACCAGATATAAATAATAATAATAATTCCTCTCGTACCGTTATACGTTACATAGGACCTGCAAGTAATTTCTCCATACCGCTCTATCCTGGGCAACTCGCTCAATCTCCTCCATGGAACTGAGACCGATATTTCCTGCCTCTCTCAGCAAAGTTCGTTTCAGGGTCTCCTTTAGGTCGACCTCTCTTTCTTGAACCCTTTGCATCCCACTTCATTGCCTGCTTTGATATTCGTTGATCATTTCTCCTAAGGTGTGCCCAACATATCTCCATCTTCTCTTTCTTATAACAATTGTCACTAGTGGTTGACCAGACATGTCTCTGATTTCATCACTTCTGAATTTATTCCATTTTATATTCATTATTTTTCGCAGACATCAATTTTCAAATGCATTCAACTTGCTTTCTATATTTAGTCATTTTCTAACTCTCGCTGGCATATGTTGGATTGATACAACATTTGAATTGAAAATTCGTAATTTAGTTTTAATACTATATAACTTGCAGTTCCATATTTTATTTAGACTTTTAAAAGCTGATGTTGCTTTGCCAAGTCGTATCATAATTTCTTTTTAACATTTCCTGTGCAATCAAAATTGCTACCTAAATATGTGAACTGCTCTATTATTTTTATCATTTTAGATTCCAGGTGATATCTGCATTACTTGCCATAGGTGTCTTCATTATATTTGTTTTTTCATAGCTTATCTGCAGTCCAACTTTTGATGCTATAGATGACAAGTTGTCGGTTTTTCTTTGCATATCTTGGTTGTTTCTACTGAACAAGGCAATATCATCTGCAAAATCAAATCTTCTAGTTGACTATTTTCTACCCAATCGATGCCAGTTTCGCCCCTGCAACATTTTCGCATCAACCAGTCAATGGCCACTCCAAACAATAGCGGAGATAGAATACAGCCTTGCTTTACTCGGTTTCAACCATAAACCAGTCGCTGTGTCCACCATCAGTGCGAACTCCACACTGTGAACCATCATAGAGGCTCTTTATAATGTTTATTATTTTGTCTGGTATTCCATAGCATCTCAGAATATTCTACAGGGAGATTCTGTGTAGACTATCAAAGGCCTTTTTTAAAATCGATGAAAATTTAGTATGAGTGGTTGTTGCTTTTCAATATGTTCCTCCAAAATTAGTCGTAGGGTAATTATTTGGTCTAAGCAGCTTCTCCCAGGTCTAAAACCAGCTTGTTCTCCTCTCAGGGTTGTGTCCACTGCTCCTTTGATTCTATTAAGAATGATTTTGCAGAAAGTCTTGGTCATTACTGATAATAGGGTGATCCTCTCCAGTTGTTGCAATCTTTGAGATCACCTTTTTGGGGATCTTAACAATTATTCCCTTTTTCTTACATTCATAAGATATACATTCTTAATTAATTGGAAACTCGGTAACTTCCTTTACTTTAAAATCTCTCTTTTTCTTCTTCTTCTTCTTCTCTTGCACCATTTACTTCTTTATATAAGTGTTGGGGTGGGGGTGTTACGTAGTGATCTTGTGTGTGCTTGTTTTAAGGCACTTTGTAAGCTGATATTCATTTTTGTAAGACTGTTCTTGATGCCGTTGCTCCATCTTTTGCGTGGTCTTCCTTTTGCTTTGTACTCATTCTTGCTTTACATTATCTATAGCGAAGTGGTTACGATGTTGCTATCGTTCTGCAAATTGTGGGTTCGAAATCAGACCGAGACACACGTTCAATTTTTTCCATGATAACTTTATGATTGTTGCTGAAGTTACGAAACTTTTGCTGTGTTCAACACTCTCCCAAAAGATAGTGCGCCATTTTGAGAAACTTGATGCAATGAAGTCAATCCTTCACATTTACAGCTGAAACTTCTATTAGTATGTTGGTAATATAGATAGTAATGTTGACTACTGAATCGATGAAACAATCCTTCACATTTACAGCTGAAACTTCTATTAGTATGTTGGTAATATAGATAGTAATGTTGACTACTGAATCGTTGTAGTAATGTTGACTACTGAATCGATGAAACAATCCTTCACATTTACAGCTGAAACTTCTATTAGTAAGTTGCTAATATAGATAGTAATGTTGACTACTGAATCGTTGTAGTAATGTTGACTACTGAATCGATGAAACAATCCTTCACATTTACAGCTGAAACTTCTATTAGTAAGTTGCTAATATAGATAGTAATGTTGACTACTGAATCGTTGTAGTAATGTTGACTACTGAATCGATGAAACAATTTACTGGTTCAAATTATTGCAAAATATCTACGTTCTATATAACACATTATTTTTCTTCAACTTTCTCTTAAACTGTCATGAATAATTTATAAATTAAAATTTGTAATGTTGCTAATAACACTGTATCACCAACAGATATAAGGCATATTGTGCCTTTCTTTTCATCCAAATAAAATACAAATAAAACAACAACTGATTTTCACCGTCCCTTTTGTACATTGCTCATTATATTGTCAGTGTATATATTAAACAGATCTAAGCTGACAAAGATCAGTTTTATTTTTGTGCCAGGGCATGCAGGTGTAAGGGGAATGAACGTGCGGATAGGCTTGCAGGTATGGCTGCTGTCCAAAGCGGACGAGCAATGGACCAGGCTGATATTATAAATTCCTTAAGGGAGAGAGGGCGTGTACATGATTCAGGTGATAGCGGTGAATCCACAACACTAACCAGACTGCAAGAACTCAAAGTTAAGTGTGGTGTAGCTCGACAAGAACGCTATGCTGGCAGACAAAGAAGAATTGTAAACCAACAAAGAACCGGTGTCGTTAGTCGCCACACGCTGATGGACATACTGAGGGAGAGATCGGAGCACTTATGGACTAATTTGTTCGACGTGCAGTGATGGTGATCCGATGACTAAACTAAACTAAATATTAAACAGATATGTGGACAGAATGTAACATTGTCAGCCTTCCTATATTATATTTCAATTGATAAATTACTGAGTATATTGTTATTAATATGAGCATCAACATACAAAGACGACGCTGGAGAAGGATCGGACATGTGATGTACATGGAGACTGGCTCTGACACAAAAACTGCACTTAGATGGACTCCAGAGGGTAAACGAAAATGTGGAATACCTAAAACAACCTGGAGGAGAACGATAGAGCAAGAACTGAGGGAAATTAATCATAGCTGGAACACAATACAGAGGAAGGTCACGAATAGGAAAGAATTGTGTGTATTTGTTGCTGCCCTAAGCGCCAAGGGCGTAATAGGCTAAAGAGATCTTATTATTATTCATATTATTTAATACACGGATATTATAATGCTTTAACGATTGCAAGGGACGGGACATCTTTGGGATACATTTTTTCCCCCTTTTTCTATTGAAGTGTTATTAATAATGTATACATTTCCATTTATGATGTTGATCTCTGTGTCATCAGCATATCTAAGTTCATTCATTTCGTTTCGTCCAAATAATGATGTTGATCTCTGTGTCATCAGCATATCTAAGTTCATTCATTTCGTTTCGTCCAAATAAAAAGAGTATTTTTAAAATGGGATTTGTAGCATCTTTTCTTACATTCCTCATCATATTTTTCGTGTGTATATTAAACATTATATAATGTGGACAGAATGCAGCTTTGTCTGACTTTATATATTATAGCACAATTGATATACTATTGACAGCTAAACAAGCTCTCAGAAGACAACAAAATTATTCTCCAGTGGATACCAACCCACTGTGGCGTATCAGGAAATGAGAGAGCAGACGGGCTTGCTAAGAAGGGGAAAAACTGATAAAACACAAACACCCAGTATTTTTACCAGAAATGAAGACACATGTCAAGCGAAAATACAAAGAGTTGGGGAGGCAACAAACCCCCAGCAAACACCCACAAGATCCCATCAGCAGACTAAACAGAAAACAGCACACAACAATCTTTCGCCTAAGAACAGGTCACTGCAGGCTCAACCAGGACCGTGCGGTATATTTTCTCAGTATGATGCAAGTCTTCGAAATGCCGCCCCTTAAATCGTTTTTCTTTAAAATAACCTACAATTGTAACTTTGATTTTGCTGCTTATGCCGCCTCCATCACGGTTCCGCCTGATGCGGACGCCTCTGCTGCATCATAGCACGGCACGGCCCTGGGCTCAACCATGACATGCACAGAATAAAGCTTGCTCAGACTGCACAGTGTACATATCAGATAGAAACACAGACTCCAGAGCACATCCTACAGTCATGTTCATAATACATACATTAACGAAACGATCCAAAAATGATTCGGTTGATCTCCACAGAAATGGTGCTCAACCTGCCGAGAATGTTACACAAAAGTACAATTCTAGCAACAATAATAGGGATAGCAAAAAAAAATGCACTCGTGAATCGAGCTATGCGATTCAGATTCAAACCCACAACACTCAGAACGCGTGTCAAACAGCTTGACACTTTCTCCACAGAGACTATAAACCAGAGACTACCCGACAAGCAGTGTCCATTAAGTTGACCTACAGGAATACAAGTAAAGTACTTTAGATTGATTTCTGTAGATATACTGAGAAAATTTTGGATAGCCTGACTTCATGGCATGGTAGAGCGTCAACATCTGAGTTGATAACAAACACCAAAGACAGAGGTTTGTGGATATCTATGATCGCCTACGCCAGCCGGCACGGTACATTACGATGATGATGAGTTACATTGTAGTATGTGTTATTCTTGTGATAATGAGTATGCAAGCCACAAGTACAACAACGTCTTTATTGTGTAATCTCTTGTTAAGTACTTCCAAAAACACAGTCACGTTTGTGTGCATTATGCCAATAGTGGGCCCAGATATCTACACATGTGGTTAATATTGTGTAATAAAATGGGATGTTCAGTCGATCAGTCAGTTCCACATAATAACCTATGCTATATTTGTTAGGTATCGCACAATTTTTGTGATAATAATAGTACAGTACTTCTCAATCTGTTGCAGACAGCACCCTACTTGGGGGTACATATACTACATTTCTTAATTAACAGTTGATAGTTAATCTCATTTGGCACGAGTCAGCTTTGACGGCCTCGCTATGAACAAACAGATTTGATACCATGCTACAGTATAGTCACGACCAACTCTACTCTAAATAGCTAAGGTCATGATATGGCTCCAGATGTGGTACATTGAAGTGAGTTTTTCTATTTGTAAAATCTGACAGTTACCAGTCTGTACAAATTTATGACCTGTTGAATATGTATACACTTTGGCCGAAATTCGATGTGCTGTCAATTCAAGGCAACACGATACTCACGTTATCGGTCAACGACACAGATCACAACGAGTGGTTAACTTGGTTAATAGAACGAACTCAAACAAACACGTATTGAGGCAATGCGAGCTTATGACTAATGTATAGAAAGTGGCAGCAACAAATCGATGAATATACAAGCAATTTAGAAACACTTATACAAACGTTAGGTATCAGTTTTGATATCACATAAAATTATGCATGAACGTTGGTAACATGTTGAAATCCTCGACGAACACTCATTTGTAGATCGTAGCTAATCTTTCGAATTCTCTTTCATTCTGTTAGCTTGAAATATTGTCTATATTTTCAATTGTATCTCTTGTATAAACTTCATTGTCTTTTTTAGCTCACATATAGGCCCGTGCAGTCTTCTTTCCAGTGTTGTTTCACTTGGCGAGTGATTTTACCTCAGTATATCATATTCGGAGAAATCTTGAAATATGTTCTTTAGTGTGGTGTGCATGTACACATGGCTGAATTGACATTCTTGAATTGTGTATGCATGTAATGTGGAGTCGATCGGGTCCTGTTCTGAGGCACAGACTGACAACTTGTTCTAATTTCCTGATAGTAGTTCTGTGTTAGTTAGTATTGGTAGCTTTCTGATCGATTTAATCATCCTTTTCTTTTGGTGGTAGGTAACTAGTACATCGGTTGCTGTGGCAGCTTTCTTGGCCAGTCGGTCTGATGTTTTCGTTCCTGGCACTCCACAGTAAGATAGTACTCACTGCGAGACGACATTGCGCTTCTTGCACAGTTCAGAGAGTAGGGTCTGTAGACCTGGCAATTTTCTGATCTGAAGTGTTTCTTTTGCATCTGTCAAAAATACAACAGGTTGTGGGTCAAGCTTGGTGTCAACACTTTCTTAGCACCTTTGTTACCTGGATTTCTCCTTTATAGTTATTGACAGAATTTCCCTGGTGTAACTTTAGTTGTATCTTGGGTGATAGTTATTTTTGCCTTTAAACAGGATTCTGCTATGCCATATAACCATCTTTTTCGTGGTCTTCCTCTCACCTTCATTCCTGATGTTCTGTTGTAGAAGACTCTATACAGTGGAGTTTGGTCGCATTCTTATTAAGTGGCCGAAGCACTTCATTCTTTGTTTCTCATTGTAATTCAAGCAAGGTTCTTTCTTATGCTGATGATTGTCTTTTCTGTTGGTAACTTTTCAAAGGCATCGCATTTCACATGTAGTTATTTTTTGCGACTGTGCTATGCTCATTGTCCATGTTTGGCTCTGGCAACACAAAGTAGGTATGAAAATGCTGTTGATCATCTGTTTAGCTGTCAGTGAAATGTTTGAGTGTCGTAACAATATAACAGATTCAGAATTGTTACCAGTGCTTTTAGTGTGAGTTCTCTTGACATTTTCAGTTGCTATAACAAAGAAATCTATATTCAAAGAAATCGTTTCTATTGATTTTAAACATTTTTCTGCAGAGTTAGTTTCAATACTACCCACTGACACACTACCTATCAATCTAACTAATAGCCGTCCATCGCAAGCGATGATGACAACAATCTCAGACGTGTACTGTTGCACCTCTCTGGTGTGTGCGGAGGTGACTGTAGAGTCCAATCCTAGAACAGAATCCCCTGACCACAGGTGGGGCATACATGATCAAGGTTAGACATGTGCGTGTTGTGTGCTCTGTCTTTTCGCGCTGCTCGTTTTCTCTGTGACTCAACAATACGATGATTCTCAGCTATTCGGGTTCCTCTTTTGTTGTTACAGCGCCACATTTGGCGATCTTGCGCAAGGGATTCCCAGCACGTATTGTCTATATCGAAGCATTTCAGAGACACTTTAAGAGTGTCTTTAAAGCGTTTTTCTGTCCACCAGCTAAACGTCTGCCCCCTTCAAGCTCGCCATACATCAACTGTTTTGGGATGCGTTTATCAGGCATTCGAGCAACGTGACCGACCCATCTCAGTTGGGCCTTCTGCAACAACCTATCAATCGATATCATCATCATGCCATAGTTGACACGTAAGGCACTAGCAGGTGTTTCTTTTCCCATTCCACAGCCCTCCAAGTTTCCTCTGTCTGCTTCAAAGAGCTGTCTTTGCCATATTGTATGGTATCATTCTAAACACGTTCAAGTCATCTTCATCATCTGAAGTTCTTTGTAAGTGATGTGAAATAATATCAATGGCTAGTACATTTCCTGGTTGAGTGAATTCATTCACCCGAGTGGTTACTGGGGCCCAAATTTAGGGTGTAAAGAATAAAACCACTGTTATCTGTCACACATGTTGTAAGAGGCGACTAAGGAGGTTTGGCTGAAATCGAATGCATGTGTCCTAAACATGTAGAAGTTTATACGTTTTGGGGCCTACCAAACCAAGTGCAACGTATACACGTTCTTGGCAAAGATCAAACATATCACAAAGAGTGATTAAAATTGGTCGTAAAGAACGAACGCAAATAAGAAGTGAATTCATTCAGCCAGTTCATACATACTACTTCTCAGCTCTTTAACATGAATAGGATTTGTTTTGCAATCTGATATTCTCTGAGGGTAATTTCTATATAGGTCTTGTTATATAGTTTTGTAAACCCTGATCAAAAATCCTCACTGCCTTGTGGGTCAGCACGGTAATGCAGAGGGCTAGAGGAGTAAACCTTGACCAAAAATCCGGAGGAGGGACCCTAAGGCAGTTGATGGTTAAGTGTGTATTCCTTGTCATCTTCTGCAAACCCTGCTGGATTCCAAACGTATAGACTTTGTCTTTCCTTTGAATAAAACAGTAGGGTAGAGAGGGGGTTTGTGCAAAATGGGCAAGGCACATTCTCCATATCAGCTGCCTAGGCTAGGCACAAAGAGAGACAACTTTTCTATAGGTCCCAGCACATGGGAGGGACTAGCTGATGACAGAGTTGTGTGGAAAGCCAAATTACGAAAGGGAGCAGTCTTTTGAGAAGAGACTTATGTACGAGCTGAACGACAAGAGAGAAAAGTGAAAACTCAAAAGTTGTCACAGTAAAACACTTGCCAATTGACCGCCTGTAAAGATGAAAAGGGCCATATACCATATACCTATTTGTTTATGTCCACATCATTGGTCATGATAGATCACATCACATTTGTAACCAGGAAAAAGACTAGTTTTCTTCAGGTTCAAGAACCAGTCTTATTGTAAGCCTATATTCATGTACTTCCATGTGTACTTTGATGATGACCATATCTCTGCATTTGTATGTAAGCCCTCTTCTTCTTTTGTGATCAGATTCTGCTTTGTGACTACTCTGGTATGTGTCATAAACAGGGTGGTGTGTTTGAGGTCTTCACCGGTCCCCAATATTTGTTTTTAAGCCCTAATGTTGTCCATATTCACACACTTGCATGTGCACCCTGATGTTCTCCGTATCCATGTTCTGTGCACTTTGATGTTCTCTGTATCCATGTTAGTGCGATGTTCTCTGTATCCAGTTGTGCACTTTGATGTTCTCTGTATCCATGTTATGTGCACTTTGATGTTGTCTATATGTGAATGTGCACCCTGATGTATACAAACACGAAACACAGGAATAGGACAGGATAGTTCGAATTCACCACTACCGCAGTATAGACACAGCCACCAAACTGGAAGTCTTCTATTTCAGAAAGTAAGTTGTGATTCTCTTACAATCTCAAAGAAATGCAGAAGATAAAAGAGTTGGTTTCCTCCCAGCAGGTCAGGCATAGGTCTTCATCAGGAATCATCAGTGACATTTATGTAAATTCTTGCTTCATTAGCTAGATGAACCTGTATCTGTGGTGCGCTACGACAAAGTGCCCATGGTTTTGACCTGTATGTAAAAAACACAAAACAGGTGTCTGCGTACTATTTTGGGAGCCATGAAATCTACACCAATTGTAGAAATGGAAAAGGCAGCCAACATCCAGCCCTTGGAAGACAGAAGAAGGAGAAAAGTGATTCTACAGACTGAAAGGATCAAAGAATGCCTCACCATCCACTGCATGAAAAAATGGCGGTAGAACAAAGAACAGACTAAAGCGCACAAGTCTAAACCACAAAGCAAAAGAAATAGGAAAGTCATACTTGGAACTACTAAATCATAATTCCATACCTGAAGAATTGCTTTTTGATCACTGGGAACCAGACTCAGTACCACTAAACTTCTCAACCTCCATCCCGAAATTATTAAGCAAAGATGCTGAGCCTAATCTAGTGAAAAAAGCAATTACAATGGAACATCTCCATTACATGTTTCCAGAAGACAGCTGGATAAGAATTTCACAGATGGATCGGCAATGGAGGCAACCATGAATGGTGGAGCAGGAGTGTACATTAGGCACCCAGATGCTACCACTGTGTCTCTAGCGGCTCCTACTGGAAGAATATGTTCCAACTACAAAGCAGAACTCATAGCCCTTCTGATGGCAGCACAGCACATGAATAAGCTGCAAGCAGCTGCAAGCAAGATGGTATTTCTTACAGACTCATTGTCAGCTATACAAGCCCTGGAGGCTAAATCCACTGACAGCACAGTACAAAAACTACAAAGAGAACTTGCTCAGCTTTCAGAAAAGGCAGAAATTCACTTGCAGTGGATTCCATCTCACTGTGGCATTGCAGGCAATGAGAGTGCTGATGTCTTAGCTAAGGAGGGCAGTGCCAAAGAGCAAATTTACCAACCCTTGTCTTTTCAAGAGGTCAAAACCCTCATACAGAGAAAATCTGCAGTAGACTGGAAGACAAACACTGGATATGATTATGGAAAAGACTCCCTCAAAGACCTAAGCAGAACAGACCAGGTCATTATATTTCGACTACGCACCGGACACTGCAGACTCAACAAACACTTATACAGACTAGGAATAAGTCAATCAGCTCTCTGCCAGTGTCAGCAGACAGAACAGACACCAGAGCATATCCTGCAAGACTGTCCTCTTCTGTGTGAGCTTAGAAGCAACATGTGGCCACACCCAGTCGACCTGAAAACTAAGCTTTGGGAAACCTGACAGACCTGAAGCTGTCTGCCCAGTTTGTGGTCCACAGTAAATTAAGCGCATGACCAGAGATCGCTGAAGAAGAAGAAGAAGACCTGTATGTGTTCTGGCTCTGTCTACTTGTGTGAAACATAATCTGTATCTTTGCCCCACTGTAACAATAACAATTGGAACTAAACCAAAACACATATATTTTAAGAACCATTTTAATTAGACAATGTATATACACCACTGCAACAAAAAAATAATATAGCCACAAGTAAATGAAATGGCATGCTGATACTGAACTAATTCAACCCTGTACAGCAGCACACATTCACAATAAGAAATTATATTTACAAAGTTGCGCTAAAATATAAGTTAATTAGATTTAACAATGTAGAACACAAGATGTTCTATTCTAAAGGTACATTAACAATTGTTTCTGAGAACAAAAACTAAGAAAGTTGGAGTTTATATGAACTCTTATTTAAGTAAGTTGATGTTCATTCATTTCTTTAGCTCACTTGAAATATTATCTACATATTCTATGTTGTTTCCTGTATAAACTTCACTGTCTTTTGCAGCTCACACAGAGGACTGCAGTTTTATTTTCAGTGTTGTTTCAATGGGTTTGTCTCTGTGTATCATATTCAGGGCAGTCTTGAAGTATGTGTTGTGAGGATAGTTGATGTTTACATTAACTCTGACATAGTTCTTCTTCGAACGCTCCATATCGACCTCTTGTTAAACCACTCCTTGTGATTTGTATGTGATCTGAGCCTGGGAGCTATTGTACGATGTGCCAGTTATGTGACTACAAGTAGACCAGCACATCTGATTTCTGCTACTATGCTATTTATTTACTAGGGTCGCTTCTTACGACATACCTTGTAGGTCGCAGTGTTACTATTCTTTGCTCCCCTTGCAAGTCCTGGCAACACATGGACCCTGACATAGCTAAAAGAACTGATTTCACTGTTAAATAGTTCTAGATTACCTTCTCATGCAAACCCACATCAGTCAATGCAACTTTTAATGGGTTATTTGTCTCACTGAGTTAGTGAAGGAAAGTCAGCGAGGAACTGTTTGTCTCATCTGCAAATGTTAAATGACTAGTACAGTGAGAACTTGTAACTTTTCAACCCTCTAGTATATCTCAATCTCTATATCCTCTTTGTGTCTCATCTTATCCATACAGCTTTCACAAGAGATTCCCACTGTTGTTAATCTGCCACCTTTCAACCAATTGTTTTCCAAGTCAGGCCACAATCTTTTAATTCTATTTCCACAGTTCTTCTTCATGTTTTTTTTTGCCGTCCATATCTTCTTTTTCTGCCTGCTACACATCAGAGATTATCCGAGCCAATGCCCAGATGGAGACTTCCTTTCAGGTTTGATCTCCCCTCCTTCATGAAACTAGTTGCCTGATTGACTTCACTTTCTTCACCTGCTGCAAGAAAGATATCTTTGCTTTCATTTCCATAACACAATTTATTTTACAGGAATGGGTTATATATCATGTATTATGTATCATGAGATAACTATAACCTTTAACTAGACTATGTATGTCAGAGATAACAGAGGCGTCAAAAAACACTATTTATAAAGCACATACAAAAGATAGTTCTAGAAGTCTCTTCTTATCCTGATGCTGTGAGGCAAAACAGGATTAGAGACCAGAAAAAAAAGATGTATACATTTGAACACATGGTAGGAGTATACAAGTATTACTCTGAATATTAATGAGTAGCTATTTACTAGGTAAATAACATATAATATACAACATATCGATTACATAAAGATTAATGGAAATGCCCTTGGATATTGAACTTATATTGCAAACAAATAAAAGGATACCTACAACACATATAGACATTAACCATAAAAATTTACTGGGCACAAAAATAACATGAAATCTATCTTCTTCTCTTTCTCTGCATGTTTGTTACTGTGGTTGAAATGTTATCTTCTTTCTTCTTACTGCTTGTGTTGTGAAGCTTTGCAGGTATGTATAGTTCTGGTCGCCAGGTACGTAGACAGAACTGTTGTAGCCTTCTTCACCCCTAGGGAAGCATAAGTCCGTCAACCAAGGCCTTCCTATCCAAGGCCATCTTTTCCAGATCTCTCCTTACCTCTATTACCATGGGGTTTCATCTGTCTCATAATGATGTCAGGGGTCTCCTCAGTGTGTGCCCTATACCTCACCACCTTCTGTCCTTTGTTTCTTGTTCCACTTGCCATTGTCCCGTTCTATCACACAGTTTGAGCTGTTGTCATACTGAGTTTATTTAAGAGTCTCTGACTCCGTCTACTCATTATCCTCTTCTTGCTCTCGTCTGCTATGAACTCAAGCAGTCAGGGCGCCTTGTGTCACGCTTCTGACAAATGTTTGCTTGAAAGCCTGCTTTCCTTTTTATCGGTATTCCCCACCATACAGGCATGCCTTCTCCGACTTCAGAGGTATCTACTCATCTTTTATCTGAGTCTACCTCTTGCCATGTAACCTAATGTTCACATGTGGTATGATTGTGTTGCATGTTGCTTGTTGCAACTTCCTAACAGCTTTATGTGTGTATGTGGACCCGTGTGGGTTAACATTAATTTACCAATGAATAAAGTATTTGATTTTTTATGTAAAATCTCATTGTTATTGAGAACTGGAGCTACCGAGCTGATTGCTCTTTTGCAGCCAATGCCAGGTTCTGCACATGGCATGGTGTAGTTCTAGAAAATTTGGTGGTTTTTCTCACATTTTGCTGCTATAAAGGTTGTGAGCATCAGTATCTTTCCTGGTTTTTCTCTTAGCTCTGCATATACTTATATATGAAAGAGAGCTTACCCATCTGATTCTCAGCCATACAGGTGGAAAGAGGGCAAGATACTGAGCATGCCATGCACAGTTTAGTGGTTCTGCAAATACAAATTTATGTACTGGTTTTCCGTTGATAGGACCATCATCATTGCATGTTGATGAATAACCATGTGTGCTTTGATCCCTTTCTTACACAGGAAGATCTCCGTGACAGTGCACAAACTGGCGAGGGCCCCTGATGTAATTTAGATGATGGTGAAAATATTTTGGAGGTTTTTTTGCTGTATTTTTATTCTTTCTAATGAATGTACTGGTTCTTGGATCTCCAGAGGAATTTAACTACCCCCTCTCAGTCTTATATCCACGTGGGGTCCAGTCTGTTTGATAGATGACAGATTTAAGACTAAAAATCTCCTGTCCCAGTCTATTGTGCAATACAGGGTTCTCCACTTGTTTCAATGCAAGTGATTTTATCCTCTGGTTACTAAATCCGTAGGCATTTGCCAGTCAAATCGTAAAATCAAAAGTTGTTTGTTTTCAGGATGCATTCCTCAGATGTTTAGGGGCTTAGTGGTTTAACCCTAGGGTTCACACAAGAGTAATGTGGACTTTATATTTCTTAATAGTTTTTTCATCCAAACCATTTTTTGCCAATATAAAGTTCACATAAAATATTGTTTCTTGACAAAGAACATTGACATGAAAGATATAACTATTTGCAACTGTTCTCACTGACTATAGAATTTTAAAATTCTGCTGAGAGTTATTTACAAATGAGCACTTCAAATTTACATACAAATCCAGTAAATTATATTGTGAATCGTCTTCTTCTTCTTTACGTTCGTTCATATCAACCAAGTTAATTAACAGTTGTGATCTGTGTGGTATGCACAGAGAACATTAGTATGTTGCAGCCCTCATTAGGCCCCTTACTGCATGTTGGACAGGCACATCTGAATTTCGGCCTAATATTGTGAATGAGTAAGCAGTTAATGAACACAATTTCCCAGCAGGATGAGATGGGGCAACAAGTGGTACTGATGATTTCAATGATGAAATACACAATATGTCCAATGGTTGTTTGTGTGTTTGCATCATTCTTATCAAACAAGTTAATCACTGTCATCTGTGTTGTTAGGGTTAACAATGAAAGATGTTGAGAAACATTTGTTTCTTCTGATGTAAAAATCTTTGAAATGCGCAAACATGTTTTTACTGCGATCAGAAATTTTATTAAATCATTTTTAAAGAGCACTATTTAACAACTAATTATCATATTTACATTGATTAAAAAAAAGGAGAATTATACAAACTTTGGATTCTCAGAAAGGAATTAATTCTT
The DNA here is from genome assembly GCA_020796225.1 of Arion vulgaris. NCBI lineage: Eukaryota > Metazoa > Mollusca > Gastropoda > Stylommatophora > Arionidae > Arion > Arion vulgaris. Next base: position 29,279,725 of record CM036767.1, read on the forward strand.
ACTATTCATTTTCGGTGGCCTACTCGCTCTGATATGACCAATAAAAGGATCGCCATAGGTTGAAAGGGTGTGTCTCTGTTTTAATCCCCTACATAACAAACAAAAAGGAGAATTTGTGTGTGTACATTTGTGCTTTGTTTACCTCCAAGGCCGGAATGTGTATTAATGTTTAATATATCTCAGGGACTGGAGAAAAGTATTTGGCGGACGGACCAGTTTGGGTCTGCAGGGGGTAGGTTGCCCACCACTGATCTAACATAACCAAAATATAACAGATGAAGAAGAGAGATAAAAACAGTGCCAGACCAGTATCAAACAAACACAAATAAATGCTCTAACCAAGACCAAATATCAAAAAAATAAAAGTACTGGTCGTTATCAAATAAAAACAATGAGCAACGCTTAATATCAACAATAAAAACAAGAATATATCAAAATGAAATAAAGTTGTATAAATAAACAACCATGTTTTAGAAGGCAGTGAGATTTCCAGCATCTTCAAAAAATGTAAAAAAAAAAAAAAAAAAAAGTCCATTTAATTAACTATTGAAAAGGATGTTTGTTCCAGAACTCTAATCTCAATGTCTGACAACATATGACCATCTTCATACAGATCAAACATACACATACATTCATACGTAAATTTGAAGGCAATCAAACCAATTAGCTGTGACCAAACAGTATTTCTTGTGATCTGGAGTTGTATGTTTCTTTCATTTTATCCAGGTCGTAGTTGGCATCCAGAACCTGAAAAGTCAACACAAAATATAATGACTTAACCGGTTCAATCCCGGAAACGAAAATCTCCGGGATTTTGTTTATATAGTAGTCCCTCCCAAACACGAAAATACATGACTTTTTTTACTGTCAGTTTGTAACTCGCTTTACGTTACAACTAATCAACCAATTTTAGAACGGACTTTCGCATCCGGGCATTTACTAACGGAACTACTTTCTTTTAGTCTCTGGACCCGCTACTGAAAGGTTGTGTATTTTTCTCAATTTTGAATTGTCGGTAAAAATTTCAAAATTTTCTGAAAATGGCTACTAATTATGACAACGATAGTGACAGCTCTGATATATCTTTTCACGGACATTTCATCGAGTTAGAAAAGGATACTCGTGTTATTGATGTGGAAAGTGACATAGATGTTCCTTTCTCTGATTCAGACCACGAGGCTTCAAGTTCTGATGAGGAGACCGTTATTTTGCCGGTTTTTAACTGTGATCGTTGGTGTGATGCCACCTCCCCAGTTGAAGTCGAGCCATTCGTCGAAGACTGTGGGCCTGTGCACATCTTAAAAGGGAATGCTGATCCATTTGATTATTTTAGCCTGATAGTTAATGAGGACTTCTATCAGTTAGCTGTTGATCAGACCAACTTGTATGCCGTTTAACGTCAGGAAACCACCGGCAATGTTGACAAGTACTGGGTACCTGTAACGCCTTCTGAGATTCGTCTGTATATGCACATCAATATCTTGATGGGCATTGTTGTTTTGCCACAGTACAAAATGTACTGGAGCACAGATGATCGATTGAATCAAGTAGGGGTTTCAAAATGTATGTCGAGAAACAGATTTGCTAAAATTTCTCAGTACTTTCACCTGAATGATTCGAGGAATCAGTTCCCAAAGGCCATAGGAACTACGACCCGCTGTACAAAGTAAGACCTTTCCTCGACATGGTGAAAAGGAACATAGCTTCATGTTATCGCCCTGGCAGAGATATTAGTGTTGATGAAGCTATGATTCCCTACACTGGTCGTCTTAACTTCAAACAGTATATCAAGGGTAAGCCCAACCCTTGGGGGAATCAAGGTCTGGTGTGCAGCGGACTCGGTTACAGGTTACCTTCTAAACTTCGACGTCTATGTTGGTGCAGTTCATGATCCAATGCCATATGGATCAGGCCATTATGTTGTCTGCAAAGTAGGAGAACCTTACCTTCACAAATATCATCATTTTTATTATGATAATTACTTCGCTTCTTTACAGCTGGCGGTGGATCTCCTCAACAAGAAGACCTACTCATGCTCTACAATACGACCAAATCGAAAGGGCTGGCCAGCTGACTGTAAAGCAACTGCTACAAAGCGAATGCAGAAAGGTTCCGTATTATACAGGCAACAGGGGAATATTGTGGCTACTGTCTGGAGGGACAAGAGAATTGTCAATTTGCTGAGCACCAATACTACGCCAGGAGAGACAACAGTATCACGTCGTGCCCCTGGTGGTAGACGGGAGTTGCAGGTACCATCAACCGTGGCATCCTATAATAAGTCTATGGGTGGCGTGGATAAGTTTGACCAGCTTTGCTCATATTACACTGTGGGAAGGAAGTCTGTTAAGTGGTGGAGATATCTCTTTAATTTTCTCTTACAGACTTCCATCGTCAATAGCTGGATAATCTATTCCAATTCGCAACGCCCACACCCAAAGGCTAAGGATATTGACCACATAGATTTCAGGCTTGCTCTCTGTGCATCACTCGTGAAGGGCAACATTGTCACGAGGAGAGCTAACCCCCCTTTTGCCTACAAATGTACCAGTCACTGGCAATCAGACGGCGCACCGCCTTATTCGCATGCCAGGCAAATGCAAATCCTGTTTCTGGTGCCGCAACAGAAAAGCACCCGATGGCAGCAAGAAACGCCCAGGGAAAGCGTGCGGGTGTAACATTTGCCAGATACATCTCTGCAAAGGCGAATGTTACTCCAAGTACCATTCCAGCCTGGATATATGACATTTGGTGAGTACACTGTCTTGAACTGTTGAGTCAAATTTTTTTTTTTTTTCAAATTTTTTTCTTACCAACTTCTACTGCATTTTTCAATCATTCTTTTTTATGTATTCATTTTAATTTAGTTTCCTTTTAAACTATGTCCATTTTCTTGTTCACTGACACAAATTTGAGTGTCCTAGGTCAATAGTTTTTTGTTATTAATTTTAAAAAAACATGCTGTGGAATGTCAGTGGGTTATTTCCCTTTGCTGGGATTTGGGAAGTGATTTGGTGTAAAATGGTGTGGGGTCCAGAGGGTTAAAGTAGCCTACAATGCTTCCCACCCTACACAGATAAACAATTCAAATAGAAAGTGGATGACAGAAGAACAAATATCTGATATTTCTGTACACATATTTAACAGGAAAACTATGTTCACAAAGTGGAAAAATATTCATGAAATAAACTGAAAACTTTCAGCAGAGTCCTAATAGTATACCCTACAGCAGTTCTATCCATATATTGGGGCACACCTGACTAATAACTGAGGAGATACCAGTGCCGTGTGACACTTGCAATAATAATAATACCAATAATAAAGTAATATTAATAGTAACATGAATAAAAATAATGAAGATAAAAAAGTAATCATGACTACAAGATTTTCGTTTTTAATTTGTATATTGTGCTAACGAAAATATTGAATAATACTGTTATTCAGGAACACATTTTTTCCCTTGAAATTCTGATTCACATTAAAGTCGTGGGAATTAGGGCTCCAGTGACGTACCACACAGGTGCCATGGCATCAAGTTGGACAGTGCTGTCCTAGAGTCTTTGAATCATTACAAGAGGACTAAATAGCTCTCCAATAACAATAATAGAATCAATAACTGGACTATAAAATCTTGGATAATGCAAAGATGAGAAAATCACCATCATAACAGAAAAATTCAATGTCTAAAACAGTACCCATTTGCAGGAGACAACCAAGATATGCAAAGAAAAACAGATAACTTGTCATCTGTATCAAAAGTTGGACTGCAGATAAGCTATGAAAAAACAAATATAATGAAGACACATATGGCAAGTAATGATATCACCCTGGAATCTAAAATGATAAAAATAACAGAGCAGTTCACATATTTAGGTAGCAATTTTGATTGCACAGGGCAAGTTATATAGTATAAAAACTAAATTACAAATTTTCAATTCAAATGTTGTACCAATCCTAACATTTGCCAGCAAAAGTTTAAAAATGACTAAAGATATAGAAAACAAGTTGAATGCATTTGAAATGTCTGCAAAAATAATGTACATAAAATTAAACGAATTCAGAAGAGATGAAATCAGAGAAATGTCTGGTCAACCACTAGTGACAACTGTTATAAGGAGAAGATGGAGATATGTTGGACGGTGTGTCGATGTTGAGAAGAAATGATCAAAGAATATCAAAGCAGGCATTGGAGTGAAATGTAAAGGGTTCAAGAAAGAGAGGCGACCTATGGAGACCCTAAAACATACTTTGCTGAGAGAGGCAAGAAATATCGTTCTCGGTTCCATGGAGAAGATTGAGCGAGTTAACCAGGATAGAGCGGTATGGAGAAATTACTTGCAGGCCCTATGTAACGTATAAAGGTACGAGAGGAATTATTATTTGCAAGAGAATAAATAAAAGAACTAGCCATGACCCGATTGAAAATGTCCTCCTTCACACTAAGGACTAGAAATATGAAGTGAATGGACTTCATAACCCTAAGGTCTGTAAAGGTTACAATAAATTTTATTTAATTTATATGCGACTACATTTCAGCTCACCACATTTCCCAAAAATAACCTGAGGCTCTCTTAGCAAGAGCTACTATAGAACATCTAATCCAGCTGACACTGTAGACTACAATCCCATCTCAACAAAATGAATGCTGCTCAAACTGACCAGTGCACATGTCGAAAGGGCCCCAAGACTCCCAAACAGTCTGCAAACATGCTCCCTCTTTAATGACTTGAGGACTCAAACCTGACCCTGTAAGACTAATATCAAGGGAAAATTACGAGGTACCAACAAGGCTCTCCTACTGATGATTGGGCTTTTGAACTCATTATGTTGTTTAGAATTCTGAGCACAGCAAATTGATCATAGAAGAAAAATGGTGATAATTCTCACTAATCACATCCATAAGTAAAAGTCATTTATAAACTACAGAAATGCTACAAAACTGTTTAAAATAAAAAAAACTTACCAAAACAGGTGCTGGTACTGGATACTTCTTATGAATTAACCAATCATCATGAAGATTGTGGAGCGCTTGAAGAAATGACTGAAAGACATTATTGTAAAATGTGTACTTATTTCATAGATCTTCTTTTGAAAGTCAGTATCACTAAAGATTTTACCTTGTATCTCCATATTCACTTGTCAAGTGTAGAGTTTATCACCAGAGTAAATGACACACAATTTTATAAGTTTTTTCTTTCCTGATTAAGTTCTAGTCTTTTGTTCTTTACATATTGCCAAATATTATCTTTGTCGTTAACTACTTCCAGTATGAGAGCCGCTTTAGCGAAGTTGTTAGTGAACTCGCTTCGCAAGACTGGTGGTCTGGGTTCAGCTCCTGCAATACGCGTGGAATTTTTCCCGACCGCGACGGCTCTCAGGTCGACCCAGTCTCAACTGGGTACCAGACATGCTCTGGGAAAGTAAAGGCGCCGGCGTGATGCTGACCACATCACCCATCGTGTGCCGACGGTCAATGAAAAATACAGGACTAACACTGTATTGACCTATATACCATGAGTTATGAAAGGGTTCCTTTACTTTTTTTTTTTTTTTTACTTCCAGTATGATGATGGAGGTTAAGGCAGTTACTGCTGCCCTCCATTGGTTTCCTGGGACTCCACTTAATGGCGGAGATGTATTAAACTCTCAGTCGATGCTTCAGAAGAAATAAAAAATGACAGGTTTCGGTATGAGTGGATATCATCTATAGAAGTTTTTAACCTGCAGAGACTTACCTGGTTCTGTACATGCAGCTGTTGGTTCAGTAACCAATAACTTCAGCATCTAACCATTTGTGTCCCAATATCTTTCTTACACATGATCCCAGTGACAGTGCACAAACTGTGTAGCTCCGGCGAGGATGCTTGATGTAATTTTTATATGTTTAGATGACAATTTCTGTAGAAATTGTACTACCCATTTTTGTCAGAGCAGCGGATAGTCAACCAATTCTTATAGATTTTCTAGCAGATATGGTTCTTTTTAAAAGCTTGCGAGTTTATCATCCATCTCCAATAAAACTAGGCACTTGACTTCCACTACCTAGGATCAACGATCATTAGAAGATTTCTTTCCTGAATCGTCTCAATAATGAATTAACCCAGGACCTTAAAAATAAACCAGTATTAAACTTCAACATTAGGGCTATCTCCACAGGACAGAGAAAGGTGTATGCTTTATAAATGTAATGTGACTTACTAGTGGTACACCAGCCTCCTCTGTGCGAGATCTTTTTTTGATACGTTCCAGACAAGTCTCTGGATCAGCTCTCAGGTACACTGAAAGTAGGAATAATATAAAGTATGCACAAGATTAATCTAGTTTGAATGTTATTTGCTTATTGACTTATTATGCAGCAATTTTTTTATAATTTTACATCCATCCTTTAAATCTTTATGTATATATTGTTTGTTTCTAATCCTAAAGAAAGTATTTGAGTTTACACTTTTTCTTGTGTCAAGCCAGGGAGTTTGCACTTTTGATTTCAGGTTAGTGGGTCACCTGATGACTCTTCAAATCCCATAAGGTTACTTGACCATTAGTGCTGTGTATGCAATAGCATCAAGCGTCACGATGGCCTGGAAAGAACAATACTAGAGGGCAGGGTCCCAGGACGCAGAGGCAGACCAAGAAGAAGATGGCTACAAGATATTAAAGAAACCTGAACATGACCATCGACGAAGTAGGTGAACTGGCAAGAGACAAAGTGAATTTCAGTTGTGCTTAAAAGAGAGCAACATCCTATAAAGGATACGCACCTTGATGATGATGACGCAATAGCATGATCTGGACAGTTTTCTACCCCGGATGAAACTGCCATGTCTTTCTTTACAACCTTGAGAGCCAGAGTAGCATAGTTAGTGAACTCGCTTCTTAGGCTAGTAGTCCGGGTTCAATCCATAGTGGGCGTGGAATTTCTTCAGACCATAACGGCTCTCAGGTTAACCCAGCCTCAATTGGGTACCAGAAAAAATCACTAGAAAATAAATTACATCACGCATCGTGTGCAGACGGTCAATGAAAAATACGAGCCTAACACCATATTATCCTATATACCATGTGGTATAAAAAGGGTTCCTTTGCTTATCTTACAACTTTGAGGTGTGCTGAAGATATAAGGTTTAATTCCCTCCTAGTAGATATGTCTCTAGCAAGCCCCATCAGAGATCATGTCAATCCTTGCTTTATTAAACAGATGAATCTGTATCCATGGCACACTACTGTTTAAGGAAGTTAAAGCAAGGTGTCTTGAATAGTATGTGTCCTGGTCCTGACTACAAGTGTAAAGCATGAACCTTCTCTACTGCTTGTTTTATTTATTATTTATAAAACAAAAACAGAGAGCTACATGAGTTATCAGACTACATAGACCTAGTGATGCTTGCGGTCTTACCGTTGGGCCCAAAGCTATGTAGCATGTATGCTGTAGACAATTTAGATGTAGGATTAGAAAAGATTTTTTTAGAAAGGGCTCTTTTGTGTTTTGTAAATGGCATCTTTCACTGCTTCTGTTATTGTTGTGGTTCATCTTTTCCGTGGTCGACCTTTTGCCTTGTATCCATTCTATCTGAGTAGCACTGCTATTTGAGGTGCACTGTCTGTTGTTAATCTGATATGTGGCCAAACCATGTAGTTCGTTGTTTTTTTAAAAATGAAGTTCAGTATTGATGTCGTATTCACTTTTTTCCTGATGTCTTAATTCCTAAATGGATCTTTTATTAATACTCCCAGAACCATGCGCTGTCTTGACTACTCTGTCTTGACTAGTTTTCTTTTGTCAATTATTTTCAAAGTCCACTGTTTGGTATTGATAACACTTTCGGGACAAAGTGTTCATGGTGACATGCTTGCATTTAAAAAATGATGCCATTTGTTATGTGATTTCATTGCAGCAATTTTGACATACTAAATTTTGTTTCCACAAAACTGCACTGAAATTATCACAGAGTTTACTATCAATCTTTGAGATGTCATACTTACCTATCAAATCTAGATTAACTCTGCCTGAATTCACAAGGTACTCAAAATACTGGTCCAATACAGCAAACTCAAAGCCATTGATGGTTTTACTGCAATAACAGTTTGACAAAAATGAACAAATCAGTCAATGTTTCTCATCATACAATGTCTGTTGTCTAACGTCACTATTATCACCTGTGAATGACTCAATCTTTTGTCAGTTCTCCCACCTTCTCCATCACTGTGCTCAATTTTGTTAATGTTCTTTTGCCACCATCATCTTGGTCATCCCCTACTTCGCCTTCCAAGAACCATGTCATCCCTAAACCACTATGACTTTTAATGTGACTAAAAATATTTCAGTTTCTGAGAAATGATATTGTTTATAAACCACTGTTCCTAGATGATCAAGCTTTTTCTCTTCTTTGCCTGGAGGAGGGAGGGAGGAGGAGAGGGGGAGGGGGTGTTTAAGAAATTTTCTGTAACCTTATGATAAAAAATATTTGGTTGTATTTTATATTTTCTGGTTAGTCTTCACCCAGCCAAATGCACCACTCAAAAGATATAGAGAAATGCACTATTATAGATGGAACATCTCTATACATAGGGCATATCTGTGGCTAAGTGGTTAAACCATTTGGCTTGTGTTCTGAAGTTTGTGGGTTCAAATGGGTCACAAGTGCATTTTTTCTAGACTACTAGGAATGTTGTGGAACTACAGAATGTGTGTGATACTCTCTGCAGGTGACATGTCATTTCTGCAAGAAGGGACCAAGATATATGTGGAAACCCTGTGCAATAAAGTCCCCCTTTTGTCTTTAGACCCCTATCTACATCTTCTTCACCCCTAGAGAGGCATAGGTCCGCAAGCCCTCCTATCCAAGGCCATCTTCTCCAGATCTCTCCACATTTTCTTGCATTCCACCTCAACTCCCGTCTCCAGGTGTTCCTATGTTGGAGATCTTCCAGGTTGAAAGAAGGTAGTCCGCAGTCTGAATTCCTTTCGGATTTCATCGGGTCACTTCATGAGTCCTTCCATGCAGGGTCTTCTTCTTCCTCAGGTTGCGAGCTATGAATTTCCCTGGTTGTGGTTTATGTAGCTTTCTAGCATTTTTTACAGGGTGGCTACCTAGTCCCACGCCCAACCTCCTTAGTCTTCTCTTATGACAAGTGTGGCAGGTAACAGTGGTTTTATTCTTTACACCCCTAATTTGGGCCCCAGTAACCAACCACTTGAGTGTTTAGACCCATATACAATACAAAAATTTTAAGGACAACATTTATATATTCACAAAGTGGACTTACAATAATATAAACAAAGTCAGTATGTACCATTATCTCGACAGAACACTACACTGACCTCTGTGTGAGCTACAAAAGACAGTGAAGTTTTTACAAGAGACAACATTGAATTTATAGACAATATTTCAAGCGAACGAAAGGAAGGACATACCACTATGAAACAGAATAAACACATACTCTGAAATAATTACTGCAATAGGCAACACATAATTCCGTCAATGATTAGACAATATAAATATATGGTGATTGTCAACAAGGCGGAACACATTTTTCAAAAAGTACTGTAGTTTTACAAAGTACATAAACAATATACATCGATGTTTCGACCACAAGACATTTAACAAGCAAAGGATACAAAAGTGAAGAAATTCAGACTTCCTATACGGCAGACATAACATATACAGTCAGACAATAAATCTCTAATGTCTATAATAAATTAATGAATATGTTTGAAACACGTACCAGATGTAATCATTTTGTACAAAACAGTATCTAGTACTGTACAACGAACGTTCCATAATCTTTACTGCTTGTGTCTGAAATAGTATAAACAGAACGTGCTATCATATTAGTAATATTATTCCACATCTCCATTCCCTGTAGGTGTATATTACCATTATGAGCCCCCAAAAAAAGAAAGACATATCAAATATGCAAACTAAGATTGATTAATCAACATCGAACTGGAGAGTTGGACCGATGGATTTGTTGAGGCTGGTATCGGAGCACCTATGGACTTGTCGGGAGTGACATGATGATAGCCCTCATATAACTGATACCATCATATGTCATCTAGTTGTGTTGATTATCAATTTCATATACAACCATCTGAATTCTAAGCACTGGATTCCTGTCTTTTTGACAAACATGTGTCGTCACGAATGTAAAATCATGTAAGCAATGAATTTTGGAGTCAATTCAATGCCAGTGGCCTGGCATTAACCAAGATCAAACTCCAGCTCCTGTGGTGGGTCTGGAAACAGAAAGTCTACAGTCTGGCAAAGATTGTAGGGAGTGAGGGAAAAGCTACCCAGGAGAGGAGATAACATTGTGAATTTAGTTACTTATGGTATGAGATGTGCTCACACACTGAACAAGCAACATTTTATAGTATATAATAATAATAATTCCTCTCGTACCGTTATACGTTACATAGGGCCTGCAAGTAATTTCTCCATACCGCTCTATCCTGGGCAACTCGCTCAATCTCCTCCATAGAACTGAGGCCGATATTTCCTGCCTCTCTCAGCAAAGTTCGATTCAGGGTCTCCTTAGGTCGACCTCTCTTTCTTGAACCCTTTGCATTTCACTTCAATGCCTGCTTTGATATTCGTTGATCAGTTCTCCTCAAGGTGTGCCCAACATATCTCCATCTTCTCTTTCTTATAACAGTTGTCACTAGTGGTTGACCAGACATGTCTCTGATTTCATCACTTCTCCTGAATTCGTTCCATTTTATATTCATTATTTTTCGCAGACATCTATTTTCAAATGCATTCAACTTGCTTTCTATATCTTTAGTCATTTTCCAACTCTCGCTGGCATATGTTAGGATTGATACAACATTTGAATTGAAAATTCGTAATTTAGTTTGAATACTATATAACTTGCAGTTCCATATTTTATTTAGTCTTTTAAAAGCTGATGTTGCTTTGCCAATTCGTATCATAATTTCTTTTTGAACATTTCCTGTGCAATCAAAATTGCTACCCAAATAGGTGAACTGCTCTGTTATTTTTATCATATTAGATTCCAGTGTGATATCTGCATTACTTGCCATAGGTGTCTTCATTATAGTTGTTTTTTTCATAGCTTATCTGCAGTCCAACTTTTGATGCTATAGATGACAAGTTGTCGGTTTTTCTTTGCATATCTTGTTTGTTTCTACTTAACAAGGCAATATCATCTGCAAAATCCAAATCTTCTAGTTGACTATTTTCTACCCAATCGATGCCAGTTTTGCCTCTGCAACATTTTCGCATCACCCAGTCAATGGCCACTCCAAACAATAGCGGAGATAGAATACAGCCTTGCTTTACTCCGGTTTCAACCATAAACCAGTCGCTGTGTCCACCATCAGTGCGAACTGCACACTGTGAACCATCATAGAGGCTCTTTATAATGTTTATTATTTTGTCTGATATTCCATAGCATCTCAGAATATTCCACAGAGAGATTCTGTGTAGACTATCAAAGGCTTTTTAAAATCGATGAAATTTAGTATGAGTGGTTGTTGCTTCTCAATATGTACCTCCAAAATTAGTCGTAGGGTAATTATTTGGTCTAAGCAGCATCTCCCAGGTCTAAAACCAGCTTGTTCTTCTCTCAGGGTTGTGTCCACTGCTCCTTTGATTCTATTAAGAATGATTTTGCAGAAAGTCTTGGTCATTACTGATAATAGGGTGATCCCTCTTTAGTTGTTGCAATCTTTGAGATCATCTTTTTTGGGATCTTAACAATTATTCCCTTCTTCCATTGATCTGGGACAGTTTCTTCTTCCCATACTTTATTAAATAGTTCTTGCACCTGGCTAATAGTTGTATCATCAGCCGCTTTGAGCATTTCTGCAGTAATGTTGTCATCACCCGCTGCCTTATTGTTTATCAAGGAATTGATTGCCTCCTTGACCTCAGCTACACTTATCATTTCTTCGTTAATTGGTAGGGAGCATATAGTATATGTGTCCAACTAATTATCATGGCCGACATCTAAAGATTGATACTACTCATGTGCAATTGCGTCCGTGAAACTTGCCCAGCTTAATATATAACCCACTCGTACCGTTATGTTACAGTGCCTGCAAGTAATTTCTCTAAACCGCTATGTCCTGGGAAACTCACTCAATCTCTTCCATGGAATTGGATCAGATATTTCTTGCCTCTCTCAACAAAGTTTGTTTCAGGGTTTTCCTAGGGTGTCCTCTCTTTCTTGAACCATTTGCCTCCGACTTCAATGCATTCTTTGGTATTCTTTGTTCATTTCTTAAGATATGCCCAGCATATCTCCATCTTTCTTTTCTTATAACAGTTGTTACTAGTGGTTGACCAGAGATTTCTCTGATCACTTCTGAATCCGTCCCATTTTATGTTCATTATTTTTCACACACATCTATTTTCTAATGCATTCAACTTTCTATATCAAGCAGCACAGCTTACTTGGGTTGAAACTATCCCTTGAGCCACGAAACTCACTCTTATTAGTCATGAGAACCTCAAAGTTGACATTCTTCTTCTTCACCCTTCGGAGGCATAGGTCAGCAACCAAGCCCTCCTATCCAAGGCTATCTTTTCCCTTTCTCAGATCGTGAGCTATGAATTTCCTTGGTTGTGGTTTTGTAGCTATCCAGTGCGTTTTACGAGGTGGGGTAGGTAGTCCCACACCCACCCTCCTTTGTTGCCTCTTATGACGTGTGGCAGGTAACACTGGTTCCATTTATCCCCAATTTGGACCCTGGTAAACCACTACGGCTAAGTTGGCATTATGACTTACTTAAATTTACTGACATTTTATATCCGACACTACAAATGAACTCAGTTAAACTTACATGGTTTTACAGCATATGGGAAAATAAGAATACAGCAGATGTACAGATTCTAAGAGCTCAAAGGGTTAACATGACAAACAATTGCTATTTAACTTACATGAGGTTTCATGTGAGCCTGAATTCTTGTTAACTGGGCATACATATTAAAAGAAAAGCTCCATCGCTGAGGATCCTCATAAAGTAAGCCCTGAAAAAATATTCAGCTCATGAAATGAAAATCGTGGCATATCCTAAAGGACGTAGCCACCAACCACAGTAAACGAGTCGTTGATTTTCTAGGCACCAGTTATACGTTCAGTAGTTTGCCATTGCTTTCTGAACGGTGAGGTCTATTTTTACCTTTTGTAAAAATCCAACGTGAACGAATTTGCTTCCAAACTTGCCCGCCGTGGGGTTTGAACCAGGTACGCTTGGGTTTGTGATTGAGCTGACTACCGATTGAGCTACAGATGCTCACATTCAGCTCATACCTTAATTATATCAACAAAACTTAATACACAGAATATCTTAGCAAATAAATTAAAGATACCCAAAAATATGCTAGAACTTCAAGCAGTGTGGCAGTATTATTGTCTAGTATTATTATTCTTCTGGAATCATTATTAATTTTAGACTGGGATTCTGGATTCTCTGATATAGTCTGTTGTCTGTTTCAGAATTTCAGCTCCACCATACAGTTTCTCTTCAAAGATGGTGGGTGTGAGCTACATTCTTTTACTTAGATCTGCTTGCAGTGGACAGTTTTGAGTAATTTTTAATACCGATATCTGCCAATTCAAAATGGCAGCTAGCTGAGGACAGATTTCAATGAATGAAATGTGCAACATTAATATAAGATAACAAAAACGTGAACTGCTTACATGCATAGTAACCTAATCACAGCAAGATTAAAACTACTACCAAAAACCCTATAAAACACTTCTCAACAATTATATAATGATGATAATAATAAAACCCTTAAGGGTGGTAAAGAGTGTAAGGAAATTCTGCGATGAGCAGTTTTTAATGTTGTCAATCCAGGGCTTCTTCTGTCTTCTTTTTCTAATACCATCCTCGACTGTTCCTTGCAAGATAATCTTCGAAACTATATATATCGTGCCTCATTACATGCCCCTAAAACATGTAAGTTTAAGTTGTATGACCACTGCCAAAAATGGTTTGGTATGGGATTAAAACCTCTTTACACTGAGGCGCACTGTGTTTTATAAATATTATAAAAAGCTGCTACAGCAAGTTTGCATGCAGTGTTGAAACTTCAGAACTAAAGTTTGAAGTAAAAACAGGCGTGCGACAAGGATGTGTTATGTCAGCCCTATTATTCAACACTGTCATAGATTGGGTGATGCGTAAAACAATGGAAGATAAGGCAAGAGGTATTAGATGGACGCTCACATCCACTCTGGAAGACCTAGATTTTGCAGATGACATCGCAATCCTATCTCATACACATAGAGATATCCAGGAAAAGACCTGCCGCCTTAACCAATATAGTGAGATGGTTGGGCTGAAAATAAATCAGAAGAAAACTGAAGTAATGACTCTGAACATAGCAACCCCAGCACCAGTCAAACTAGAAGGTAAAACCCTCCGAGATACAACCGCTTTCACATACCTTGGAAGTGTTATTAGCAATGAAGGAGGCGCTGGATCTGACATTAAAAACAGACTGAGTAAGGCACGAAGTGCATTCATGACCCTTCAGACCGCCTGAAAATCTGCCCAATACAGCATCAGAACCAAGACTAGTATCTATAACAGCTGTGTGCTGTCAACATTGCTGTACAGATCGGAATGCTGGAGAATGACAGAACAGGAGATGTCCAGACTCTCCGCCTTTCATACAACTTGTCTGCGAAAAATCTTACGCGTGTACTGGCCGACTACTATCTCGAATCAAGAATTGCTTGCACGATGCCAACAAGAGAATATGGGCACTATCATCCGAAAACGACGCTGGAGATGGATTGGACATGTGATGCGCATGGAGACTGGCTCCGACACGAAAACTGCACTGAGATGGACTCCAGAGGGTAGGCGAAAGCGTGGAAGACCCAAGACGACCTGGAGGAGAACGATAGAGCAAGAGCTGAAGGAAATGAATCATAGCTGGAACACAATACAGAGGAAGGCCATGAACAGGGAAGAATGGTGTACGTTTGTTGCTGCCCTAAACGCCAAGGGCGTAACAGGCTAAAGAGAGAGAGACACTGAGGCGCACTCTCTCAGCCTACGTATGAACCTTGTTTTGGTTATATCAAAGTGTGCAGGCCAACAAATATGAACAATAAGAATTAACTTGTTTTGGAGAATCTAATTAAAAATTTCCTTAAACCAAAAGTGGTTCATGTTGACATGCAAGTTACTTTATTTTATCATTGACAAATATAGTAGTTTTATGTAAGAATTCCTAGTACATGTCTGTAACAATTATAACTTACATGCAATTACCTCAACTCAACAATGGCAGCACAAAATTGATAAGATGAACAGATGTAGTTTAACAATGACAACATTAGGGTCAATTAATAACACCTAAGAGATTAATCACAGAAAGAAAGAAAACTCACTAAAGCATTGTGTCCCTTTACATTTGTCCATTTGTCTAGCGGCTCTTCATAGACCTGGAAGATATACATTAACAACATAAAACAAACAATTTCATCAGTCAAGAATCATGTGAACTGTTATCTAATTAACACACACACACACACTTATACTACAAATATAACTAGCTTTACTACCTAGTTTCACACATTGGAAATGGCATATTCCTGTACATGTCACTGAATAATTATCTTCACTAATTCATCGTGACAAAATTATTGAAGACACACACACACACACAATATAAAAGAAACAGTAAGAACCGGCTGACATTTGGTATGTAACCACACAATGAGGCTTTCACAAATTGGACATGCATTGAGGATACACACTTCAACTGTAAATCTTTGATAAATGTTCAGGTTTTCACTAATTTAACGTGTGTGTTAAATTAGTGAAAACATCAACATTTATCCGAGATGTACAGTTGAAGTGTGTATCCTCAATGCATGTCTAATTTGTAAAAGTCTGAGTAGTGTCTGGTCGAATGGATTAGTGTGCGACTCCCATGCGGGAGACCTGTGTTTAATTCACGGTTATTTTTCTGTTGCCAAGGATATTTTTCTGTTGTGGGCATGATTGAAAAATCCTAACCTAAACAGCCTTGCGGCTATTAAATTTATCAGAATCTTGCCCCACAACGCACTAAAAAGCGATACTACAGGCAGTAATGATAGCTTTTTTGTTTTTTAAAACACACACTGTAATTTTTCCGAAGTCGCACTTCTGTTTGTTTAAAATATTATCTCCCTTTGACAATTCATCTAATTAGCACCAGATGTATTTATTAATTGTTATTTCCCTTGATGGTATGCATTAAATTACTTTTTTTCTTCTTTTTTCTCTATTTTTTCAAAATAGTTGTGTTTGTCTCGATATTGTTGCGATATAGGTTTTTCTGCAACAGACAAACACAACTATTTTGTGTTTTATAGTTTAAATAAATGCAGTTGACTTTAGATAATGCCGCTATGGTTGGTGCCAAGTTCGCACTGACGGTGGAAACACATAAGACATACGGTAAGAAAACCAGATAATAGTATTAATTTTTTTGGAATGTTAACTGATATAGACAGGATAAGACATAATGAATGAAGTAGGTTTGTTGAAGACCTGTGATTCACAGGGAGCAGAAAGTTGGTGTATTGTTGTTATTATTAATGTCCTGTTAAGGGGGGATTCGGGTCTTGAAAATCAAGAATCTATTTTCGTTGCTTTCATATTAATATAAAATTTGTATAAGCATTTTGAAAGAGTATGACTTAGAATAGTAGAAAAAATTAGTAAAAAAAAATGTCAAAGTGTTGCCATGGAAACAATACAAAATGGCCGCAAAAAAACAAAATTTCAAATCCTAAGGCTCTGAATCTAATGAATGTAAATGAATTCTGTTTTCACTCTAAGGTGCGCAATTGTAATATCTAAAATATTACACATGATTTTAGGATATATTAAATATTTAATTTTTATTAATTTTTTGGTAAAAATTCCCTCAAAATGTGGTCAAAAAAGCTGTTTTTGGAGGGTGTGTTTACACAAAATTCATAAAAAATGTAATATTTAATATATCCTAAAAAGGATCAGTAATTTTGTAGATATTACAATTGAGCACCTTAGAGTGAAAACAGAATTCATTTATATTCATTAACTTCAGAGCCTTAGGATTTGAAATTTGTGCTTAGCGACCATTTTGTATTGTTTCCATGGCAGCGTTGACTTTTTTTTTCTAATTTTTCTACTATTCTAAGTCATAATCTTTCAAAATTGTTATACAAATTCTACATTAATACCAAAGCAAAGAAAATAGTTTCCAGACCAGAGTCCCCCTTAATGCTATCTACTCACCTCACAGTTTGAAAGATTTTCAAAATGTTGGAGCAAGTAGACTTTCACTGCCAATATTACCCTCTACAGCAATCTGTTAACAATTTTGAAATAGATTTGAACATTACTCAAATTTAAGCAAATATTTACAGCAATAAATATATATTCTGCATTATGTTTTATTTAAAAAATACAACTTATTTCATGCAAGTAGTAGCATGTCCCTTGCGGAACATCGCTTTTATCATCACAGCCCGCCTGAAGAACTGTCTCTAGCAAGTTCTTCTAACTGCTCAAGATTTCTTTGATGTCCTGCTGCCACCTTCATCTTGGTTTTTCTCTGCATTGTAATCCAGGGAACATGTCTTTTATTACCGTTTTCTCCAAACCACTGTTAACATGGCCAAAATATTTAATCTTCCAGGACATGATGAGTCTATTTATGAGTCAATGCTCTTCGACATGCAAATCTTGTAGGATGTCTTTGTTTTTCTCTTCTCTGTCCAGAATGTTCTAAGAACTTTTCTGTAACACCTTGTTTCTAAAGCTTCACGTATTTTTGTTACAAAATTAGAGTTTTTGATTGTCACATATAAAAGGTGTTAGATGTAGCAAGGCATTTGTTTATTAAAGTTAGAAAGTTTTCATTGCTACATAGAACTAATACTGACATATGGAAGTCAAGGACAATAACCAAACAAACAGAGAAAAACTTCTTCAGTCTAACTTCATGGCATGGAAAAATGTCAACATCTGAACTGATAATCATCTCTAAGGAACAGGGTAACCAGATTTTGGAAATAAAAAACCTGAAACCCTTAGTGATACAAAATTGCTCAAAAATTTAAGAACAATTCAATTTTGACATTTTATTTTTTTATGAGCTGAGCTCTCAACACAATCCAAACTTAAGTGACATAAATAACAGACACACTCTGTATACTATGTCACAACTCTAAGAGAGTTGTGATACTGTGGGTTCCATCACTTTGAAATATTCCTGGCAATGAAGAATCTGATAGATTGGCAACAAAGGGACAAAACTACCCAAGCTCAGTACAAGTATAACGTATGATGAAGTGACTAGGTTTATCTGGAGAAGATCCATAAACAAATGGTAAACAGAGCTTCCAGATCACCAGAAAGATAAGTGCCCCACTCTCCCAAGTTAAGAGTAAAACAGAAAATGTATGTGACAGTCAACAGTATAAAACCGAAACAAGTTATTTGGAGACCTATAAGCTGTGGCTAACCACTGTTTTCCAAAAAAATATACTGAAGTTGATGTCTAAGAGTGAAAGAAAAAACAGCAATAATAACAATAAAGAGCAAAAAATATTAATGGTAAGTCAAACAGTAACACAGATTTTCTTACTGTAAAGTGGGCCTTGTTTCCTGTTAGAGTAAGTTGGTCCTTGAAATCTGAAGAAGACACAATATTTAAAATAAATGTTTCTAAAGGCAAAAGAATAACTGCATTGCACCATGTTACTCCATACAATTTTGTCATACAAACAAACATTTTGAAACACTGATTTTGAAGCAACGTGGCATGTTTCTTAAAGGGACTTTACAAATAAATTTAAACTAAATTCCCGTCGAAGAACGGGTAAACTGCTAGTATAGAACATAAGACAAACATTTATGTAAGAGACCAAATAATCAACCTTGTAGATCGGCAATTGCCATTTTTGACAATCGTGAAATGATGTAAACTTGCGTGGTTCGGGCATGTGATGAGACATGGCTCCCTCTCCAAGATTATTCTACAGGGAACAGTTAAAGGTGGAAGAGGGCAGAGAAAATACTGGTTTGACAACATCAAGAGCTGGTTAGGACAGTTTCTCCACACTAGCTCAAGGAGTTGAAGACAGAGACTCATAGCATGCTTTTTGTGCTGATGTCTCCACAGTGACACCCTAACGGGTTATGGGCTTTATTGTGTTATTATTATAATATGAATTTTCGACTTCTGTAATTGGTGTTGACTTTCATGTTATCTGTTGTGACGTAGATTACTTGGTTAAACAGGTTACAAAATCAAGCGATAAAATTCATAACAGGGACCATGAAGACAACATGTATTACAGAACTAGAAAATTCACATACTTTCAGGCAATGGAAGAAGATAGGAGAAACAGCACAGCTGATTAACAATTTTAAATATTCAGAAGACTGACAGATTCCAAAATGTACCAAAGTACAAATGGTCTTCAAAGGGGATGCCCAAAGAAGATAACATTTGTAGAAACAATGAAAAGAAATATGAGAGCAGATACCAACAATACTGCATCTACTACAAAACCCATCCACACAACAAACAAACTCTGAATCTGGTAAAATCAGCGATTCCCTACCATAAAAAAGCAATCCTGGTATTGAGAAAAATCAAAATCAGACCAGACTACAAATAACGGCCATAAAGGTTAATTATTTACAGAAACACTATTCTCTAACATTTGGACTCGTGTAGACCCAAATGGATTAGCAGGAATTTCTCTTACCTTAAGTAATGGCACGCTCTGTAACAACTTTGGAACACAACAAATACCATGAAAACTGCAATAGAAACCCTAATAAAAAGTTCTTTGGAGATTTCTACAACCTGAGGTGACTACTGCTTTTTTAAAACATAATATACAATGTCTGAGAGTGAATGAAGAAGAAAAATGTGTATCAACTAATCAAGGTAGCTGGTGACATAATATTCTGCATGCAATGCAGTCTCTGGTAATCTCCTTCATCCAGGCATAAACATTTAATAGCAAGTTATTTTCATTGTTCAAAGTTTATTTTTAATTTACGACAATCATACTTAAGTAAGACATAACATATGGCATGGATGTAATGCTGATTGTGCACCTTTTGTAAAGTAAAGTAATGGTCTGCTATATTACAAAAGGAATACTAGCAATTAGTAATACTATTACTACTAGTAGTGGTTAAATAATATGATCTATAATTATATAATAAATAATGTGTTACTTATTCAGTAATCATTGACATTACATACTTGACACTACTACTACATAACTGTGATAATATCATAATAATATCATATACAATGAAGTATAGTATACTGAGTATAGTATACTCTCTAATCCACACATTTTCCCCCTTACCTTTCTGAAAGGTGTTCATGGTGGTGTACCTGGGTGATTTGGTCTCTTGAGATTGTGGCAAATGATCGTAAAATAGATGCCGCTTAAGTCTTAATAATAATGTGCTAGGATTATACGGTGGCAACTGCAATAATGCAACTTTCACTTTCGAAAAAATGACCCTAAGTGAGTACATAACACCAGAAGCCGAGCAGAAGACTCAAAAGTAAAGCCACTTCTGCTATATATCAACTAGTTCTATCTATAATAATAACTGGACTAATATTATGACCACTATAACTATATTATAACATTAACACTAACTCCTCTAACACTACATTACAGTGATTACTCAGACTGATGAGGACAGTAGTGAAGTCTGTGAAGTCGAAATGAGTTTTTTTTTTTTGCGTACACGGTACAGAGTACACAGTTATTGAGTTATGATAAGGAAAACAATGGAATCTAATTAAAAATTAGAAACACACATGTTTTTTTCAATGTGAACACCTTCTTGATGCCACCAGTTGATATAAAAACATTTTACAAGGTTAAAATTCTAGCATGCGGTGCATCAAAGGTAAATTGAATGTGCAAATTATACAACTTTCAACTGCGTCTGTAAGATGTGCGAATATAAGTATTCGATACTAAAATACCAAATACTACCAGGTACCAAGGTAACCAGTAACAATTTTAAAAAGTACTCGTTACAATCATAGAAAAATCTAGATAGAGTATAATATAGATCTATACTCATGCTTTATTGACTACTCAAAGGCATTTAATTGTGTAGAACATCAGCAATTGTGGAAGATTATTGGAGACATGAGATTTCCTTTACATTTCCAGATCATAAGAGAACTGTATAGTGGTCAAATGGCGGCTGTAAGAACATGTGATTATACATCAGATTGGTTTGACATAAGGCAAGGAGTCAGACAAGGGTGCATTTTGTCGCCTTGTCTGTTTAAAATATTATAGTCTGTCCATTAATTCGTGAGCACGTTTGAAATTGATTTTCTCGAAAACTACCTGTTGGATCTCAGTGATTTTTGCAAGCAGCCTTAGAATATCCATGACGCTAGAGAAATATTTTTTCCAAGAAAATTTGATGTAGTTTGAAATATTTCTTCTTCAGGTTATATTAAAATCAACCTCACCGGATTGTACACAATAGTAACAGATTTACGGTACACAGACGCGTTGTTCTAAAATACATTATGGTAACATTGAAATATCGTGAGTTTCACGAATTCCCGTGCACCTAATCCAGTCGACTTTGAAAGCGGAAAGCATATGACGTTATAATTGGGATACCGTTTTATAGTTATAGGCGTATCTCGCTATTTGTATGAAGCTATTGTATCATATTTGTTGGCTTATCAAAACTGACATTGATATCACATTCATAATGAGTCTGAAGTGCACATTTATAACAATGCAGAAGGTTACAGTTTTACTATACCAACACTTCCGTAGGGAATCTAAGAGAGGTCATCTATATTGCGATATTCATAACCCTGAGAAACGAACGCAACTGGCGCTTGGTCTGAATAGAGAATCCTTTTCCCGATGGATTAAACAGGACACAAAGTGCACTAATGTCAAGCAAGGAAGGAAAAGAACAATTGACGACTTTGACATAGATGTCATAAGACGGAGCTCTTGAAAATGTTTGCGACAAATCAACTTGTTACTCTCAGGAAACTGAAATTAAAACTGCAATCAGATTGCAGCATAGACATTTCTAAAAGTACTCTATGGAAAATTGTAAGAGCCGCCGGCTTCACCTTCAGAAAAACTATAGACGGCAGGAATATTATTTGTGAAAAGCCACATTTAATTGCTGCCCGAAGTAAATACCTGAAGCAGATCCGTGAGCGGCGGAGGCAAGGCTATGATATTGTATATTTGGACGAATCCTGGGTCAATGCTCACCACACCAATGCTAAAGAATGGCAATCAGTAGACGGTGAACAGAAAGAAAAATACCAAGCAGCAAAGGCCAGCGTATTATACTAACACATGCAGGAAGCAGTGAAGAAGATCTTGTCCATGACGCTGGACTTATTTTCCAATAAAAAAGTACCGACGGTAGGGACTACCACACAGAAATGAATGGACATATTTTCAGGCACTGGATGGAGAAAGATCTACTTCCAATTCTAAACAGACCATCATGCTTGGTAATGGATAATGCATCCTATCCCAACGCAGTATCAGCGGAAGACAAAGTACCAACTGCATCAAATACAAAAGATCAAATTAGGACTTGGCTTGCTAAGGAAAATGTCAGCTTCGATGATACATATTTGAAACCCGAGTTGTTGCACCTGGTGAGGATGACAAATAAGACAAAGGTGTTTCATATTGACAAAATCATTGCGGAATACGGCCACACGTCTTTGCGACTACCTACCTCCATATCATGCTCACCTCAATCCGATAGAGCTTGTCTGGGCTAAAGTAAAAGGGCAAGTTGCCGAACAGAACAGGACGTTTAAAATGTGTGATGTTGAAGTTCTGACACGTGAGTCCTTCTCAATGATAGACATGCAGTTCTGGAAGAAGTGTGTTGAACATGTGCTCCGAGAGGAAGACGAGTACTGACACCGAGATGGATTACAATTTGTCCAGCCAGTAACAATTATCAACCTCATGGAATCGTCCGATTCCGGATGATACAAATCATATTTTTATTACAGACTGAGAAATAGCAACGTATACATTTCCATATCCAAATGCGTCTACCATCATACAATTTGTGGTGAAGTTAAGACACCCTGGGGTCTAATGGTGACCGAAGGGAGGACTAACTGTTGCATATTGTATCCAAGTTCACGATTGCACATAAAGGGCAACACACTTAATTACTTGACCTATCAAGTTAATATGGAGATACACCTATGAATAGAATTGACATGGACAAATTCTAGGATACTGTAAAATCTAAAATTTGAGCCCCGTATTTGCAATTGTCATAAAGATCAAAGGAATTCGCCGATGTGCAAAATCCGTAGCATCTATGGACTACTGGTTAGCTTTATTTTAGCGTCACGGATATTCTAAGGCTGCATGCAAAAATCACTGAGATCCAACAGGTAGTTTTCGAGAAAATCAATTTCAAACGTGCTCACGAATTAATGGACAGACTTTTTTTTATAGTAGACCTACTATGTATTGAGATGTACAATAATATAATTATTACCGACGTCGACCGTGACTAGAGGACGTGCATTTATGCTTTGTTCAAGAGCAGATAACTACTCTAATTATCTTCAATAGCAATTATGTGCTAATTTAATTAAAAATATCCTATTTATAATGTTGAATTTGGTGTACGTTCCTTGGCATATAAAAATATAAACTGTGAATTGGTTCAGTAGATGGGCCTTTTTCGGTTGGGTCTATGTAGTGCGTCACAACTTTAGCCGACTTAAACTTCAAGAGGCACGTATAGATATATTTTACGGCCATACCACGTTGAAAATACTGTTTCTCGTTCGATCACGGAAGTCATGCAATGCCGGGAGTGGTTAGTTCTTAGATGGGTGACTGCTTGGGAACGTGCTGTAGATATTTTGGGGGTCTCTGTGGTTAAGCCATTGCCTTGCGCTCTGAAGGTTGTGGGTTCGAATCCGGACCGCGCCGTACTGTTCAGGAGGACAGTATTTCCAGGGACCCCTAAGATTGTTGCCTGAGCTACGGATTCCGTGCTTTGAGCAATACTCTCGGCAGGTGGATTTTCATTTGTGCAGAAAGGGACTGAGCCATTTGGGGTAAAACCTGTGTGCAATGAAGTCAACCCATCGGCTTTAGACCCAAGTTAAACACAAATAAAATTTAGACCTTTGTCAACGTATGTCTTTGGTGGATTCTCAGATTGAAATGGTATTACAGAGTTGCAAACACAGACCTGTGGAGAAGAACCGGACAGGAACACATGATGACCTAGGTTAAGAAGAAGAAAATGGCGATGGGTTGGGCATACCCTACGAAAGACACAGTCGAGTGTCACTAGACAAGCACTTGAGTGGAACCCGCAAGGAAAATGAAAAAGAACGCCATAAACAAACCTGGAGACAAAGTCTTCTTGAGGAACTGAAGAGTGCTCGACTATCCTGGGAGACCATAAAGAAAACAACAAGAGACCGAGAAAAGGGACGAACAACTGTTGAGGCCCTATGCTCCACGATGAGCGGAGAGGAATAAGTCAGTAATTAATTGATGTTGGATTTCGTTAGTTATTTTTACATTTGCTGAAAAAGTTCTCCCTATGTATATAAAGTCTTTGACTTGCTTTAACTGATGTTTGTCAATGGAGATATTGGTATCGTATTCCTCTCTAGCGAATGTCATTACTTTGATTTTGTCAATGTTTATTCTCATATTATATTCATTGCATGCTAACTGGAGTCTATTAATGTGGTGAGGTAGATTTTTTTCTGTTGTTGACATGATTGCCTAATCGTCGGCAAAAAGAAATTCATTAAAAAGTTCCCCAAAGGTTGTTTCCTTCACTTGTGTTAGTTAATGTACAGATTTGATCGATTTATGTGATGAAAAACAGCGATGATAGTACGCATCCTTGTCTAACTCCTGACACACGAGGAACTTTTCTGATAGACCTGGGAATGTTACGTGTTCAAAATTTATTATTTTTTAAAATTTGTCTCAGATATTTTGCGAATGTATTTTGGTTCAGAGCAGAAGGTTTGAGTTCTCTGGCCTGCATTGTTGACCTCTAAATAAGATTCACGCTAAATCAAGATCACAATCTACAGAACAAATATGAACAATGATAAAATCAATAAAGATCAGATAAAACGTACACATTCTCTAAGCTTCATTCCGCAATTCTTATAACACAGTTCAGGCTGTAAACGAAAATGATAAAGTCACGTGTTTAAAAATGTTATTTTTGTTTTTAATTTTCAATTCTCTCTTTCATACCTTCCCACTTTTATTATGAATTACTATACTCTGATTCATAAATGAATCAATACACATAGATTACTTGTTTATTTTTGGATGATGATGTGAGAAAAAAAAAAGGCAGTTGGATCAGATGTGTTGTGCCCACCACCATGTTGAATTGTGTGAGTTTAAGGTCTTTGAGTTTATACTTTTCGTTTCCTGCAACCCACATTCTTATTCTTCTTCTTCTCCTAACTCCACTTAAAGCATAAGCATCAACACATTTCCTCCAATCAAATCTGTCTTGAGCATGCTGGCTTAGTTAATTCTACGTGTTTCCGCCTCTTCTCTTTCTCTGTCTACAGTTCGTCTCCATGTCTCTTTAGGTCGTCCCCTACCTCTCTTACCTCTTGGATTCCATTTCAGAGCCACACGAGGGTGTCTGGTTTTCTGTATTCTTAATGTGTGTCCCAACCACTTCTATCTCCTCCTTTTTATTTTCTAGCTGATATTGTTATGCCTGGGGCTGTGGGATCTCAGTAGTTTGTATTCTTTTATCCAAACGAACGTGGAGAATTCTTCTGAGACATCTTCCACCAAAGCCTCTTATGCGACTGTCTGTCGTTGCACTTGTTTTCCAGGTCTCTGATCCAAACAATAGGACCGGGTGTACATTTGACTTGCATATATTGAGTTTAGTATGTGTCATGTAAGCTGATGATCTCTATATGTTGTCTAATGATCTGAATATTGCAGCTGCCGTTCCAATTCTTGTTTTGATTTCTTTTCCTACATCTCCATCTATGGTTACACAGCTGCCATGCTGTAAAGTATTCCATTACAAAAACCCAACAAAACAATTTTCAGTGAGAACAAAACATCAGCGCAGTTTACATTTGACACTGATTTGGTTGTATTTTTATTTGATGACGACACGACTCTTCATAATTGTGCATCTTCTTTTCTTCATCTGCTCCTGATACGCATTTCAGCGCCAGAACATGCAAAAGATTCATTGCAAGTGTCCGTTTATGTTGAAAATGAATTTATCATTTTTTTAAAAGAAATATTCAATGTAGAGATGCTCTTTATTCTGATCTAGTTACTTATTTTTGTTGTTAGAGTTGACATCACGACCCTCGTGACTTATCCCAGTACGTGCTTATCCTAGGCACAGAGAAAACGAGCTGCGTGAATGACAGAACACGCACAAGTCTAACCTTGATCACGTGTTCCCCACCTGTGGTAGGGGATTGTGTTTTAGGATTTGACTCTACAGTCACCTCCGCAACACCAGAGAATTAAAGCCAAATTGCGAAAGGGCGCAGAGTCTTTTGAGAAGAGACTTATGTATGAGCTGAACGACAAGAGAGAAAAGCGAAAACTCAGAAGCTGTCACAGTAAAACACTTGCCAATTGACCGTCTGTAAAGACGAAAAAGGCCATATATTGTTTATCAGCCTGTTGTCTTTAACATTCAGTTCTTTCAGGACATCAGTGTTCTTCCTTTTTCTTATTACATTTTCTTCCGTTTTTTTTATTACATCAATCAAGTGCCATGCCTGCCGGCGTAGGCGATCATGTCTCTCCACAACTCTCTTTGCTTGGTGCATGTAATCAGTTCTGACTTACATGCACCTTTTTATTACATTCATGCCCAATATCTGACATTAGTTAGGTTGTTCCTTTCGTGCCAAAGGCGGCACATAGGGCAGAGGTTTTAGATCTCCATGTGATGCGGTTCGTTGCTAGCAGTTGGAGATCTTGTATGGTTTTACATCCCAATAGTTTACTTTCTTGTTGAATGGTTCTTCGAAGAGTGGTCTTTGGTCTTCCACGTTTTCTTTTCCCAACTGGTGACCACATAAGGACTTGTCGATTTAGTCTCTTTTCGTCTGATCTAAGAACATGACCTAAATATTTCCACCTTCGTTTTCTTATAATATTTGATACGGGTTGTTGGTGTGTTCTATCTCTCACTGTGTTGTTTGAAACGAAATCACTCCATTTGACTTTTAATAATTTTCGATGACATTTATTCTCAAAGCTGTCCAGTTTCTTATCAATTTTCTTTGTTGATTTCCAACTTTCACAACCGTAGGTCAGTACAGGAATCACACATGACCTAAACAATTTAACTTTTGTGCATATACTAAGTTCTTGAGATTGCCAGATATTCGTTAATTTAGTGAAGGCACTAGCTGCTATAGCAATACGAGAGTTTATTTCTTTCATCGTGTCTCCGTTGTTTGACACTTTACTACCCAAATATGTAAAATGTTCAACTTTCTCCAGTGTTTGGCCATTTATTAGGATGTTGTATCTGACATTGCTACATGTCAAATATCTGACATTGCGTTCGTACTATCACCTGGCGTATTTAATCACGCCACTCCCAACCGGAAAAACAGGTACCATTATATAAGAACGCTAGCTTTACCAGCAGTCGTCGTTTAGCTAAAATTTGTGGTAAGTTTTCGGTGTATTTAATATATACTGTGTAATATTGTATATATGTATTTATATATCGGCTACATTTGCTTACAGTATAGTAAATATGTGACACTTTTAGTTGATATAAAACGGTGCTATTAGTATTACATTGATTTTAAGAATTTATAATATACACTCGTCACACTGTGACCATATTTAGTTGAAACATGATTTCCTGAATTATTTTTCGCTGGCGGTGCACTAAAAGTAAATAAATCATAGATACTATATATAGAGTAAAAATGGTACACGACTCATCACTATCAACACTGCTCTTAGTGTTATTCTATGTATAGTACGTTATATAGTTTAGTTAAGTAACAGATCTCCGTAACTTAATAATTAAATATTATTGTCATCATATGTTGAAATAAATAGAATTCAAATCCAAACAGGCATTCTCATGACGTTTTTAAATTTAGGTTAGGTACCCTACCTAAGACTAAGCGCTGAGATAGAATTGCGTAACTACCGTAACTTATGTTTTTATAATCTTACTGTTTGATAATATATAGCTTGGTAGTAGTAAAGACGCAAACATGATTTAGTTTTGTGCCTCATTTTACACTGACGGACGTCAGGTAGTTTAAGAGAAGCTCTGATGCAACGGTGATGGTTACTAACCCGCACTACCGGGTCATCCATTTAAAAGTGTTGAAATCTGAACAATACATGTCCTGCTAATCTTATCACTTACTTATCAGTATAAGGGGTGTGCCATTTTGCTGACTAGTTGCAGAATTTCACAATGATGTCTTAGATATTAGCATAATTAAGCTCATATACTCAAATGGTAACAGTTATTGGATGGAAGTTCCAAGTCTCATGTTGTTGCACAATTTCTTACATATGATAGTAGTCTTCTTCGAACGCTACATATCAACCTCTTGTTAACCACTCTGTGATTTGTATGTGATTCAAGCCTAAGAGTGATTGTACATTGTGCCAGTTATACACCCACAAGTATGCCAGCACATCCAATTTCTGTGACGCTTTTTATTTCCTAGCTCTTTCCATGCCCATTTATTTCCTCGGTTGTACACATTTAATTTAAGGTAGGCAAAAAATGCAATGGGTTATTTTTTCAAATCATAACTACTCATCAATAAATAAACATATATATATCTTATCATATACTAATTTGAAGAAAACTGGACAACCTATTAGAATAACACGGTTAAATAGCAATACATGGAATATTTTAGAAGAAACTGGGGCAAATATGACAACATAAATAGAAAAATTATAAATTGTTAGTGACATGTCACATATGCAACACTTACGTGACATTATAACAACATATTCAAAATGTGTATCCCTATGTGCTTCTAGAAATCATTTTGTAATCCAATTTGTGAAGTCCAGGCAAAATTTTATGATAATATACCCAATAGAAATGAAGATATGAAAAGTTGACATCAAGCTCCTGTTGGGCTTTGATAGCCATTATATTATGATGATCGTCTGCCTGATTCACATCGTTATATTCTGGATCGGAATCATTACTAATACTACTTATAATACTACTATAATCTGAAATGTCCATGCATTTTTCTATAAAAATCAGCGCCTGATACACGCATGGGACGCTTATTACATGAAAGGCCTGGTCCTACATTGAACTGTTTACAAATGCTGCGTCTGTAGCAACAACAAATAAACTTGAAGCAAATCGAAACGTGGGTGAATGTACAATGAAATCGAAAGAGAAAGTGACGCTATTAAAATGAAGGAACCGGAAGAATACTATTAAAAACTAAAATTAGTAGAAGTAAAACTAGAAAGACTTGTATAAACGAAACAACTCGAGGCATGAGCGAAACATCTTGATGGCGCAGGGTGCGGCTAAAGCGTGGAACAGAAGTCGCTGTGGCGCAGTGTGTGGCTTAAAGCGTGGAAATAGTTAAGGTAGCTTCCCTAGACCCCTACCTCAGTCGCCTCTTACGACATCATGCCTTGTAGGTCGCAGTGTTACTATTCTTTGCTCCCTTGTGAGCCCTGGCAACACACAGGCGAGTTCATAGACAAAAGCCTTAGTTTAATTTCTAAACAGGTATTAAAATCCACAATATACTCTGCATGTCTTGAAGATATTTTTCGTATTAAAGATGTAATTCTATATGACTCTGGCATGCCTGAAACACACCAGCACCTTTAACCCCTTGTTTACCTGAGGTTATAGGTCGAACCGCACTAGAAACATCCCAAGCATTTTTCTGCATTTCTACCAACTTATTTGAAAATGTAATAACTTTATTTTTTGGAATATTTGTTTGAAATATCATATTTTGAAATAAAATGTGTATGTTTTGATAATACAAATTTGTGTTTGTACTGCTCTATGTACTAGTAGTACTTGATATTTGCTCAGTACTAGTACTTGCGACAGGGTCAGTTCTAGAATGCTTGCTTGGACGTAAATCACATTCTCGTCAGTATCACTATTTTTGTCATCAGTGTCTCTCACCTGTACAGAATTTTCAGAATCTGAGTGAACAGATTCACTTAATGAGAATATATCATCATCTCCGCTATCTTCATCGTTAAATATGTCGTCAGCACCATATGACAACAACGCCAAAGCTTTTTCTGTCAGTGTAATTGTCCTGATAGATTTCCTACACGCCATTTTGCTTGAAAAATTTTTGACAAAGAGATCACTCTTTCAAAGATATAAATAACCTTCATACTGCGAAATATTGACCAATGACAATGTTTTATATAAGGGAAGATGTCCTCAATGCTATAAATAGTCTATTGTAGCAGTAGTTCCCGTTTACTACACATATTTTGACGATGAGTTTACTACGTGAAGGTCACGTAGTTGGGATACTCCAGACGCATTCCTACTACGTCACCCTCACGTAGTTGGTAAAGAAGGGGTTAAGTATTTCATATTCAAACTTTCTTCATGTCCTCTTCATGATAATACGTAAGAGGATTTTGCTGACATGGATTATTAAAGCAATAGTACGATAATTCTTGTACAGCTTTAAATTGCTTTCGGAAGAGGATGTACATAGATCTTTCCCATGTCTTGTGCCAGGCCACGTTATTGCAGATATTCACGCATATTTTGATAGTTGTGAAACCTGCTACTCCTGCTTGAGTTAGTTCATTTGGTATATCAGCCTGATGGCCGCAGTCTCATATAAATTTCACTGTTATTTCATAATGTCCCAGTATTCTCTATATAGCTGCAGCCTACTGTGTCAATGCCTTTTAATAAAGTCCACCAGTTTGATATATAATGGTTTTTGATATTCATTTGATTGTTCTATAAATAATTCTTCCCAACCCTATTTGATCTAGCCTGTGCAAGATTTATAAATGTACATGGAAAAATTAAGCACAACTTTTTGTTGTGTTTGTTATTTTACGGTTTATTATTCATTAATTTGTTAAATATATAGATTATAGTCTTCCAATTAAATAATTTATTTGAATATTTATTCTTCATCATGTAATATGTCCTTAGCAGAATGTTATACTTATTACAGCTCGCCTGAGAAACTCAATCTCTACTCAGTTCTCCCGTTGTCATGTTCAAGTTTTCTTTAAAGTTTTCATCATAGTCTTTGTCTTGTCTTAGGGAACCATGCTGTTCATTATTCTATCTCTATCTATTCTCTAATCCTGTTTGCCTTTCAGCGTCAGGTCGGAAAAGGAGACACCTGGAGCGAGCCTCTCTATGCACATTGTCTTTCTTTTCTCCAATCCTGGTTTGCCTCACAGCTTCAGGGTAAGAAGAGTTTTCAAGCACAGGCTTTTGTGTGTGCTTCATAAATAGTGTCCTTTGTCGCCTCTGTTATCTCTGGATTCCACCTTTTGCGTGACCAGTCTTTTGCTTTGTATCCACTGTATCGGAGCAACATTGCTGTCTGTGGTATACTGCCTGTTGGTAATCTGCTTATGTGGCGAACCATTTAATTTGTTGCTTCTTGATAAAGTTCAGTACTGATGTTGTACCCACTTTTTCCTGATGTCTTCATTTCTAAGCGGTCTCTTCTTGTTACTCCCAGCATTCTTCGTAGACACTTCATCTCTGTTGTGACTAGTTTTCTTCTATCATTTAATGTCAGTGTCCAGGTTTGGCACTGATAGCATAATGTAGGGATAAATATTGTGTTGAACAATGCTCTTTTTGTGTTCATGGTGACCTGTTTTCATTTTAAAATTGGCGCCATTTGTCCTAGTGTTTGATTTGTTCATTATTGTTCTTTCTAAATCACTGTGATGTTTATTGTGACCAAAATATTTCAGTTTCTGCGACCTGATGTTGTTTATGAGCTAATGTAGTAATAGTATCAATAGTAGTAGTGCTAGTAATAGTAGTTATGTTATGCGATCGATGTCACGTCACATTGGGCATTCCCATGCATGCTCTGTCCTCCGCTACAGCAGCCATCCTAAAGTCCATTTGCTCACTGTACCCATGAGAAGTTGATTACTATATCTTCTCTCGCTACCACGAAGACGACACTGTCTGGCATGTTCACACTTAACGCCTAATTCTCAAACTCGTTCCACGTGCCCATGTCACATAATTGAGAGCGTACAGCATTGATGATATTGGCTCTGTCCATACTTCTGCCCGTTTGAGTCGGGCATTGTTTGCAAGAAAGTCTGCACGCTTGTTACCCTGCACTCCAGCATTAATACTTACCCTGCACTCCAGTTAGCAATAGTAGTAATGGTAGCAATAGTAGTAGTACTAGTAATAGTAGCAATAGTAATAGTAGTAGCACTAGTAGTAGTAATAGTAGTAGCACTAGTAGTAGTAGTAGTAATAGCAATAGTGATAACTGATATTACACTGTAATATTGATGTTTTATCAAGAACTCAAACAGTGAAGTTATTAATTCACAGATCTGACTTACAATGGGAAAGTCAAGTAGTTCTAGCAGTGACTCGTCAGACGATGAATGGCGCCACCTGCCCAAACATGACAAAAACTGCGTAAAAGTGGAAAAGAATATGAGAAAGGTAGTATGCAGGAAGTTTAACTAATGAAAGATTAGAATGAAATGTAACCTTTAATCAGCGACACATGCAACAGTCAAATCTTTTTTTCTCTTTTTCTTTTCTCTTTTGTTTTCCCGCTATGAATTCAGGCATAGTCAGGGATCTGGTATGGCGTTTCTGATTTTTGCCTGCTTTCCTTTTTTATCAGTGTCTCCCGCAATACAGGCGTGCCTTCTCCAACTTCAGAGGCCAAGTCAGACAATCCTTGTTTATACAAAATTAATGTTACATGTGCTTAATTCCGCTCGTGTGGTGCAGGGACCCGCAAGGGAAGCAAAGGATAGTAACACTGCGACCTACAAGGCATGTCATAGAGCGACTGACGTAGGACCTAGGAAGCTACCATAGTAAATAAAAAAGCATAGCAGAAATCGGATATGCTGGCTTACTTGTAGGCACACAATTGCTCTTAGTCTTGAATCACATACAAATCACACAGAGTGGTTTACAAGTGGTCAACATGGAGCGTGTGAAGAAGAAATGTGCTTAACTCGTATGTAATGACATGTCACCTGACAAACCAGAAAAGACAAGCATCACCAACATCAGCATATGAGAGAAAGTTGAGACAGAACCTTACTTGAATTACATTGAGAAACAAAGAATGAAGTGTTTCGGCTACTTTAAAAGAATGCAACCAAACTCCACTGTATACAGAGTCTTCTACAACAAAACACCAGGAAAGAAGGCGAGAGGAAGACGCACAAAAATACGATACATGGCATCGCAGATTTCTGTCAAAAAAGCGAAAAATATCTATCACTAGAGCAGCGCAAGACAAAAACTGAAAACCACTACCCTTTGTAACAACCCAGTAACAGTGTGACGACAGAAGAAGAAGAAACTAAGAGTCACCAAAAATAGTCTCATGAATGTGCTAGCGTTCTCTTTACTGTAGCTCTTCATCGTCACCAAAAAAACCCATTATTGCAATGGATTAATGCCGGCTATGGCATAGTAGGAAATAAAAATGCTACCTTCTTGACCAAGGAGGTTGATCATTCAAACAAATTGAAAAATTACATGTCATATAAAGGATACACAATTATGATAAAAGTAGAATTTAAGAAACCGTGAGGGCAAAATCATCCAAAGTTCAGACCCTTACTACCAAATGTTACGCAAAGCAAACCATTATACACAGCCTCTGAACAGGACACAAAAAAGATTTAGAAGTCATATGTACAGACAAGTTAAAGATTAGGGAGACAGACTTGTTCAGTCCAGAGACTGCACAACACATCCTTCATGTATGTTGACTCTATAGGTATAGGGAGAGAATATGGCCAACCAAGATGGCAATACTTCCAAACATAAAGGGCTCTATACAGGACGTGAGGAAAATCGTATAGTTTATTGTAGCAGTTGGTGCTGTTATCTGGTCACTGACAGAAGGAGGAATAAGAATAACTTTCAATGTCTCAGCTTGTTATAGATTGAACAATGCAAGTAAATAGTTTATTTTTCTTCCTATTTCTTAAAGCATTATGTTTAAACTATTGATGCAGTGTTTGAGTGTTTATTTATCTCTTGTTCAGTTTTGTTACAACTTTTAATCATAAATATTTATTAGGCATATGGATTGATGATAATTAATTATTGCTGTAATTTGTATCCATACTAAACACTGACATTTTATGTTTATTTTTTTTTGAGTATAGTTTTCCTATATTATCTTATGAGTTAGAGTGGACTGAAATTTTGTCAATTTTCTTCTCCAGGGTAAGGTACCTTACGGTCAATTGCCTGTAAGTATATGACGAGATGTTTGTGTCTTTTTTGTGCTATTATAATTGTCATAGGGAAGCTCTTTCAAGATCAAATATATACAAAAATATTTAGAATAAGCACTGATGTGTCAGTTTAGGCGTATTAGGATGGAGAAAGGGTGCAGATGTAATATTTGTTAGACAACGAACAACATGGTTATGAGTAGTATTGATGGTGGCTATCATAGAAGCTTTAGTTTATAGTTGACAGGTTGCTTTCTAAAAGAATTATACTATTGTCCTCAGCCATGGCAAGGTGGACCAGCATGGAGTCCTCCATATAGACAAGGACATCATGGACATGGAGGACATGGCCACCATGGTGGACATGTACCCGGAGCTTACCCTGGTGGACATGTGCCAGGAGCATATCCAGGCGGACATGTTCCAGGAGCATATCCAGGTGGACATGTGCCCGGAGCATATCCAGGTGGACATGTGCCAGGAGGATATC
Source organism: Arion vulgaris (assembly GCA_020796225.1). Taxonomy (NCBI): domain Eukaryota; kingdom Metazoa; phylum Mollusca; class Gastropoda; order Stylommatophora; family Arionidae; genus Arion; species Arion vulgaris. The sequence continues at coordinate 29,314,721 of CM036767.1, forward strand.
CTGCTGGACAGGTACCAGGAGCATATCCTAATCAAGCCTATCCCCAGGGGCTATCCTGGTGGAGTAGCTCCTACCCAGGACAACAGCCTGGCTATGGAGGCCAAGGTGTACCTCCTGGACAATATGGCCCAGGTGGAGTCCCATATGGTGCTGGAGGTGCTCCCTCTGGTCCATTTCAAGGTATGTGTAGATAATGCTATGTTGCCTACTTGCTTGTTGATGTCTTTGATCTCTTCATTTTCTGTTTGATCTTATTAACATTGATTGTTGCTAATGCACAGCTAATAAACAGAAAAGCACAGACCAGTCTTCAGACTTAGAATGGTACACTGCAGTCTCAGAGCACACATTTCCATAGAATTGATCTCAGGGACTCGGCTGCCTGCACCTGTAGAGCACCAAAGCAGTCCCCAGAGCACATCCTGCAAAACTGCCCCAGCCTGAGCAGTGTGAGGATAGAAATCTGGCCAACAGAAACAACCCTACAAAACAAACTATGGAGGACTGATGAAGACTTCAAGTGCACTGCCCTGTTTATGACACATAACGGAGTAGTCACATAGCAGAAGAAGGTTGCTGCTTTTCTTATCAATATGTTTGTTAAAGAACTGTGTTATAGAAGAAGGTAGGTCATTTTGATATAATTTTTCAGCCAAGTGTTGCAGGGGCTCGAAAGGGGATCAAAGAATAGTAACACTGCGACCTACAAGGCATGTTGTATGAGGCGACTGAGGTAGGGGCCTTACCCTAGTAAATATAAAGTGTAGCAGAAATCGGATGTGCTGGCCTACTTCTACAAGCCCTACTGTCTGAACTGTACAAGGTTGTCTTGCAGTGGATACAGCACGTCTCAGTGCAGAATACCAGGAAATGAAATAGCAGATCGACTGGCCAAGGAAGATGCTGCAGGAGAGCAACTGGATGTACCAGTTACCTATCACAAAATAAAAGGATTAAGTCTATCAGAAATTCACTAATACTAACACAGGGTGAGTACCAAAATATGAGCAAATTAGAACGTTGTCATTCTGCTTCTCAAAACAGGATAAAATGAACTCCTCAGCGACATGTATACAAAGTTTAAGATTGGTGATTCAGCCATGTGTGTGTACATGTGGACAGGAACCTCAGACTGCAAAGCACATGCTTGAAGACTGCTCCAAATATGATATGGATATGCTTGGGCAAACTCACTGACCGTGTGAAATAAAACTACACAGACTTCTGTGTGAACTACAAAAGGCAGTGAAATGTATACAGGAGATGACATTGAACATTTACACAATATTTAAAGCGAACAAAAGAAAGGAGGCATTTACTTTTAGCTATGATAAATTGCTTTAGACAGCTTAATATACTTAAAAAATAGGTTCTAAAGCTGAAGGATTGACTCCATTCAACCAGATTTCCCTGTATTATGCAGAAGTGACATGCCATCTACCGAGAGTTGCACAAAGCACAAACTCTGTAGCTCCAGCAACTTCTTCTGCGATCAACTTCTGCTATGTGACCACTCTGGTATGTGTCATAAACAGGGCGGTGCGCTTGAGGTCTTCACAGACCCCCCAAAGTTTGTTTTATAGAGTTGTTTCTGTTGACCAGATTTCCATTCTCACACTGCTCAGGATGGGACAGGATGTGCTCTGGGTACTGCTTTGGTGCTCCACAGGTGCAGGCAGCTGAGACCCATTCTATGGAGGTGTGCTCTGACACTGCAGTGTCCTGTTCTAAGTTTGAAGGCTGTGGTCTGTGCTTTTCTGTTTAGTGTATTTATACTGTCATGCTCTGGGTTGTATCCTCGATTTGTATCCACATCATTTTTCTGGATTGTTTCAGGAGAGTCTTTGCTTCTGTAAAGCTTTGTGTTGGGTGGTGTTAAGTTAGGCTCCCTCCAGCCCTTGCGAGTTTGTCAGTCTTTTAATTTCCTTGTATGCCACAGTGTGCTGGTATCCACTGTAAGACTAGTTCTGGTTTTTTTTTACAGCAAGCTGATTTTTTGCAGTATATCCTGAATGTGCTTGTCTTGTTTGGGACATGATATGGCTTGGAGAACAGATCTTGAGTCGCTAAAGATTGCAATATTTTTTTGCTGACACCTGCTGGTCATTGATAATCTGTATAGCTGCAAGGGGGCTGTTACCTCTGCTCTAAAGTTGGTGCGTGTTTCTTCTGCAGCCAGAGAGTGTGTTTCTGTGTTTCATTGGGGGTGTGTGATGTAGATTCTGCTGCCTCCCTTCCTGATGGTATCTGTAGCTGAGCCATCTGTGAACATGCGTGTCCGTGTGCTGGTGGAATATTGGCTCCAGCACCAATCCTAGGAATCTCATGAAAAAATTGCACATGACTTTTTGGATTTGAACTCACATCCTTCAGAACAACAGGCAAATGTCTTAACCACTTCGCCAAAGACTCCCAGCTTAATAAACTATCAGTCACAGGTACCTGTCTTATGTAGAGAGCGGAATGGATCATACAGTGATCATCATGAAGATGGATGTTGAGGCCTTTACTGCTGCCCTCCAAGTGCTTTCTGTGACTTCTTACTAGGGCCATTATCATATCTGACTCTTAGTCAATGCTTAACTCTTAACCATTGGCAGGTTTTTAAGGTTTTTTTCGATATTTGTGATGCCCTGCTCTATATTTAGCAACCATACAAATTCTTTGCATTGAAAATAGGCATGTTATATATGGTTGGAAAGCTAATTGGATGGGCTATCAGGATATGTGGTTTTAACATAAGTGTGATGTAATTTATGATATCCGTGACCTACTTATGAAAAATCTAAAAATAGATTATTCTACAAATGACAAATTTTTTAACAGTCATAAAGAAGGAAAAAAATAAGTATGACGAATATAATGGAATCTTTTATTACAGTCTTGTAAAGTCTTCATATTTGCAAAACATATCTGAATTTAAACATGTTTGGAAAATATGAAAGACAGTAATGAAATTTATAATATTTTCATATTGTAAAGGAAAAAAGTCAATAAATATGGCCTTCAATAGAAAATGATGCCGAATTGGTCTAGTAAGCAGTCCATAAATAACTAACACTTATAGTATCATACATAAACATTAAATAGGTATATAATTTCTAAACCTTGCAAGTAAAAGATATTATTGAACAAAAATATGATTACGCAATGATATTTGATAGACAAACTAATCAGGAAAAAAGTTATCGGGCATCTTGCAAACATACTAAAGTGACACAGGCATAGAATGTTCATCTGACCCAAGCATAGATACTTCAAGAATCACTGGTGTCTTTATCAGGACAGTAATCTGAGTTATTAGAATCTATTTTATCACATATTTTGGGATTTCTGGCTGGAACAATTTGGACGTTTCTACAAAATGGCAAGTGGGAAATGAGGTGTGCTCCAGTCAACGAGATTAGACATCTAAAAACATATAATTAATTTTTTTAAATTTTTTATTAGATTATCATATGTTCTGTATTAGATAACATAAATGTTACCAACTTAAATGCAAAATGGATACAAAATTATGGCCACTTAAATAAGCATGTTGCATCGATCATAAATGATCGAAATCCCATTATCCCAATGGTTAAGGGTTAAAGTAGTCTGAAATGGTAGGTTGCAGACTTGCAGGAGTTTGTGCATCAAGGTGAGAGCAGATAGGCTTGCAACAACAGCACCGGTCATTTTGGTGTATGAATCGATTTGGGGAAGAGGAAAGAAGACAACCTCCTATTTCTTTTTCCTCCAGTTTGATGAAGCAGCGATTTAGGAGTTTGAAATCAGACATTGTACAAGTAGAACTGGATGTTTGTTGGGCAGAATGAGAAGTTTATTCAACCAGCGACATCAGCATGCATACCCTTCGGCATCTGCTGGGGAAGACTGAGCATCTATAAATCTGCATCTATGACATCTGTTTAGTAACTAATAACAAGATTGTAATTCATGTACAATTCATGCATCTGTGTAATACATTTCTATTGTTCTCTCCTCTGTATAGCACCTGCTGGAGGCTATCCCCGTAAGTATAAGTTATTAACATTTACTTGTAGTTGTTAGGTTACTTTCATTAAACAGTTTCAGTTTGTTTGATTGTCTTTCTTCATCAATAGTCAGGGAACTGGGGTAATAAATTACACCAAATGCAAAAAAAAAATGAAAATTGTGTAAGCTATGAAGACAGTTAAGTATTGTGAGAATATTTTATGACTACAGACATTCACATTTTGTTCCCATTGCTCTTCTCACTTATTTTTAATATACAATTTACTTCTTTGCAACAAAGCAAATCAAATAATAGGACAAATGGCGCCAATTTTAAAATGCAAAAATGTCACCATGAACACAAAAAGAGCATTGTTCAATACAATCTTCCTTCCAACATTATACTATCAGTGCCAGATCTGGATTCTGACATTAAATGATAGAAGAAAACTAGTCACGACAGAGATGAAGTGTCTATGAAAAATGCTGGGAGTACCAAGAAGAGACTGGTTTAGAAATGAAGCATCAGGATAAAAGTGGGTCCAACATCAGTACTGAATTTCATCAAGAAACAACAAATTAAATGGTTCGGCCACATAAGCAGATTACCAACAGCCGACGCGCCTCAAAGAGCAATGTTACTCCGATACAGTGGATACAAAGCAAAAGGCCATCCTCACAAAAGGTGGACCTTGGAGATAAAAGAGGCGATGAAAGACACTGTTTATGAAGCGCACAAAAAAAACTCGTTCTAGAAATCTCTTCTTATTCTGATGCTGTGAGGCAAAACAGGATCGGAGAAAAGAAAAAAAGACTAATATTTTATTCTATTGTTCTTTGAAACTATATTTCTCATGATATTCTGTCTTATTGGTGTTGTGTTATGTTATGTTTAAACTTATTTTTCACTTATGCTCATAATTTTGTTCACTTTCAGAATACCGTTAAATTGTGGAACTGTTTGAGAATGGGATGATGCAGTTATGCAACTAGTGATGGAATGATTTCTTGGATGGGATGTTTGTCTTGCTGTCTTTTCTCACTTGAACAACAATTTCTGGATGTGTAAACATGCAGCATAATCTGATACACAAAATGGATTATTCTATGCAGATAATGTCAACATTTGTTTTGGGAATACTTTAAAGAATACTTTTTAAAAAAAGTTGTGAGTTTTATTTTATTTTTAAATACAGCCTTTATTTGAGATGAAATGTGTTTTAAATTTTTGCTATTATAGTACACATGAGTTATCTATTCATGTTTGGCTGTATTCAATATTAATGTCTCTGGGTGTGGGTAGAGCTTTCAGCTTTGCATGCTGCTCATTAATTTCTAGTTTGGAGTTCACATATAATTTCTACACATGACTATAAGCACATACTATTGGAACTGAAATCTTGTCTGTTTACCAGAAATATATGTTCTTCATTCATTAGTCCAATAATTTTTCCTTTTGCTTCCAAGATATATCATAGCATTATTATATTCTTTAGTGCACAACAAATAATGTATGCAGATTTGGTATTGTATGTTGGTTTTAATTATTAAGTTATGTTTTAAATGTATATCTATATATACAGGGTGTAACAAAAGTTCATTCTCTTTTGAAAAAATAAATTTATTTATAAAATTTTCCTTTTGTGTTTACATGAGAGCTCTGTATGCATTCTTCTAGTCTTAGGTTTACTGTATAATATTTTGTTCCCATTTCTCTTTATTATTTCCTGTTTTCAATTGTCTTGTGCCAAAGGTAACCGGTTCATTCCCATCAGGATATTTTTCCAGAGATCCCTGATCTCACTGTAGGTGAGATTGAGTTCCTAGTTCTATCGGAGACGGATGATAAAACGTTGGTCCAGTGTAAAATTTGAGCACGTAAAAATCCATTGACAGTTCAAAATCGAGAAGAACAAGCTGGAAAGCCGCTCTAACTCGGTCTAAATTCAATAGAAAAAAAACTGAAAATAAAATTTCTACAAAATATCTTCAAAAATTACATCGTGGACCCTCGTTGGTGCTACAGAGATCATATACTGCGGCTGAGATCTTCCTATGTAAGAAAGAGATCGGAGCACACATGGTTACCCACCAAAGGGCACTGATGATGATTCAATCAAGCGTCAAAAGTATTGGAGAATGGTATGATATGGGCCATCTTTTTTTTGGGTATACTTTCTTGTTCTAAAGTATAATAATGTTAGACAGCCATTAGCTCCAGACAGCAGTCAACTTCATCATAAGAACACATCTGATGTTATAGTCAACAAAATAGCAATTCCAAAGAAGAGACAGGCATTACAAAAATATAAAACATTTGGTTCTATGAGAATTGACTTTTGTTATACACACATATATATGTATTTGATTGAATATTTAATTTACTGGTGATTTATAGAGAATGTTTTGTCATAAAATATAGACTCGCTGACGTTAAATGAATGTTTTGCTGTTAACTTGAACCAATTACATTAATCAGCAGTGAGATGTTTACCTTGTTCAATTCTTACTGCTAAATCTGCACCATCTTAGGTCACACATATTGTATAAGGTATTATGTCTGACCTAAGATGGTGGGAGAGAAAACAAACAATACATACATTTGAGTGATGAGAGCAGGGGAAAACTACATACACTTGAGTGATGACAGCAGGGGAAACTGCATACACTTAAGTGATGAGAGCAGTGAAAATGCATACAATTGAGTTATGAGAGCAGGGAAAACTGCATACACTTGAGTAGTGAGAGCAGGGAACTGCGTACACTTGAGTGATGAAAAACTGGCGCACTATTTTTTCTAAAGTGAGAGAGATCAGTCTTCAGTTCTTCGAACGCTCCATATCAACCACTTGTTAAACCACTCTTTGTGATTTGTATGTGATCTGAGCCTAAGATCGATTGTGCGTTGTGCCAGTTATGCGCCTAAATCACTTTCGATTTCTGCGATGCTTTTTATTTACTAGGGTCGCCTCCTACAATATGCCTTGTAGGTCGCAGTGTTACTAATTCTTTATTCCCTTGTGAACCCGGAAACACACCTACGAGTCTTCAATTTATTTATTCAGATTGGTACACAGTGTATATTACTTGGAACAAATCAGTCATTGTTGGCTAGGATAATAACTAATGTGTATCACTAAACCATACCTAGAAAGTTGTTCCTTGGGACTTACAATGCAATATTTGACCTAGAGTTACGGAAATAAGCTGTGGTATATTTCCAAATGAACCATGGGTACCGATACACCATGTTATCAGCCACATCGCAACAATTTCTATGATAGTGAAAACAACACTTAAACTACCTCCACAATGAGCATCCACAATGGACGTTTTCATCAGGGTTAAACTTCTCATGTAATATTTCTAAATTAGTTTACATTTACCACATGTGAAATGAAATGCTTGAGGAAGGCAGTGGGGTCACCAGGAAAGATACACTATGAAACTAGGACATCAGAAGCAGAGTGGGCATAACTTTGTGTGTCGAATACATTGAAAGACAACAAATACAATGGTTCTAACATGTAATGAGAACGGAATACAAAACAACCACCAATAACTGCATACAGTAAAATTAGATCAGGTTATAGAACTAAGGGGAGAAAGAGATGTATAGACAACATCAAGGCTACACTAAATAAACACAGATGTAACACAACATGGGCGACTCAATGTTAACTAGTATTATTATTCTTCGAACGCTCCATATCAACCACTTGTTAACCACTCTGTGATCTGAGCAGTAAAGCGATTGTACGCTGTGCCAGTTATGTGCCTAAAAGTAGGCCAACACATCCGATTTCTGCAATGCTTTTTATTTAATAGGGTAGCTTCACTAGGTCCTACATCAGTCGCCTCTTACGACATGCCTTGTGGGCCACAGTGGTACTATTCTTTGCTTTCCTTGTGGGCCCCGACATCACACAGGTGATTTAACTAGTATAAGATAGGTCATACTGATGTTATGAATATGTGACACCAGTAAAATGAGACATCCTGTAAGAGTGTCCAGCATACAGAGAATAAGGGAAACACACATGGCCAACCTTCATGTCAAGACAAGCTTTATGGAGATGTACACAGACTATTTAAACACCAACTACTTTAGTAATATACAAGTTCATGTCTGAAAACATTGGAAGAGGAATTTAAACTACTGGTGCTGTGATCTGATGACTGACAGAAACCAAGACAGAAATAACTTTCAGAAAAAGCCTTGGTTAAATAGTTAACCGGTTAATTCACATTTGGGTAACCAAGCGTTAATTGTAATTTGACTGTGTAAAACAATATATACAAAGACTGCTACAGTGCCAGTGACAAATTTATGTTTTGTTTCTCTTTCTGCTGAGCAAATAATAATAAATTAATATCCTTCTTTTACAACATTGCCAGTTGCTCCTGTAGGTGGGAGTATCTTTTACCTTGCCTGTGATAACTTCTTTGTTAATGACATTTATATCAAATTTAGTATGAAATAGACAATTTTTTTTATTTGAAAAATATTACCAGTTAAAACTTATAAATAACTACATTTGTTTTTATTTTGTGGTTTTGTCTGTTTTGTCTTCTCGCTGTGGAATATTCTGAGATGCTATGGAATACCAGACAAAATAATAAACATTATTAAGAGCCTCTATGATGGTTCACAGTGTGCAGTTCACACTTGATGGTGGACACAGCGACTGGTTTATGGTTGAAACCGGAGTAAAGCAAGGCTGTATTCTATCTCCGCTATTGTTTGGAGTGGCTATTGGCTGGGTGATGCGAAACTGGCATCGATTGGGTAGAAAATAGTCAACTAGAAGATTTGGATTTTGCAGATATTGCCTTGTTAAGTAGAAAAAACCAAGATATGCAAAGAAAAACAGACAACTTGTCATCTATAGCATCAAAAGTTGGACTGCAGATAAGCTATGAAAAACAAATATAATGAAGACACCTATGGCAAGTAACGCAGATATCACCCTGGAATATAAAATGATAAAAATAACAGAGCAGTTCACCTATTTAGGTAACAATTTTGACTGCACAGGAAATGTTAAAAAGAAATTATGATACGAATTGGCAAAGCAACATCAGCTTTTAAAAGTCTAAATAAAATATGGAACTGCAAGTTATATAGTATTAAATCTAAATGATTAATTTTCAATTTAAATGTTGCATCAATCCTAACATGCAAGCTAGAGTTGGAAAAGGACTAAAGATATAGAAAGCAAGTTGAATGCATTTTAAAAACAGATGTCTGTGAAAAATAATGAATGTAATATGGAATGAATTCAGAAGTGATGAAATCAGAGAAATGTCTGGTCAACCACTAGTGACAACTGTTATAAGAAAGAGAAGATGGACACACCTTGAGGAGAAATGATCAACGAATATCAAAGCAGGCATTGAAGTGGGATGCAAAGGATTCAAGAAAGAGAGGACAACCTAAGGAGACCCTGAAACGAACTTTACTGAGAGAGGCAAGAAATATTGTTCTCAGTTCCATGGAGGAGATTGAGCGAGTTGACCAAGATAGAGCGGTATGGAGAAATTACTTGCAGGCCCTATGTAACGATAACGGTACGAGAGGAATTATTATTTGTTTTGTCTGTTTAAAAACAATATTTTTTATTAAGTAGTGGTACTAATAAAGAGCAGACCAGGACAAGCGAAAAATCATTCCTGAAGATGAGAAGCATTATCTGCAACAAGTCCTTGTCAATCCCGATCATAATGCGAGTTATTCAGAGCTATTCAGAGCTACATAGAACGTATACTGACATACGGATGCGAGTCATGGACAATGAACACACATAAAAAAATCTCTGAGGGCCACAGAAATGTGGTTTTATAGAAGAATGATGAGAATCCCATGGACTGCTAAAATGAACAATGTTGAGGTGCTGAATGAGATCAAGACACAGAGAAAGCTTATCATCAATATAAGGAAGAGGCAGTCATCATTTTTCGGGCATGTGATGAGAAGGGAGGTTTAGAACACATTGTGGCAACGGTAAAATCGAGAGTAGATGAGATAGGGGAAGACAGAGGCAGAAAATTTTTGATAGCCTGACTTCATGGCACGGTAGAGCGTCAACATCTGAGTTGATAGCAAACACCACCGACAGAGATTTGTGGAGATCCATGATCGCCTACGCCAGCCGGCACGGCACTTGATGATGATGATGGTAGCTGTAGTTTTTAATGAAAAACTTATCACTGCGAATAAGTACTATCAAGACAAATACACAAGTAAAGAATCTGTTTTCGTACCATGTGGTATATTGGACAATACTGTGTTAGACCAGTATTTATCTTTTACCAACGGCTCACAATGGACCTGGTCAACGTTACAGACATCCTTTAGTTCCCAATGTTTCTGTTGTATCAAGTTGAGGTTGGGTCTACCTGAGAAGCCATTACAGTCTATGATGCAAGTGCACTAACCACTTACTTACTTTACTTAATCCCGTCATGCCTAGTGACACATGGGGCTTCAGAAAGGACTTTCCATGCTCTCCTGTCCTGTGCAACCTTCAGCGCAGAGCCCCACGTCAGAGATGCGGTGTCCAGTTCCTCTTCCATCATGCGCCTCCATGTTGTCCGTGGTCTGCCTTTCTTTCTCTTTCCCTCTGGTGTCCAAGTGAGGGCTATCCTTGCAGGCATTTCTTGTCTCATTCTTATAACATGTCCGAGCCATTTCCATCTTCTCTTTTGAGTATGTCATTCATTGCCTCTTGTCTTGTATCTTGGAGTAGTTGGTTATTGGATATTTTTACTGGCCAAAAGATTCCACGATTCTGCGAAGACAAGAGTGGTGGAAAACTGACATCCTGCTAGTATCTCCTTTGGTCATCCTCCAACACTCCGATCCGTAGAGCAAAACTGGCAAAACAATGCTTTTATAGAGTTTAAGCTTTGTGGTCCTATTGTAGATTTTGGACTTCCATACTGGTTTCATTCTGGCAAAAGCGGTTCTGGCCTTACTTAGATGTGATTTTATATCTTCCTCTGTGCCACCATTTAGTGTCAGTACGCTACCAAGATATGTAAACTGCTCAACCCTTTCCAGTGTTTCATTTTCTAACATTACTGGTTGTTGGATTTCACTGTTTGTCATAATTTTTGTTTTTCCTGTGTTTGTTTTGAGGCCTACTGTCTTTGCCGTGCTGTGAAGTATTATACTTTTCTCTTGTATATGTTCATATTTGTGTGACACCAGGGCTATATCATCTGCAAAGTCCAGGTCCTCAAGCATATCGAAAGGGTCCATCTTATTCCTCTTGGTGCTTGTTGTTTTATGGCATTTTTAGCACCCAGTCAATTAGCACTAACCACTGAGCAATCAGAATATCTGCTGCTGATGATGAATGAGGATGGACAGAGTAAAAAAAAAAGTCTGCACTGTGTTTCAAGAGTGAGATATATAACCCAAACTTAATAGCACATAATCACTATATGCCATGTTGACTGGCATAGGTGATCATGAATCTGCACAAACGTCTGTTCAGGATATTTACTATCAGTTCAGACATTTAACTGTTTCCCTTTGTCTCTGTTTGTTTCCTGCCAGTCTTCTTATTTTGTCGTCACAATGTTACTGGGTTGTTGCCCAGTGTTATGGTTTCCTGTTTTTGTCTTGCGCTGCTGTAGTGGCTTGGGTGATAGTTATTTTTTTTGCTTTTGACAGGATTCTGCGATGCCATCTTTTTCGTAGTCTTCCTCTCATTTTCTTTCCTGATGTTCTGTTATAGATGACTGTATACAGTGCAGTTTGGTTACATTTTTATTAAGTGGTCGACCCCCTTCATTCTTTGTTTCTCAATGTATCTGCGGCCAGATACTCTCTACTGGAAAATATCTGCATTTATGCTGAAAACATGCTTGGTCTCAGGATCATATTTCACATTGGGAGCCTGATCAAACCATTTACTTTGAGTTCAGAAGATCGTGGGATGTAATCTGGGCCTGTTTAGTTCACGAGTTAATCTTTTCCTGAGATTTCTAGGATTTGCAGAGTTCATGCAATACTCTCGGCAGGTGGCGTGTAATGTCTGTGGAAAGGGATGTCTAATGTGTAAGTCAAAGACAATGAAGTAAATCCTTCTCCTGTAAACATTTTAAAACTTATTTCTTTCTTCACCCTCAGATGTCAGAGCACAAGAAAACTTGTATTATTTAATAGCTATATTTGCAGTTCTGTATATTATTGACCACATCAGCCATTGGTCAGAGAAAGGATACAATCCTAACACTGTATTCCTCAATATAGCCCATGATAGGACAATGGTTTCTTTTCTTACTTTCTCATCATGTAGCATGTCCTCTGCAGAACATTTCTCTCATCACTACCCACCTGAAAGACTTATTACTTGCCAGTTCTCCAACCTTCATTGCTATGTTCAAGGTTTCCTTAATGTCTTGTTGACACAAGCATCTTGAAAGTTATGCTGCCATTCTGAAACAAAGTAAGGGTCAGTTTAAGTTTTGAATATCTTCATTGCACTCCGGACATGTCCATAGATGCTCTGATCTTTTCAATATCTCCAACAGTGTCCAGCGACTAACCGTATCAGTTCGATCTTGATTGATGAGTCTACTCGTATGTTTGTTGTGCTGCTATTTTCTAGCCACTGCAATCTTTAATGCAAGCTCTTACTTTCTAATTGTTAACATGGCTTTGTTTAGAAGAAAGTCCTCTTTGCTGCTTATGAGGGCGTACAGAATGTCAGATCTATCCATTGGCTGACCCCCGATATAGTGGCAGAGCCAGTCAGCCTGTCTGCCATCAACATCCTAACTTAAGGTGTTGTCCTCTATGACAAAGTGGTTAAGAAATTTACCTGTCGTTCTGAAGGTTGTGAATTCTAATCTGGACCGAATCACATGTGGAATTTTTCTGAGTTTCCTAGGATTATTGCTGGAGCTATAGAGTTTGTGTAACACTCTCTGCAGATGTCGTGTAATTTCTGTAGACAAAGCCATATGGGGATAACCAGTGTAATGAAGTTAATCCTTCTCCTTTAAGACTTTTTTTAGAAACAAAGTAAAAGGATATTGTATGTGGGCGCATAATTAATTTGAATCTTTCTAAAGAAAGAAAGCTACCAAAAGAGGTCAAAAGAAAAAGATGTAAGAACATTTCCCACAACATACCCCTTGGTATAAAGTTTATTTTGTTGTAAAGGTAGGAAAATGTAATTACTAACAAATATTGAGTGATGATATAGTAGTAGTTATGGTTCCTAATGGCAACAGGTTGCCCCATAATTGCTCCGTTCCTATACCAGCAAACACCACCTAAAATGTTATTTCATGTGAACTCGTGAAGAAAACAGAAGTCCCGACACAAACAAGCAGCTTGCACACATTAAATGTATAAGGTAGCTGCCAGAGTACCAACACCACCGTCTGCCAACTGAATTTGCAATTAACATTGAAAGAAATAGCCATCATGATAAAAAAACAGCAGACTATATAAGACAGCTGCTAGATCGCTGGTGACTAATTGTAGGCTAGTTTCTGAACATCCATTTCATAACACAACTAAAAAGCATTCCAAATGAAATTCAGTGTCGCTGCAAGCACTAATCTAGGTAGCTCGACAATAAAACTAGTCCCTTCAAGTTCAAACATGAGGAAAAATGTGCTAGCAACCGCATCCAGAAGCAAACAACACTCCAGGGTCTCACTCGTCTCTCCGTCATGTTTGCCAGCCCCACCCCTAACGCTAGTGAGTAATGATAAGGAAAAGAAATTAAGAGGAGACTGGAGACATTTACAGCTGTGTTTTATCTCATTCATCTAGAATTAAAAAACACAAGCTTGAAGTTTACACAACAAATTTAATGGAGATATTTGACCATGATTACATACTTGCACATGTAATTCATCCAAAAACTTTCAGTAGATTATCAGAAGTAAGACCCTTACAAGGTCTGATTGTTTCCACACTATTTATATATAGCATTAAATTATGTGAATTTAAAATATGGTGAAAGACGTACATATAGTACACAACCAGGTACATTGCATATGATTTCTTTTTCCGATTATGTGTACAGAAAATAGAGTTGTCCCTATGCAAAGTTGCAAAACTATAATAGTTTATATGAAAATGTTATAGAGAAAAATTATGAATTCAGTTACAGTCCTGTGACGTGACAGTTTTTTAAACAAATTAATTATCCATATACAGTAGACTCTGAGTTAACTGGTGCCCATTGGGGATTGGTAGATGCTGGATAAATGTAGTTTCTGGTCGATTATTTATTTTCTCCACTTCAACACTACAATGCCTGTTTTATAATTCTTTGATCCAAACATATCTCTATAAATCTATGTTGAAATGTATTTAACTTACTTTCTATATATTTTATTTTTCCCAACTCTCATTGGCATATATTAGGATTGGTATTACATTGAAATTAAAAATTTATAATTTAGTTTTAAAACTATAACTTGGAGTTACATATTTTATTTATACTTTTAAAAACTGATGTAGCTTTGACAATTTCAACCATAAACCAGTCGTTTTAACCATTTTTAGCACAAACTGTGAACTATCATGTCATTCAAGCCTTTGATGTTTATTATTTTAGCTGATATTACATAGTATCTCAGACTATTCCACAGGGAGATTCTGTGTAGACTATCAAAAGCATTTTTGAAATCTATTAAATTTAGGATATGTTTATGTTGCTTCTCAATATGTTCCTCTAAGGTTAGTCTTAGGGTAATTATTTGGTCTAACCAGCTTGCTCTTCTCTCAGGGTTGTATCCATTGCACCTTTGATTCTACTGAGAATGATTTTGCACTAGTCATTACTGATAACAAGCTGATCGATCCCACTCTAGTACAATCAACTGATCAGATACTAAGATTAAATCAAACATGGTTGCAACAAGCTCAGAAAATGAACTTTTCCAAACACCACATTAATACATTTTTTTAAAACACCAAAAAGTATATCACGGAGATAAAAGTAATAAACATACACATTTTTTAGCACCTCATCCTATGATGATAAGACCTTCTTTAGGAATTGTGAATATTTGCCATCAATGTTATGTTAATTTTACTGTATAAATTAGTAACAAAATGCATACAACTATAAATCAACTTTTAAACAAAAAGTGTCTGGGATCAATCACAAGAAAATGCTAACAGAAGGCACTAGCTTGATTTGATAACATATTTCTAAGAACAAACATTTTGATCAAATTTATCTCCATAAATAAGAGATGTGATGTGTGCCAGCATCCTTTAATTGAACAAGCTACAGTTTTCTCTACAGTAAACTCTTAAAACGCTCCTTGTGGAGGTCATCGATAGCAAAGTTGAAAAAAAAACTGCACCAGTGACCATGTGCTGTGGAAATTCCAGGGGTCGATACCAGCTTGGGTGACAAATTCTTGATGTGCATATAGTACATGGCTGTACTAAAGGAAACTCTGTTCCTTTACTTGATGATCTAAATTACAAGTACTTCTGAAGTTGGAGTATGGCCTGACTGAATGATAAGGGTCACTGGTGATAAGGAAAACAAGCCTTCACTGATAATGCAGTCAGAGTGGGAGGCGTAGTGTCTGAATTAACTGCGGGCAAACTGTTCTGCAATAGCTTCAGCTTGATATTAAAGAACATAATATTAAAGAACATAATATTAAATATTTCTGACACATTAAACGACATGAGTGCCTAGAGAAGATAATTTTGGAGGGAATGGTGCCTGGAAGAAGAATGAGATGAAGAACTAGAAGACGATGGGTGCAAGATGTCGCTGACGATCTGAGTATTGACTGCTGCTGACCTCGTTCAACTTGCAAAGAACAGAGTTTTTTCAGGACTGCTGTTATAGGAGCCAAGTTCCGGAAGGGACAAGCTACTTGATGATGAAATGAAAAAACCTTGTAATTTGAGCCAAATAGTGTAAGTACATTGTACAACTAGGTTATAGTGAAGCTGCAATATTTGTACCTTTCGGACCAGAACATCCGATTTTAGCATGACTAACTATCTCAAAAACTAAGCTGTGACACTTTTAACTTGTTCATGGAGTTAAGTTGGCGACTTATCTCAGGCATCTCATCTTGCAGATGTTGAATTGGATAGTGTCCATGTCTGGCACTGGTAGCATAGAGTATAACTAGAAATACTATCGTAATTTATTCTTCCTTTGTGCTGAAAAGAATGATTGTTCTGTTGTGCCTTTTAACCTCATACATTTGTTTTCAGCATGACATTATAAGGATCAACTTTACCTTCCCTCTTCGATCCTTACAAGCATAGTCATACTGCAAAATATGGAACGATGACATAAAGAACAGCCGTAAGAAAACCAAGAACAGCTTACAAAGTATCTTAGAAAAAGCACACGCAAGTTCACTACTACATTTCTATTCACTCCTTGTGTACCAAACGCCACACTATGTAGCTTTAGGTTGGATGCCTTTTAACATGGGGCCACACTAAAGAGCGTTTTTTATTCTAAAAACAAATAGCTTGTAAAAACATAGCTTTTGCCCTGCTCCACTAGAGTTAATTTATGGTTCCTTTGTGCTGAAAAAGAATGATTGTTATGTTGTTCCTTTTAGCCGTATACATTTGTTTCCAACTTAGCATTTTAAGGATCGGCTTTACCTTCACTCTTCGATCCTTACATGCATAGTCATACTGCAATGATGCAGTCAGTATCCAGAACCACCACTTGAAGGTGGGGTAAGGTTTTGGTCAGCTCTGCTTCAGGATAAAACATGCACATTTTCTAAATCTTGAAAACATATTCATAAACTCTTTATTTTTCATTCGTGAGATACTTGTGGATTTGGCAGAGTATAATGGCACCAAAATATGGCCTTGAATTTGTGGCACAGCTTTTTGTACCTAATCTACCCAGCGGCAAATTGGTATATGTGAGTTCTGAGTTGGGGAAAAACGTAAGAATCTTTGTTGCCGTTATTGTGCAAGTGTTATCTCTCTCTCGATCACCGCCCAGACCGATGTACCAGACTTCCCATAAATTCTATTCATGTGGAAATCTGATTCATGCAGCCTTACCATTGGTGTGTTTTACGTCACATCTTCAGCACCATTTGGAGCTCTGGTGCTTATCCTTCGCGATGTGTCTGGTTTCAGCCAGCGTTTGCTTGGTTCGCTCTCCATTCTGTATCCATCTAGTGTTTTTTACGGTGTGGGGTGGCTAGCTCCACCCCCAACCTCCTTAGTCGCCTCTTACGACATGCATGGCACGTAACAGTGGTTCTATTCTTTACACCCCAAATTGGGCCCTGACAACCACTCGGGCGGTGCAAGTGTTATGAGGATGACACTTTCAATTAGCTGAAAGAGGTTGAGCAGCCCGATTGATTGGACTATTATCATTGCACTTCAGTGAGTAACCATGTATGCTTCGATCCCTTTCTTACACAGGAGGATCTCAGCTGCAGTGCATGAACTCTGTCACACCGGCAGGGTCCCGATGTAATTTTGAAGATTATGAGGATATTTTTGTAGGAATTTTATTTTTAATCTTTTCTAATGAATTTTGCCTGGGCAGTGGCTTTCCAGCTTGCTCTTCTCAATTTTGAACTGCTGTGAGTTCTTTTACGTGCTCAAATTGGAGATGGGACCTACTTTTTATCATCCATCGCCGATAGGACTAGGAACTCGACTTCACCTACACTGTGATCAGGGAACTCTGAAAAATATCCAGATGGCTCCACGAGGGAACGAACCTGGTACCTTTGGAGCGAGAGACGAGCACCTAACCTCTACCCCACAGAGACCCCTTCTGAGTATAGAGATAATGATTCTAACCAGTTTTCCAGATTAACTTAAGTGTTTATAGGTCAAAAAGGAACCCACTGGGGCGCAGATGCAAACACTACACGCCAAATATACACAGGATATGTACGTCCAAAACTGGAGTATGGCACAGGAGCCTACACAACCGCAGCACAAACAAATCTACACAAGATAGATAAAATACAGAACACAGGCCTCAGAATCATCACCGGAAGTCTGAGAAGTACACAAATCAAAGATCTAGAAGCAACTGCTGGCATTGAGAGCCTGGGACGATGCAGGGAACAAAAAATACTCACACTATCAGAAAAGTTCAAACGCACAGAAAATAACCCCATGCACCAAACAATCAACGAACCAACCAAAACCGCATAAAAAGACACAGCTTCCATCACTTGTCAAAATCACTCTCTGCAAAAACATGGACATCCTCTCAAAAGACCCAGCAACCTGGGAAATGATAGTACCATTCAACAACACAGACCTACAGCCCAACTTCACAGTGATAACAACAATTCCAAATGTAGACAAAAAGGGTGAAGAAACAGGTCCCATCTTGAGAGCAAAGACACTAGAACACATTGACACCTCATACCCCCATCCCGAGTGGACCCATATATACACAGACGGATCATCAGACACGACAGCGAGGAAAGGAGGGCCGGAACCATCATCATACTCCAAGATGGCACTACACTAACAAATTCAAGTGCCACTGGAGTACTATCAACAAATTTTAGAGCCGAACAACAGGCAATTGTGGATGTCTCAAAAATACTGCAGCAAAGAAGCATCCAAAACAACAAACTTGTCTTCCTTTGTCAGTCCTGCAGGCCACACAAAGGGAACCACAAGATAACATGGAAAGAGAGCTAACACTACAGCTAAACAAGCTCTCAGAACACAACAAAATTATTCTCCAGTGGATACCAGCCCACTGTATGCTCCAGGAAATGAGAGAGCAGACATGCTGGCTAAGGAGGGACAAAACTTACACAACAGAAACACCCAGTATCACTACCAGAAATCAAGACACATATCAAAAGAAGGTACAAAGAGGAATGGAGGCAACAAACCCACAGCAAACACCCACAAGATCCCATCAGCAGACTAAACAGAAAACAGCACACAACAATCTTTCGCCTAAGAACAGGTCACTGCAGGCTCAACCGCCACATGCACAGAATAAAGCCTTCTCAGACTGCACAGTGTGCATGCCAGACAGAAACACAGACTCCAGAGCACATCCTGCAGTCATGTCCATCATACATACACCAACGAAATGAAACATGGCCTCATGAACAAAGCTTACAGACCAAGCTATGGGAACTCTCGAAGAACTCCAACTGACATGCAGCTTCATAGAGGCAACCCATCTCATGATTTAGACGAGCATATGAAACCGAAAGCAAAGAAGAAGAAGATAGGTCAAAAATTGACTTTACTGCACCAGGTTTACCAATATGACTCGGCC
The DNA here is from genome assembly GCA_020796225.1 of Arion vulgaris. Taxonomy (NCBI): domain Eukaryota; kingdom Metazoa; phylum Mollusca; class Gastropoda; order Stylommatophora; family Arionidae; genus Arion; species Arion vulgaris. Next base: position 29,333,971 of record CM036767.1, read on the forward strand.
CTTTTCCACAGAAATGATACACAGCCTGCTGTGTATTGCAACAAACTGCGTATCCCCAGATTCGAACCCAAGACCTTCAGAAAGCAGCCCAAACATATTAACCACATCACCACAGAGACCCCACATCAACTTATGTTATATTAAAACATATTTATTAATAAAAAAAAAAAAAATATTTTGTACTCTCTCCACTTCTTGAACGTGGTAAATAATAGAAATAACAAAACTTTCATTTTGGCGGACAACAAAATGGCACAAAATTTAGAATATAAGTTACCTTATTTTTGTGGCCTTATACAATTTTTATAATATCCTTTCATTTTATAACAATATTTTTGGAAGACAAGTGTAAAGATTTTCTTATTAGATTGCATAGTTAACACACAATCCAGCTAAATATATATATATATATATATATATATATATATATATATATATATATATATATATATATATACAAACAATGTTTGCAAATGAACAAAAGGTTTTTAAAAAGAAGAATTTGTTGTTCAAAGTGATATTTTAAACCGTGTAAAATTCACACAACAAAAATCATTTCTCCGTCTTATGTTATTTTAAGGCAATGCATCTTGCTTTCCCTCTTGCATTTATATGTATGTTTCCACACTTACAGCTAGTTTAAAAAAAAATTTAGAACCAGCAAATCATTTTCAAAATTACACAGAATTTAGTTCTTGAAATAAGAATTAATCTTTCTGCTTGTCTATGCATGTCTTATTTAACAATAAACCAGCCATTTGGGTTATATATGGAGGATGTATTGACTATACGAGGAGGCAAAAAAATATCTGGCAGAGAACAGTAGATATGACAACAGAGGTTGGACCTCATGGGCAAAGCTAATGAAAAAACCTATTGGTACTATCTTTAATTCCACTTTTTGGGAGGTGTAGGACGGGATGGGGGAGGGTGGGCATGTGCCTGTGGAATTTAATGGCTAGTGCAGTCACCAGAAAACTGTTGAGGTTAAGATTTTCTTTATGTTCCTGACAGAAAAAATTCAGTGTTCCTATCCTGGATTGAACCTAAGTCTCCTGCCCGCATGGGAGCTGTGCTCTAATTCATTCTGTCAGACACCACACTAAAAAACTAATGAAAAACTCAAAATCTAAATTGGTGGTGAGCGACAGCTGCAGACCTATATTCCCCTGGGAACCAGAGTTTAATTTCCAGCTTTAATAGGACAATAGGTGTGATTACCTGGCATAACTAATCACCTGAGCACAGACAAAAAAGTTGCAGTAATCAAGTAACTTTAACATTATTTACTTAAAAGATCCAAAATGGTAACATTTCTTTGAACTGGCTAGTTATTTTTAAAAATTGTTTGGATGTCTGAATATCTTTACATGACATTCTATGTGTTCGAAAATATTTGGTTAAAACAAATTTTAAAACTAATTCAACTTTTGATAAACTTAGCAACATTCCGGAAAAGAATTTCACCACACTTAACCTTAACTCGTTCCACGCGCAGTTATTTCCTCAATTTTTAAGCAGTTAATTCAAGGAAGTAAAAACAAAAAATTATTAAAAATTTAAACGATCCCAACTATTCGTCAATTAATAAACATATATATATATTTTTATATACTAAATTGAAGAAAACTTCACAACCCAATAGAATAACAAGGTTAAAAAGTAGTATACTTAAAACAGCAGAAGTAAAACAAGAAAGACTTCTTATAAGGGAAGCAACTCTATGGCGCAGTGTGCGGCTTATAGCGTAACGGACTTCCGCCGTGTGCGGCTTAAAGCATGGAAAGAGTTAACTCTACTAGCTGGTTCTTCACATACAGCGGTCAAACCTTCAGTCAGTAGTGCTTGACCAAAATGTCTACAGGTGTATATTACCTTTATATTATAGATCAATATTTCTTCAGCAAATTGTCAGTTATCTCACAATATAAGCTGAACTGGTTTTAATTTTCTTTTGCTTGTGAGAAAATGACATTCATGAACTTCTCTGATCTGTCTTGCCTGTTTACTTCTTCATATGATGTAACCATGGCAAGTGGACATGGTAGAAACTAGGTCTGACATATTGACTCGAAAGTTATAAACATTTCAAGTGTTTTTATTGACACCCTTAATGTCTGTGTATGCATGCGTGGATCTTCTTCTTCTTTGCGTTCGTTCTTTACGACCAATTTTAATCACTCTTTGTGATATGTTTGATCTTTGCCAAGAACGTGTATATGTTGCACATTGGTTTAGTAGGCCCCTAAACGCATAGACTTCTACACATTTAGGACACATGCATCCGATTTCAGCCAAACCTCCTTAGTCGCTCTTATGACATGCGTGGCAGGTAACAGTGGTTCTATTCTTTACACCCCAAATTTGGGCCCCGGTAACCACTCGGGCGGCATGCATGGATGTTATGTATGAACAAACGCAGCAAGTTACTCTAGCCTTTTCTTAGCTTTCCAATTTTAACAAATTTAAGTTGCATTTGAATTGTTCTCCCTCTAATTCTTCTAAAGCTATAAAACATTATAAAACAAGATATGCCATGTCATCAACAATAAACATAATGAAATGAAAATTGTGGCATATCCTTTACAGGACGTCAACATCATCCACAGTAAACAAGTCATTGATTTTCTAGGCACCACTGTTCAGATGTCAACTGACAAAGCAAAAGGCTCATCTAACATCCAAAAAAACAATGCAGAACTCCAATGTGTAGAGAGCTACGAATACGTGGGCTCAATAATTAACAATAACGGTGACTGCTTCAAAGAGATCTCAAGAAAATTGGCAATAGCAATCAAGAAGTTAAACACTATTAAGAACATGTGGCAAAGCACCAGCAAAATATTAAAAATATTGAGAACATGTATTTTTTCCAGTGGCTACTCATGGTTGTGAATCATGGACCATTACACAAACAAGAACGAAAATCCAGTCCTTCAAACTAAATGCTACAGAAAGATCCTACGAATACCATGGACAGAAAAAAGAAAGAACACTGATGTCCTGAAAGAACTGAACGTTAAAGACAATTGACTGATAACATACTATGCAAAAATTTAGATACTTTGGTCACATTAAACGTCAACATCAATGGCAGTACAATAGAGCAAGTACAGGAATTCAAGTACCTAGGAAGCATATTTACAGAGGATGGAAAACTCGACAGAGATAGAAACTATAGAGTCCAGAAAGCAAATGCAATAACCAACCAATTAGAGCCACTACTTAGACATCCAAACATCTCACTGACAGCTAAACAACAATTGATCAACAGCATCTTCATACTCACTCTATGTTACCAGTACCAAACATGGACAATGAATAGTAACATGTGAAATGAGATGTCTCCGCAAAGTGACCAACAACACAAGAATCAACAGAGTAACGAATACCAGCATCAGAGAAAGGGTTGGAACAAGACTGTGCTTGAATTATATAGCGAAACAGAGAATGAAGTGGTTTGGCCACTTAGTAAGAATGCGAACAGACCAAACTGCCTAAGAAGCTTTCCACAACAGAATATCAGGAAGGAAGGCGAGAGGAAAACCGAGCAAAAGTTGGATAGATAACGTAGTTGAACTCTGCCAGGGGACTAAGAAAACCGTTATACAAGTCACCAGAGAAGCGCAGGACAAGTACATAAAACCACGACACTGGGTTAACAACCCGGTAACAGTGAGCTGACAAAAGAAGAGGATGGCCTAGAGAGAACATTATGAGAGGGCAGGGTCCCAGGATGCAGAGGCAGACCAAGAAGAAGATGGCTACAGGATATTAAAGAAACTATGAATATGACCATTGACGAAGTGGGTGAACTGGCTAAAGACAGAGTGAATTTCAGATGTGCTGCAAAGAGGGTAACGCCCTATATACGCACCTTGATGATGATGATGACTGTTCAGTAGTTTTTCATTGCTTTCTGAACGAGGTCTATTTTTACTGTTCGTTAAAATTCACTGGACGAATTTGCTTCCAAACAGCTGTGATGTCGTGTTTGAACCAGGTACTCTTGGGTTGTGATCAAGCCCATTATCACTACAGCTAAGCCATAGATGCCCATCATAAATATAATAAAAAAATGAAATCGATGACAAAAATATGTAGTAAGTAAAGACAAAGGTACCAGCTTACAACAAAGGTAAAATGTAAGATACATAACATTCTCAAAATGAGTTGAAATCACAGGTAATATCCAGAATACTTGGAAAGATAATGTACAAGTTCTATGATTTCTTCTTATCGTTCGTTCTTTTTGATCATTCTAATTGTGACATATAAACAGCCTTTGCCAAGAACGGTTTTTTACGTTACATCATTCAGCGCCATTTGGAGCTCTGGTGCTTATCCTTCGGCGATGTGTCCTGTTTCAGCCAGCGATTCTATGATTTAAGATCTAATAGCCGTCCATCGCAAGCGATGATGACAACAATCTCAGACGTGTACTGTTGCACCTCTCTGGTGTGTGCGGAGGTGACTGTAGAGTCCAATCCTAGAACAGAATCCCGACCACAGGTGGGGCATACATGATCAAGGTTAGACATGTGCGTGTTGTGTGCTCTGTCTTTTCGCGCTGCTCGTTTTCTCTGTGACTCAACAATACGATGATTCTCAGCTATTCGGGTTCCTCTTTTGTCGTTACAGCGCCACATTTGGCGATCTTGCGCAAGGATTCCCAGCACGTATTGTCTATATCGAAGCATTTCAGAGACACTTTAAGAGTGTCTTTAAAGCATTTTTCTGTCCACCAGCTGAACGTCTGCCCCTTCAAGCTTGCCATACATCAACTGTTTTGGGATGCGTTTATCAGGCATTCGAGCAACGTGACCGACCCATCTCAGTTGGGCCTTCTGCAACAGGGTGTTGACGCTTGGGATCTTTGCTCTTGTGAGGACTTCGCTGTCTGGAATTTTGTCCTGCCAGTTTATTTTTAGTATTCTGCGTAGACAGCTTGTGTGGAAATGGTTTAATTTTCTTGCGTGTCTGCTATACACTGTCCATGTCTCGCTTGCGTACAGCAGCGTTGTTAGCACTATGGCCTGGTAAACTTTCAGCTTTGTGACTATGCTTATCCCTTCCGTTCCCACACAGTGACACGTAACCTTCTGAACGCAGCACTGGCTTTGGATATCCTATTGTGGACCTCAGAATCTATGTTTGCCGATCTGGATAGGAGGCTGCCAAGATAAGCAAAGTTGTCCGTTGACTGGAGACGCTGGTGTTTAATGTTGATGACTGGATCGTAATACTGTTCTCTAGGGCGGGCTGGAACATGACCTCTGTTTTTTTGTGTGTTAATGGTGATTTAAGATACATACTTGGTGATGGTGATCAGCTAATAGTTTCATAAGTAAAACCATTATTTGTCTATATCATACACCACCGTTTTACACTCTCTCTGGTATGTGACGCTTGGGGCAGCAATAAATGCACAGCATTCTTCTCTATTCGTGCCCATCCTCTGTATTGTGTTCCAGCCGTGATTCATTTCTTTCAGTTCTTGTTCTACTCCAGATCATTTTGGGTCTTCGATATTTTCGTTTACCCTTTGGTGTCCTCAGTGCAGTTTTCGTTAGAGTTAGTCTCCATGCGTATCACATGTTCAATCCATCTCCTGCGTCTCATTTGGATGATGGTGCTCATATTCTCTTGTTGATGTTGCCACTGTGCAAGCAGTTTTTGGTTAGAGATAATATTTGGCCAGAACATGTGTAAGATCTTTTGCAGACAAGTTATATGTACGGTTGAGAATTTGAAACACCGCTTTACTATTTCAAATCAATTTTAAACAATACTATTTACTAAAATAACAAATAAAACACAAATCGTATAAATATTTTAGTATTCTCAGATCAGGTGTCATCTCCAGATTGAAGTTGTTATGGTGGATCTTTCAACATTTTCTGACTCTTGAAATAGTGGTATAATCTGCAAGTGTTATAAGTCCACATTGGTTTCCTTTCTCCTATTAGTGTTAAGTACAGGTAATACCATGAAGGCACAGAGAAAACATAATATCTATTCACATAAAAGTAGGTCAGTACATTTGATTTCTGCTACGCTTTTTATTTACTAGGGTAGCTTCACTAAGACCTTAGTTGCCTCTTACAACATGCCTTGTAGGTTGCGGTGTTACTATTCTGGTTCTAGGATCAAATTTCACAGGGAGTGTGAGATTTGTTTCCAATTGCAACAGCTCTCAAATTGTCCCCTTCTCATTTGGACATCAAAGAAACACACCGGGAAGTAAAGACAGCCAGTGTGATGTTGACCACATCAAAAATAATTTGTTGGTGGTCACAGAAAAATACGACTTAACAAAATATACACCAATATACCTCATGGTATGAAAACAGGTCTTTACTTTACAACAAACTAAACAAAAGATCACTGCATTATTTTTCACATTATGCCCGCATACAAATTTAACACCAATAAATTATAATCGTAAGGCTCCAAATTTTAAAACAAATATATAAGGCTTAAGAACACATGATTGATAATTATAAGAATTATAACTGAGTTCAGTATAAATACAATAATGATAAGCAGTATTTTGTAATATAAATGCACTTCATAGTGCCAGTTTATAACAATTATGTTAATATTAAAAGTAACAGGTATTCACCAAACATAACATAACTTCATGTGGCCTGTCTTCTAAGCGGTATGTCCTCTCTTTGTGATGGTTGTCTTGTTGATCTTCTGCTGTCAGTATGTGACATAGTATGCACTACTCTTGGTTCTGATGGCTGTGAGCGTTGACGAACTGCAGGAGAGTGTGTCTTACACATGAGCACTCCTGTCAGGACAGGTATGGTGGCACCAGTAAATGCCATAGCAAATCCCCAAGAATAATATGCTCCTCTAGATACCTCTTCTGAAGTCATTATCATAAAAACAATGATGCCAAGAAAGCTGAGAAAACCTGCAATAATTTAGAAATGTATTAAAAAAATATATATAATATAGTATATCAGTTCAGTTATCAGAGGACCATCATCATTGCACTCCGGACATTTCATGCACTGAACTTGATGTAGCTCATAATGGAGTACTCAACTTCATCAAAAACAACAAATTAAATGATTCGGACACATAAGCAGATTACCAATAGACTCAATTGGCAATGCTATTCCAATATAGTGGATACAAAATTTTAAGTCATTCCCGCAAAGAGTGAACCACAGAAATAAGAGAGGCAGTGAAAGACACCATATATGAAGCGCACACAAAAGCCTGTTATATGAGTCTCTTCTTATCATGACACTGTTAGGCAAAGCAGGATAAGAGAAAAGAAAGTAATTTAATTATTATTAATTAATTTAAAAAAAAGTTAATTGCATATCCTTTACAGGACTTTGTGAATCAACCCCAGCTTTTTAACGCATTTGTGATTTTTCTAGGCATTATTACGCTCAGTAGTTTGACATTGCTTTCTGAACAGGTGGTGTCATCATCCTTTTGTAAAAATCCATGCGAAACAATTTGCAACCAAGCTGTCCGCAGCATGATTCGAACTCAGAACGTCGGTGTTAATAGACCGAGTCACTATCCCCTAAGCCACAGACTCCACTAATAAATAATACACATCAGTAATTAGCAATTACTGATGTGTATTAATTATAGAGGAATCGGCCCTGACTAAGACACAAGAAAGAAAGATTACAACATGTGAAATGAGATGTCTACGAAAAGCTGTCAATGTTACAAGGAGAGATAGAGTGAGAAACGAGAATATCAGAAGCATTGTTGGTACTATACCATGCATACAGTACATCGAAAAAGCAAAGAATCAAGTGGCTCGGCCATCTAATGAGAATGGAACCACATTTACTACCATCATGTGCCTACAATAATCGACACTCAGGGCGCAGAGCACGAGGCAGGCCAAGAACACTAGGATAGATAACATCTCAGAGTCCCTGCGAAAGCATGGACTGGCAACATCAAGCGCAACACACCTGGCACAAGACAGAAAACTAAATCTCCCCACGATGCTTCACGGCAAATGTGGTTAAGATAAGATATTAGTAAATGAACTGTTGCCTTGGAGAGAGGAAGAGGAATCGGGTATAAAAAATCCCCAGTCAGAGTTGAACCATCTGAGTAACAACTTCATAGCCCCGTCTACAACACTGCAGGATAAATAATAACACATTTTGTGTTTTACCTGATATAAATGCCAAATCTTCAGGTGTTTCACTATCTCTGTGAAGCAGATTTTTCAACAGCTGAATGTGAAGTCTTCGAAGCCAACTCCTTGGAGCAAAATTCTGAAGGCCGGCCAGAATTAGTGAAACAATGTAAAAAGGCAAAGCTAAACTCTGGCATATCACCACAGTCAGGAACCAGTCTGTAGATTTATTAAGGTATTTTTGTGTGTAAATAAGAACATCAATACAATGAAAATTATAGTTGATTACTTCTTCTTCTGTGAATATTACTAACTGTAGTCTGGTAAATAAGTAAACATTAGATAAGGGAGGGAGAACCCTTTTTCATACCTCGAGATATATTGGGTAATACAGAGTAAGGCCCATATTTTTCATTGACTGTCAGCACACAATGGGTGATGTGATCAACATCACGCCGGCCATCTTTTCTTCCCAGTGCTTTTCCTGGCACCCAATTGAGGGTGGGTCGACCTGAGAGCCGTTGTGGCAGTAAAATTATCCCACGCCCACTGTGGAGTTGAACCAGGACTACTAGTTTTTTTTTAGATTATCGTAACTTCTGCTTTCTTGCTATTCAGACATAGGCCTTCATTGTTACTTCATCATATTAATTAATTTCTGGAGCTCGATTTCATTTGTTTTCACTATCAAGACATAGCATATCACAAGTTATTTATATTATCCCAACTACGACCCATTCAGTCCTCTTGTTTATTGATCTCCAAATGTTTTCATTATTTGTTAGAACACTCAATTGCAACGAGAAATCCCAACAAACTAGAGGGCAGAACTATATGTAGTCCTAGAGAACACAAAAATATTGAAGGAGCAACGACTCAAGAGATCAAATATGGTTTGTCTGTGTGATTGCACAACTGCTCTCTAGACTTCCCAAAAAAGAACCCAAAGGATCTCTAAACAAAAACTGCTATCAAACATCTAAATTAACTGTCTGCCAACAACAGAGTATCACTGCAATGGATTTTAGCCACACTACAGTTTTCCAGAAAATGAGGCAGTGGACATACTGTCGAAAGCAGGCATCAGAAAGGAACAATTCAACCACAGAATCTTACAGAGAAAAGCAAAACAAAAACTTATCAATGGGAAATACAAATGTGAATAGAACGATAGAATAGACAGCAATTACCCCCAATATCCCATTATAAAGTTCAACAAAACCCAATAATCCATAATTTTGTCAGCACAGGACACTGCAAACTACAAGTCTTGAGGGTCCAAAGCTGAATGACTTCATTGCACCAGGTGCTACCCCATATAGCTCAGTTCCTCTCCACAGAAGTGGCACGCTATCTGCCAAGAGTATTGCACAAAGTACAAACTCTGTAGCTCCTGCAGCAATCTTAGGGTCTGTGGAAAAAAATGCACTTGTGAACAGAGCAGCGCTGTCCAGAATCAAACCCAAGGCCTTCAGAAAGCAAGTCAATGGCTTAATCACAGAGACCCCATACAAGTCTATCTCCACAAAAAACAGCTGCTCACACTGATCAGTCAGTGTACATGCCAAAATTGCCCTCAGATTCCAGAACACATTCTACAAACATCTCCCCTCTTCAATGAAATGTAGTTTCAAACTTGACCTCAAAAGAGTAACTTTAAGGAAAAATCCAGACACACAAGTATTTCTTACTCACAACTGGATTCATAGATGCAACTCATCTTGCTGTTTACACTTCTGAGTATAACAAACCAATTGCAGAAGACAAAATTACATGCCACAACCCTTGCATATCCAGGGCAATATATAGAGGCTGGAAACCACAAAAGCTGCAATACACCCATGTCACAGACAGCCTAATTTGGACCTTGCAAAGCATGGATTGAGGGTTGAATAAAATCACTGCCTTATTGAATTTGGTCAGAAAAGTTAAAGCTAACTTGCTTTAACTTATGTTTTAATCATAACTAACTTCATTAACAAAATATTGTGAAAGGTAGGTGTTACCACTATCCCTACCTATCTATTTTTTCTTCTTCATCGCTCTGCATCAACCACTTGTTAAATCACTCTTTGTGGTCTGAATGTGATTTGCACCTAAGAGTGTGAGCTTGTTGTGCTACTACATACCCGTAGGCAAGCACATTAGGTTTTAGAATCGCATTTTTCTTCTTCGTCTTCTGCGTTCTCACTAGATTGGGATTTCGGATTCTCTAATAAAGGCAGCCGTCTGCCTCAGATTATCAGCCACGCCATACAGTTTGTCTTGGACGCTAGTGTAAGTGGGCCACCTCTTTCTTCTTAAGTCTGCATACTGGGGGCAGTTCTGTAGGATATAATTCCTATGATTTCTGCTTCCCGTTTGTGCCAACCTCTTCCCGCAGTAAGTTTTGGCCACCCTTGTGATGGTAGGTCCGACATTTTTACTGTGTGGCTAAATCTTCGAGGCAGATTGACGACCGTAGAATCCGTTATCCCATTCCTCATTGTGAGGGTCGTTGCACGATGTTATGCACCTTATGGCTTGGTGCATCCGTTTTCTGCAAGCATTTGTTTCGGGTTAGCATTCCTAGCGGACATGTGCATCCGATTTCAGCCAAACCTCTTTAGTCACCTCTTACGACATGCATGGCAAGTAACATTGGTTCTATTCTTTACACCCCAAATTTGGGGCCCGGTAACGGCATGCATTTTTAAGTCTCATTGTTGTGAGTTGAGGACCCAAAAATCACCCTGACCCTGGGAGCCCATCCCTCTAGGTGAGCCAGAACCCTGCTAGCTTTGAACTTTATGGTCAAAGTTTCTAGATCTATGCCATTGGCAGGTGGGTTTGGCTTGTTCTACGGATCATCAGTGTAATCCATCTTTGAATGATCATTGTCATCGATTGTGGTAATAACACACACAAATCTATTAAGTTGAGGCAGTAATAAATTAATTAAATGGTATAATTAAGTAACAGAAGAGTCTTATTAAGACCCCGACAAGATTAATTAACTAGCACTTCTGACTTCAAAGTAATTCTAATCACATGACTTACCGTCCACAATTTGATTTCCAAGGAGTGGATGAGTAGTACATATATAATTAAGACACAACTCCCATAGACCAAATCGTCCATCTATTTCAGTTCCGTTATCTCCTATTTGACTGAACCACAACCAATCTGGTGCTGCAAACCCCAGCAAGAACGGACATATTCCAACAACTAGAGAAATGATACAGATTTTATACGGGAGACCTCGGTGTGTCCAAATTCTGTCCATGTTGAATGTTGTCGTTCACAAAATACAATATATTATTTATATGTATATAGATATACAGCTATAACCATACAATGTGGCTTGAGTTATTATTTAATAGTTCATTTTTATAATTCAGAGGTGAAAAACTGACACGAATGAGTCCTCATAATCAAGATTAAATGGGAACCCGGAAACTATATTTGGAGTTTGGAAGAAGGTGCAATCATTGTTTAGTTTCGTGTAGTGATGTGCGAATAGCAATTATTCGATGCTCGAATATCTAATACTCTCAAGTAGCGAAAGTAACGGTTACCTATTTTTTTCTCCCCAATCCAGCCTAGAAGCCTAGAGCTTTCAACTCTTCGGCTCGGTGCCATGGACATTGTAACTCTTCGGTTCGGTGCCACGAACACGGTAAATCTAGGGAACCTGTGATTTTTCTGCCAGCCCGCGGAATTGAACCGCACTCACAAGGCTATCACTCGTCGTCCAACACGCTACGAACACGCTGGGCAGGCGAGCCACGATTACCTCTAAAAATCATCAATATCAAAAAGCTTGCCATGAGCAAATATTTGCGGGGTCTCTGTGACGTAGAGGTTAGATGCTCGCATCTCGATCCAAATGTACTCGGTCACTCCTTCGTGGAGCCATCGAGATATTTTTCCAGATCTCAGTGTAGGTGAGATCGAGTTCATAGTCTCTATCTGAGACGGACTATAAAACGTAGGTCGTGTATTCAATTTGATCACGTAAAAAACCCATTGACAGCTCAAAATCGAGAAGAGCAGGCTGGAAAGCCGCTGCCCGGGCAAAATTCATTAAACAAGTTTAAAAATAAAATTCCTACCAATTTTTGTTTACCATCTTCTAAATTACATCGGAGGTCTTGTATGTGTTACGGAACTCGTGCACTGCCGCTGAGATCTTTCTGTGTAAGAAAGAGATCGGAGCACATATGCTAATTCACCCAAGTCAACCAATCAATCACTAACTTTGCAACCCTAACAGTTCTGTTGAATTTTTCTCTCAGGCCAGGCCAGGTGTCCCACCTCTTTAGTTGCAGGCTCAAATCATCATTTACATACTAAACCCCTCTTTGCAGGGATGCCACCTTTAGAATGGTCTCTCCAACCCTTTGTCAACTTTGTGTCTTTTTGTATGTCAAAATACTACAATTTTCTCAAACTTATTTGCAGCATCAGCCAGTTTTCTTGGAATTCTTTCTGGACAGATTGTTCTCTTCTTTGTCCATGAAATACGGATGACTTCTGTAACACTTGAATTCAAAAGTTCATATATGTTATTCCAATGCCTTGTTAAATGTCTATCTATCCTTCACGAGCATAAGTTGCCACCGGAAATATGCATCCCTCTCTCGCGATCGTTCTTAACACCATTAACAAATGCCAGACAGAAACACAGACTCCAGAGCACACCCTGCAGTCATGTCCATCATATCATACATTCACCAACGAAACGAAACATGACCTCATGAACAAAGCTTACAGCGCAAGCTATGGGGAACTCTCGAAGAACTCCAGCTGACATGCAACTTCATAAAGGCAACCCATCTCATAGTTTAGATGAGCATACAAAACCGAACACAAAGAAGAAGTATTGTTCTTTTCGGCTATTTTCTGTAACATTCCTCATGATAATTTTTGCACACATACAACAGATAAGGCGACATAATACAATCTTGTCTGACTATGCCTTATGTCAAACCAATCTGATATATCATCGTACGTTCTTACAGCCGCGATTTGATCACTATAAAGTAATTTTGTAATATGTGTTAGTTGTAATGAAAATACCACTTCTTCCATTACATTTCACAATTCTTTATTCTCTACACAATAAAATGTCATTGAGCAGTCAATAAAGCATGAGTATAGATCTGCATTATACTCTAGATTTTTCTTGTATTAAATATGCGGTCACGAGTACCTCTGTGACGTGTAAATCCAGTTTGTATTATATTGTTTACTTCCATTCTCATACAGTCATCTCATAATTATGTTTAGCAATATTTTACTTGCGTGTCTAGTCAATGTTCTATATTTGATACGTAATTTGCTGTCTCCTTTAACTTATGTCAATGCCCGTCGTCTCAAAACTCAACGGTAGGCAAGGATATTTGTAATAGAGACAACAGCTTGATTGATTAATTGATTGTTAGTACAGTCATCATTGCACCGGTGAGTAGCCATAGGTGCTCCGATCTCTTTCTTACACAGGAAGATCTCATCGGCAGTACACAAGCTCTGTAGTACTGTAGTCAATTGCTGGCAAAATACTGGCCAGAGTCCTCCTCAATCGATTAATCGATCACCTGGAACAGGACTTACTCCCTGAGACCCAATGTGGCTTCAGAGCAGGTCGTGGAACAGCAGACATGATATTTGCTGCTCGCCAACTACAGGAGAAATGCCAAGAGCAGCACCGTAACCTCTATATGGTCTTTGTCGATCTGACAAAGGCTTTCGACACGGTTAACAGGGGGGTCTATGGAAGATCATGGAAAAATTTGGATGCCCAGGAAATTCATCAAGATCGTCCAACAGTTTCACGAGGACATGATGGCACGTGTACTTGACGAAGGGGAGCTGTCGGAAGCCTTCCATGTCACCAACGGCGTCAAACAGGGCTGTGTACTGGCCCCAACACTCTTCAGCATGATGTTTGCTGCCATGCTCACGGATGTCTTTTGGGAAGGCGACGAACATGGGGTAAAGATTAGATACAGGACAGACGGTAATCTATTCAATCTTCGGAGTTAAAATCCTCCACCAAGGTAAAAGAATCAACTATCTCAAACCTGTTGTTTGCTGATGACTGTGCCCTCGCTATCAACTCTGTGGAAGAAATGCAGACTTACATGGACAAGTTCTCAATGGTCTGTGATAGGTTTGGCCTCACCATTAACACCAAAAACAGAGGTCATGTTCCAGCCCGCCCCTAGAGAACAGTATTACGATCCAGTCATCAACATTAAACACCAGCGTCTCCAGTCAACGGACAACTTTGCTTATCTTGGCAGCCTCCTATGCAGATCGGCAAACATAGATTCTGAGGTCCACAATAGGATATCCAAAGCCAGTGCTGCGTTCGGAAGGTTACGTGTCACTGTGTGGGAACGGAAGGGGATAAGCATAGTCACAAAGCTGAAAGTTTACCAGGCCATAGTGCTAACCACGCTGCTGTACGCAAGCGAGACATGGACAGTGTATAGCAGACACGCAAGAAAATTAAACCATTTCCACACAAGCTGTCTACTCAGAATACTAAAAATAAACTGACAGGACAAAATTCCAGACAGCGAAGTCCTCACAAGAGCAAAGATCACAAGCGTCAACACCCTGTTGCAAAAGGCCCAACTGAGATGGGTCGGTCACGTTGCTCGAATGCCTGATAAACGCATCCCAAAACAGTTGATGTATGGCGAGCTTGAAGGGGCAGACGTTTAGCTGGTGGACAGAAAAACGCTTTAAGGACACTCTTAAAGTGTCTCTGAAATGCTTCGATATAGACAATACGTGCTGGGAATCCTTGCGCAAGATCGCCAAATGTGGCGCTGTAACAACAAAAGAGGAACCCGAATAGCTGAGAATCATCGTATTGTTGAGTCACAGAGAAAACGAGCAGCGCGAAAAGACAGAGCACACAACACGCACATGTCTAACCTTGATCATGTATGCCCCACCTGTGGTCGGGGATTCTGTTCTAGGATTGGACTCTACAGTCACCTCCGCACACACCAGAGAGGTGCAATAGTACACGTCTGAGATTGTTGTCATCATCGCTTGCGATGGACGGCTATTATTATAGTACCGACGAGGATAATCGATGTAATCGTGGGGGTGGGAAAGCAAGAGATAGATAAATTACAGCACGATAGAGGCGAAATAGAGGGAAGATACAGGACATCTTTTAGATTCATTGTGCCAGAGGCGGCTCGTCATTAAGGGCCAGTGGGGCCGGGCCCCACCAAAAATAATGTGTAACGTATTTATTATTTAATAAATTAAAAATAACAACCCAAATCCATGTTTTTTCAAAAATATTTGTTTGGCCCCACCAGCAAAAATTCCCACGAGCCGCCACTGATTGTAGCCAATCTTCGATTCGGAGGCGGTGCTTTATGACTATAATTTTAAAAAAAAAGTATTCGCTATATACTATGTTTCCAGCTTGTTGAGCCATTTCCACATGCAATGTTGGCTGCAATAAATTATGTTTCACAACTCTTTTCGATTTTCTCGAATAGATTCTACATTGCTCACTTGAAGATCATCTTCATTGGACGTTCATAATTGCTCCGATCTCATTCCCAGCATGTTTTTCAACTCAGCGTGTTAAGACTAACAGCTCCCGCTCTGTGCTGGGTTTCTTGCATTTTCTTCCCGTCTTGTCGCACCAATCAGTATGCATAACTTGCACAGCCGAGATAGAATACCCTTGGGGTCAAAGGCGCAAGGAAGCATAGAATACCCTTGGGGTCAAAGGCGCAAGGAAGCGGCGCGCCAGGATTAGAGAGATGGCTCTAATCCCCTGCTCTTACCTCCACGTGGTGACCCTGGTAACAGACGGTGGTTCCGGTCTGGCCAAGAGGGCAGGTGCTGTGGGAGAGCTACTCTGGGGCAAGTAGAGATGCAAAGGTAGTCATACTTGATGGGATCCGCCCGCATCACAGACAAGCGAACTCCCAGAGTGACTATTAATGCTCGCCTCTCCCGCTCGAAGGGAAAAGCCAGAACGACACATGTGGAACCTCGCGGGGTGAACTCAGAGCCCACGCATTCTCTCTCCTGTTGCTTATTTCTGGAGCCGATGAGAATGACAGGTGATGAGTTGAACCGCGCATTGTCAAAAGTTCGAATCAAAACCATCGAACCGAGGTTGACCCGTGTGTGACGAAATTATGAGCCCACGCATTCTCTCTCTTCTTTCGTAGTTCTTGAGCCGATGAGAATGCCGGGTGATGAGTTGAGTTGCACGTGGACAACACTCGAAGTCGGACTGCCCAGCAGGAATTGACGGAAACGGTGAGATAGGCACCAGGGCAGAGCGAGCGCGCACACGGACGTGCAAGGGCGGCGCCACATGTGGCGAAAAATGTGAGCACAAAAAAGACGATGGTGACAGGGCATCAGGGAAGGGCTAGCACGCACGCCCTTGCAAAAGTCATAGTGGGCCTCATCGAGGGGCAGGCACGACAAGAGGGTGCGCGTCCCACCCAGTAAAACAACTGGTAAGCCCAGCAGAGGCAAAACCAGTGCAAGCGTAGCAGCAGCATCGCGGTAGGCAGGGTGTGCGTCCCACCCAAATGTACAGAGCAACTGGTAAGCGCAGCAGAGGCATAGCCAGTGCACGTTTCCGATCACAGGGAACTACTGCTGCTTTGTAGATTGATTGGGGACAATCAAAGGCTAGCGGAGCAAACCGTAAACAAACCTGAACAGGTGGCAAACCAAGGTGTTCATTAAAACGACCGGTTTGCTGGGAAGATGGCGCTCATAAGCCCGGGAGGGCAGGCCGTCTAAGGGTCGCTGCCCTGAAAGAAATAGCAGCCCACTGCCTTGTGGGTCTGGCTGGGGACAGTCAAAGACTAGCGGAAGAAGGGAATCCGCACACAATAGCTGGCTGAAATGGAACACCCCACCGAAGGATAAGCAACTGAGCTCAAATAGGTGCTGCGCGTACATTACGTTCTGATGTTTGGTTGTTTATATATCACAAAGAGAATGATAAAACAAGCCTAGAACGATCGAAGAAGAATACCCTTTATCTTCAGAGCGTCGTTCCTTTTAGTGCATTGATGATGTCACGTTTGATCTCAGAAGGCCCATTCTCTACCGTCGCATTGTCCTTCACCACAGAATGACCCAGGACAAAGGTGAGTGTCTGAATTATCGCGTTTGGTAATAGCTGTATCCAGTATCTTTTGCATTATGCTCATAGAGTCGCAGATGCATGCACGAGCAAACATTTGCGTCTTTGGCCAATCCAGGGATTTTGTCATCGTCATGATGTTGGTAGTTGTCACAAACGTACCTCTTGCCTCGTTGATGACTTTCTTTAGTTCTAACAGTAAAGGTTGTGACTCCGACTGTGCAGAATCACAATATCACCTACATGGCGCTAGCTGATAGGTTACAGCATTTGCTTTTTGCACTCTAGCCTCTATCTAGACCTCCATCTTATGTGAATATGCTTCCTAAGTATTTGAATTCTTTCACTTGGTTTATTGTAGTGGCATTGACATGGATGTCTAGTGTATTACGTTTCCTTCCCATATTCATTATTTCTGTTTAGTGTTATTGATTTTCATGTCATGATTTATACAATTGTGGTTTAGGGTGTCAATATGTTGTTGTAGATCTTGTTCATTTTGGTGTATCAGGCACTGATCATCTGCAAAAAGCAGTTAATTTATTTCATCATTATCTGAATTTGACTCTTGAGTTATTAAATGTGTTGACTACCATAAAGGATTGTCAGTGTTCAGTTGATTCCAATATATATCATCAAGTACAGTATGTGTGCGCTTTTCACTTGTGTTTCGCTAATATGTTTTTAATGGTTTGTTAATAATGCATATATTTGATATTGAATTGTACATCAAACATCTAGAATGAAAACACATCTGTAATTCATAAAATGTCTTGTGTGGTTTTGACAGGAAACTAAGCCATTTGTGGATGTACTTTATTATTTTAAGTGACGAAAAAACAAAAAGTGTGGTGCCTCTAAGACAATACTTTAAAAAACAACTTTTATATAGTAATATTTTGAGAATTTTACTGTTATATGTTCTACTTGTATTGTTATACGTTACATAGGCCCTGCAAACAATTTCTCAATGCCGCTCTATCTTGGGCAATTCATTCAATCTCTTCTATATGGGATTTAGTCCAATAATTCTAGTTTCCATCAGTAAAGTTCTTTTCACGGATTTCCTAGGGCGTCCATTCTTTCTTGAACCTCTTCGCTCCCCACTTCAGAAGAATAAGGAGCTTTACGAATCCCAGGGGAAGCACCAGAGACAATGAATATGATCAATAAATAGACAGTGAACAAGTAATTAGAGCTTTCGGAAAAAACAAATTACAAAGCACATGATTCAAACCACAAACCTTTATTTCTTTTTGACATCTATTGCCTAGCCCTACAAGCGAGTTTTTAAGAAAACAACCGGCTAGCTCTCTCACTTTAATGCTTGCTTTGTGATAATTTCTTCTCAAGAGTTATGCCCAACATATCTTCATCTTTAAGCACAACAAAGGCTTAGTTTGTTTTACTTAATCTTGTTGCTAAATCTTTCACTAAGTATTCCTTCTAACGATATTATACTTCCAAGGTAAACTAATCCATTAACTTTTCCCATTACCTCATTGTTTAAGGTAATTGTATTTTATGAATATTTCTCAATACTTTTAATTTTACTGGTGTTTATCTTTAGTCCTGTCTGATAAATAGTTTTTCTTGCTGAAGCTGACAGTCTTTCTGTCTTATCCTGCACATCAACATGATGGCATCCTGCTAGTCTCGAGAGACAATGATGTGTCCAAGAACCACGATTCTTTGGCATATAGGACGGTTCTCATCAGGCAGGCTCTATACACAATTAATATGTTGAATATAATTTAACACCAGTTAATATGTTAAATATAATTTATAAGACAAATTGTTATTGAAAATGTACATAGCAAAATATCCAGTACATTATTTTCTGGCATATAAAAAAACACATTTGTTCTAAAATGGATAAAAGTCAGTTGAATAGCGACACCACCTGTAATGTGGAAATCTTTGTAATAGTAATTAACTGAGATTAAAGCAGATACAAATGTAAAATCATCATCAGTCCTCAACAACATCCAAGAGCATATAAGGCAGAGACAAAAAATGTCCACTCAATTTTATCTTGTGCCTTTCTCTGTTTCAGTTTCAGTTTGGAATATCTTCATTGCACTGGACATGTCCATAGGTGCTCCGATCTCCTTCGCAATATCTCCAACAGCGTCCAGCGACTTACCATACCAGTTCTATTTTGATTGATGAGTCGACTCGTATACCTGTTGTACGTTCTTTTCTTGTCACACCAATCTTCAAACCCAGTTCTCGAATCTAGTAGTTGACGTGGATTGGTTTAGATGAAGGTCTTCTGCGGCCACGCTCTATGAGGGCGTTCATGATGTCAGCTCTGTACATCAAACCTAGCCTTGTGAATGACTTTGAGTCTATCTTTCTATTCTCTAATCCTGTTTTGTCTTTCAGCGTCAGGTCAAAAAAGGAGACACCTGGATCGAGTCTCTCTATGCGCCTTGTCTTTCTTTCTCTTCTCCAGTTCTGATTTGCCTCACAGCTTCAGGTAAGAAGAGATTTCTAGAATCGGCTTTTGTGTGCGCTTCATAAAGTGTTTTTCGTCACCTCTGTTATCTCTGAGGTCCACCTTTTGTGTGACCAGCCTCTTGCTCTTTGTGGCACACTGCCTGTTGGTAATCTGCTTATGTGACTGAACCATTTAATTTATTGTTTCTTGATGAAGTTCAGTACTGATGTTGTACCCACTTTTTTCTGATGTCTTCATTTCTAAACCGGTCTCTTCTTGTGTTACTCCAAGCATTCTGCGTAGACACTTCACAGTTTGAGTTCTTTGAATTCTGCTTCAAAAGTTCACCTTCATGTGAACCTAGGTCTACTTTTTCTGCTATCTCTGTAGTGTCCACTGCATTGCTTGTTTTAGCTGTCTTTCTTTTCTTAACTTGAGGTCATGTCGTCTATTCCCATCTTTTTTTTATTATCTCTTTATTTACCTGATCATTTTGTGCTAAAATGTAAAATGCAGTTAGTAAAAAATCCCAACATAAGATTATGACAGCACACATTTGATTAATATGTACACAAAACCTGAGTGATTCATGAGTTTGTTATCTCTGATTATGATTCAGTTGATGTAAGTTTGTACAGAAAAATTAGATACTTTGGTCACTTTAAGCGTTATGATGGCCTGAAAAGAACAATATTAGAAGCAGGGTCCCAGGACACAGAGGCAGATATTAAAACAAGATATTAAGACAAGATATTAAAGAAACCATGAATATGATCATCGACGAGGTGGGTGAACTGGCTAGAGACAGAGTGAATTTCAGATGCGCTGCAAAGAGAGCAACGTCCTATAAAGGATACACACTTTGATGATGATGATGTAAGTTAATTACTCTGTAGCTAATATCTGGTTATTTCATTCAATATACAAAACTGGGTGGTTGTGTTCCTGCAATGGCACGCAGCAGAGGCATATCACTGGAATTGCATCTGAAGAAAATAATGAATATGAGAATTAGATACAGAAATTATTTCTTTTTCTTTGTTCAAAAATGGTGTTCACTGAAGATACAACACTGTCCCTTTTGGCCCAACACATTTATCCTTAACACATCCTTTTTGGGACAGAGTTTATCTTTTCTCTTTGATCCCTACTCACTTTGACAGACTGCAATAAATCAGTCTGTTACCGTGGTCACCATTTGGAGGTGGAGTAGAGACTTTGTCAACCTGACTTCAGGCATCTAATTCACTACATTTAATGGATTTGCCCTTAGGACTCCACTCTGTTGGAAGCTCAGGACATCAACCATAGCTCTCCAGATATTCCTTTGCTGGGCAACTCTCTCCATGTCTTGTCTCTCCAACTGAGATCCATTTGTTTATGTCTCTGTCAAGTTCCCTGCATCTTAGGCCACAATTAGTAACAAAGAGTTATGGCACAGAACTAAGCAAAAAACTACTGATCAAGAAATCCGCAGACGATGGAGGTGGATAGAAAACCACATAATCACATTGAGAGTCACGCCCTGAACTGGAATCTACATGGTAAACGAAAGAGAGGCAGATCTAGAAACACATGGAAAAAAGAACTTGACAAAGACATCAAACAAGAACTTGACAGACTCAATCCTTTGAAACACATTCATCGAGTCTGATTTGATAATCATATGGGTGGCCTGTTGCTCAGCAAACCATGAGAGAGCCCTGGACGCAGCGATGATCTTCATAATCATGCTCGATTTTGTTGTCTTGATGGCATCACCGATGAATCAGTGATGATGAAAATTAGGAATCAAGCATGGGATGAGAAAAGGGAGATGTGAGCAAAGATTTTTTTAGACACACCTAGTACCATCGCATAATGGGAACAAATAGCAAACATAGATTTTGCAATCTGCTGAAGGAGAATGAGAACTTATGTCTGAGTGAAGTGCAATGCTGTTGGTTTTTAACACATTAAGTACCCAATTAAAAAACACGTTGAGGCTCAAGAATTAATTTTTGTTCGAACAAAAACTTTATAAGTATGTGTTCTCATGGACACAGTTCTTGGTCTGTAACATAGTAGGTAGGGGTTGACAAATGTGAGTGTGGGCCAACATTATATTTTCAGTTTCCTATGAGGATTGTTTAACCCCAATACTGTTGAGTGCAGCACAGACAAGAAAGTGTACTTACACCAGAATCATTTTTAGCTAACAATTTTTATTAATGACATTATTTTATAGTTTATATTTCATATCATAATAGTAAGACTCATAACTCGTTAGTTTATTTATGAATGTCACTGTGGAGACATAAGCATGAAAAGAATGCCATATTTCTCTGTCCTTCAATTTTTAAAACATGTATGGGGAAGTCACGCCCAATCCAGCTTTTGATGAACATCCAAATTTTTCTTTGTCCTCCTCTTCTACTTTTACCCTCAACTATCCCTTGCAAAACAATCTTTGAAAGTAAGTCCTGCCTCATTACATCTCCAAAGCAAGGAAGCTTACCTCATTTCACCACTGTCAAAAGTGACTTTGTTTTTGATAAACTTACTAGTTTTATGTTACAAGAAATAAATTTGCAACACATGTTTGTATATTTTTTGTTCAAAAGTTTGAATCTGTCTTTCCTTGACTGCAGTGAGTGTCCAACTCTCACATCCATACAAAATAATAGACAGTATTTAATATAGAAAGTGCTGTATTCAAGTGTTCATAAATAAGCAACAACAAATAATCAAGAAATCCTTAACCACCAGCAATTTCATATTTATGCCATTCGATCAAGCGATTTAAGCAGTTTGGAGTTACCTGTTGTTCTGGATGCCTGAGAGGCAGAGTGAGAGGTGTGTTTAATCAGCGAGCCACATGAACCATCAGTATGCATACTCTTTGATATCTGTTTGGGGAGACTGAGCACCTATGGGTCTGCCCGAAGTGCAATGACGTCAGTTTAGTAACCAATAACCAATTCATGCCATGTCCCTATATGAATCATTCAGTTAACAAAACAGCATCATCACACAACTTATTTACCCCAAAATATCATTAAGTTCCTGCTGGCTATAAGTGGCTGCAGCCCGTAAATTTTCAGACAGCAATACACTTTTAAAGAAGATCTCTTGAAGTTTGTCCTCCAGATGCATCAAACACTATGGAAACATGACTACATTTAGTATATTTGTAGCTCAACTTGGAAATACAGATTTTATTTGTGCTTATTCTAACTAATTTTAGGTTTATTAATTTTTGTCTTCTGGTTCTTTCTGGACAAAGAAAAGGAGAAATATTGTAAGACTTGAAAAGTGAGGAACTTTGGCCCATAAACAATATCATGAATTGGAAACTGAGATAATGCGATCCCATTAAATGTAACAGTGGACTGGAGAGAGAGAGAGAGAGAGAGAGAGAGAGCAATAATGGACAATGGTTCTTTGAAGACAATGTAGAGTATGACCAGATGACAGTGGCAACAGAATATTAACCCTTTCGCCCTGTATTATTTTGACCTCTGGACGCATTTATTTTGCGGTTCAAATTTAACATTCAATGTCAATTAGTTTAATCCTTTATAACACTTGTACTGTTTCTCTAAAGTATGACATGTTATATATTAAATTGTTGCTAATTGGATGTGGAATACATTAATATAATAATATTTTACATCAGGTGATATACGTTTGAGAAAATTAGATTATTGTAGCATGACTATTTTGAAAAACGAAAAAGCATAAAAATATTTTTATTCTCCGGTTTGTATTACATCTTAGTATTCATAGATGTTTCCAGAAGTAGTAGTTAAATGAAGATAATCCATATATGAACATATTCTATAAGTTTCATCTAACTAGGTGCAGTAGTTTTTTTAATATTCACTTTTTAGTGCGGACACGTCAATAAATGGAATGTGGAACGCCCATTCTTTAGATGCAATTATTACATTAGACTTACAACTATCGAAACTGCATTTCATAAACGATCAAATGTCATTATTACCATCAATTAAATCTTCTTCATTACTATCACAAGTTATAATTTGATCTAACAGTACTCAAGATTACACTGTAAACATCGTCGGAAACATTAACGTTTAAAAAAAGTCTCGACTTGAACACAATAATACACTGCTTTCCCTCTTTCAAATCTTTGTTAAATGGAGATAGTAATGTACCTACATATATGTACTTTCCGTTTCTGAAGATTTTTTAACTTCAGTAAAGCGGTTCTGAAGATACATTAGTTTCCGTGAACAGACATCCAAAAGCCGATATATCGGTTCTGCGACATCATGAACATTACTCTGAACCGATATATCGGCTCTGCAGTCCCGTTGGTTAAAGAAACATTGAATATGATGATAGAGAAGGTGGGAGAACTAGCTAGAGATTGAGGGTTTTTCATGTGTGCTGTGATGAGAGCAATGGTCTGCAAAGGACATAATAAATGAAGAGATGCATTAGGAATCAAAATCAAATCAAATTTGGTACATGACTGTTTTATTTGTAGATTTAATTTTTCTTCTTCAAAATCCAGGTCATTAGTCATGCTCCATGATCAAAATTGTTGCCAGGCAAAAATTTAGCCTTCTCTAGGTTCAGGTGGCAGACCTGATGTTGCTCTTATCTGGTTATAGATGCATTATAATATGTCTGATCGTCCCATGTCCATATCCCAGAATTTATGCTTGCACCTCAATTTATCATGCTTTTATCCCTGTTGCTAACACAATATATTATGTAATAATAAAGTTCATAACCTTTTAGGGATAACAAGATGGAATCGCCAACACATAGGTCCCTTCGAGAATATCTTTATCTGCGAGATGAATGAGTGGGGAAAAAGCTTTTCCTGGCCAACCCTTGATGTTATTAGCCCATGCATTCCGTTGCCTTTCTCTCTCTACCACTGTTGACTCTTCTCTGAAGAATTTTGAGAGAGAGTGAGTTATGCCTGTTTCCATGTCTAAACCATGCAAGTCTTTTGTGAATCAGGTTGTATTTTCTGCTTGTGCTGTCTCGTATAGTAGATACATCTCTCAACAAAGGTTTGTTTATTTACTCGAGTTTGTTTGTCTAATTTTCCATGTCATGTCAATATCTAATTACTTTTGGAATGAGACAAAAAAAACTGCAAAATACTTCTTTCATTGCATGCTGGTTCTGTATGAAATAGATAAATAACATTTCCTGAAGCCTTTTCACACCACAGTGTATAAAGTCACTTCAAATTTCTAGTCCCTAGTGTACAAGAGATAGGAGGGCCAATTCCTTTCCTCACATATGGAATGTCAAGTGTGGGATAGAACCCACAACCCTCTTGTGTGTGAATCAATAGGCAAACGCTTATGCATTATGCTAATCCATCCCACACTCTGTAAGAAATACAAGGAGAAAATAGATACTACTGAGATAGTGCTACTTCTGACTCTGGATTGTCTGAAGTAAATCTTTAAAGTTCATTGAAGTTATTGGTGCTGTGTTTTGATGACTGACAGAAGAACGATGAAGAAGAAAAAGTTATTTCCATAAGTATCAAGGGCATGTATTCATTGCTAAAAGAAAGAGTATTTTTCAATAGTTATAGAAGAATGTGAAAAAAATTATAAAATATAACTCCCTGAGTGTATTAGATTGAATAAAGTGAACAAGGATATAAATTGACATCAACAGGATGAATGGACAGGATGAGTGGCTGTATTTTCAACATCTAGAACCAATAATTTACGGACCAGATATTCCTAAAACACATAATAATAAATAAGAGTAATCACTGAAACATTGAAATGAATAGTTGAGCACTGGATTTGCTTTTCACACTTAAGATAGTCACTATGAACACAAATAGATCAATGTTCAACACAATATTTCTCCCCACATTATGCTATCAGTGCTAAACCTGGACACTGAAACCAAATGATAGAAGAAAACTAGTCATGACAAAGATGAAATGTCTGCGCAGAATGCTGGGAGTAACAAGAAGAGACCGGTTGAGAAATGAAGACATCAAGAAAAAGTTGGTACAACATCAGTACTAGACTTCATCAAGAAACAACAAATTGAATGGTTCGGCCACACAAGCAGACTACCAACAGACAGTGCACCTCAAAGAGCAATGTTGCTCAGATACAATGAATACAAAGCAAAAGGCAGGCAATGCAAAAACTGGAAAACAGAGACACTATTTATGGAGCGCACACTAGGGCTTGTTCTAGAAATTTCTTATTCTGACGCTGTGAAGCAAAACCAGGATTGGAGAAAAGATGAAAAGAAAGAAAGAAAGATAGTCACTCTCGAAAATGATGATGTTGACATATTCCAAATTCCTAAAATGGACATATTCAGAAAACCCATGTGTAAACTATTCAAGGAATTCCCAACTGTAGTATAGGAGTCAAAATCTGTCTAAGAGAAGCATGGCAGTCTTGGCTGCTAAACCATTTCTTGAGAAGAAGGACAAATTGACACAATCCTGCGTAGGAATACTTGCTAGTCTTGAAAGGCAGATTTCACTACAGTCATCTCAAATGACAACCAATTACTGCTTTGCTGGAAAAGTTGAGGGAAAATCAAAAGACAGATGCAATGTACAACACATAGTCTAATGCAAACTACATTTAAAAAAAATGCCAAAAAGATACACACACTTTCACTTACAAATTCAGCACTCATCTTTAGTTTGAAATTCTCTACCACTGACTTAATGAGATCAGCAACTAGCTTTGAGGCAGTCCACATGGTGCAACCTGATGGCGATATGCCCATTACTTTACTGCTAGCAACCTCTACAGTCCTGAATAAAAAAAAAAATGGAGAAACACAGCTGTATAAGCAACAGTATTATATATTTACAATCTCGGCTCAATGGATTCATTAAAGATTCTTCTTCTGCTTTGAACACTTCATATCGACCACTTGTTAACCAATCTGTGTGATTTGTATGTGATCTGAGCCTAAGAGCAATTGTATGTTGTGCCAGTTATGCGTCTACAAGTAGGCCACCACAACCGCTTTCTGCGATGTTTTTTATTTACTAGAGTAGCTTCCCTAGGTCCTACATCATTCACCTCTTACGACATGCCTTGTAGGTCTCAGTGGTACTATTCTTAGCTTCCCTTGCGGGTCCTGGCACCACACGGGCGATTAAAGATTCATAAAGTCTGAATAAAATGCATATTGACATTGGGTGTACTGAGCCAAAAGGCATAAAATATCACAGCTTAATTGCTGCAAATTTCAGCACACGACACGCTTGTTGACTTAAATCCCAAAGAATGGTTTATAAATGATTATTCTACAGTCAACGCACAAGTAAAGAAGGTTTCCAAGTATATTCATAGTATAATTTTAATAACAATAAACACTCCCTCTGAAGTAGGAGAAGGCATGCGTTTATGGTGGGGGACAGTGACTAAAATGAAAGCAGGCATTCAAGAAAAAATAGTCAAGAAACACCACACAAGTCGCAATGACTACACATGAATGCATAGCAGGCAAATGGAAGAAGAAGAAGAATTAAACACTTCAATACAAGAGACAGCAGACATGTCTGTAATTCTACATAACTCTTGTCAGAAATAAACTTACCAGTTGTCTGTATCTGCTATCACACACACAGCTTCATCAATTGGTTCATCTAACACTGAATGCTGTAGATATGGAGATAAATATTATTAAATAAACCATCATGGTCATTGACTATTTACATGGTAAACTCCAGGTTTGATGGGAAATTTGATAATTTATTGAAAATTTTACACCATTCTATGAGTCTTGTGTTTATTCTTCTTCTTTTGTCGTGACACTGTTACCGGGTTGTTGCCCAGTGTAGTGGTTTTTTGTTTTTGTCCTGTGCTGCTTTAGTGGCTTAGGTGATAATTATTTTTGCTTTTTGATAGGATTCTGCTGTGCCATCTATCAATAGTTTTGGTGGTTTTCCTCTCAACTTCTTTCCTGATGTTCTATTGTAAAAGACTCTGTACACAGTGGAGTTTGGTTGTATTCTTAGTGACAAAACCAGTCAGTGAAATTTTTGAGTGCCTTAACAATGGGACTAGCTGGTAGGTTATATCATTTGCTTTTTGCACTATTGTCTCTATCTCTCTGTCTAGTCTTCCATCTTCTGTGAAAATGCTTCCTAAGTATTTGAATTCGTGCACTTGGTTGATTGTAGTTATTTATTGATGAAAAGTGTCATATCTACAAATATTCCTTTGTGATAAATTTACTGTGTGACATAATATAACCTTGTTTTCATATGCTGCGCTGTTTTTAAAAGGAATTTGTCTCAATTTAATTATACTGTAGTGCAAGGGTCACACAGATGACATCCAACACAGATGCAACAAAACCAATCAAATGGCGGCAATATTAAAATGCAAACATGTCACCATGAAGAAAAAAAGAGCAATGTTCATCACAATATTGCTCCGATACAATGGGTACATAGCAAAAGGCCGGCATCAGAAAAGGTGGACCTCAGAGATAACAGAGGCGATGAAAGACACTATTTATGATGCGCACACAAGGGCTCATTCTAGAAATCTCTTCTTATCCTGACACTTTGAGGCAAAATAGGATTGAAGAAAAGAAAAAGAAAGAAAGCAATTGTCACGTTACGTGCAAAGCATGCTTTCCGAGAATTTCCACTTCAGCTAATCATATTTATACTAGAGTTGAGACTGACTATTTACTACAAATCTATTTCAAGCTATATCAATATTAACTCTTTCCACGCCCATTTATTTCCTCAATTTTTAAGCAGTTAATTCAAGGAAGTAAAAAAAAAAAAAAAAAAAAATTACGATCCCAACTACTTATCAATAAATAAACATATATATATTATTATATACTAAATTTAAGTAAACTGGACAACCTAACAGAATAACAAGGTTAAAAAGTACTATAAGTAAAACAGAAGAAGTAAAACTAGAAAGACTTCTTATAAGGAAGCAACTCTATGGCGCAGTGTGCGGCTTAAAGCGTGCAACAGACTTCCGCCATGGCGCAGTGTGCGGCTTAAAGCGTGGAAAGAGTTAATCAATGGTCCAACTTTATTAAAAACATTTATATCTAAAAGTTCTCAATTTTTTATGTCAGCATTTCCCAGTTTTTAGTAAGGGTTTTCCAGTTTTTAGTAAGGGTTTTCCAGTTTTTAGTAAGGGTTTTCCAGTTTTTAGTAAGGGTTTTCCCATTTTTAGTAAGGGTTTTCCAGTTTTTAGTTAGTATTTTTAAAAACGTATAACATATGCATAATATCTAAGCTGTGGTCACTTAAAAAAAATACTCACTCTGACTGACATTTGAAGATCATTGAGCAAACGAGATTTGAAGTTTGTATCGGAAGTTCCATGGAGGACAAAATCTGACATGTAGTGATCATTGTAATCTGCCAGTAATGAGTGACCAAAGTTTCGGTCAAAATCTTGGACATGCCATTGTCCAGATCCTGTCACTGGACTGTGTATGTGGATAGATTAATAGAAGTGTGCAATAAAATAAGTTACACAACTTATATACATGCAATTAAAAATTCAAACACTTAAGTAAACAGTCATACAGTAAATATGTAGGCCTATATATCCAGAGACTAGTTGGTAAGGTTGTGACAGAAAGATACAAAAAAAAACTGAGTTTGGATATTAAGAAAAAGGAAGTTATGATCATATTCAAAAAGCAGACTATGACAAAATGCACCATCACAGTAAATGGGACTGAGCTAAGACAAGAACAGCAATTTAAATACCTCAAGTCCTGATAACATCAAATGGTAGATGCAGATCAGAAGAAAGAGCAGAATAGGGCAGGCAAAAGCAACGTTCCAGAAAATTAGAAGCATTATATGCAAGACTTCATTGTCAACTGAGATCAGAATAAGAGTTATACAGTGCTACATAGAACTAATACTGACATACATTTGTATGATACATTTGCATGACTCATGCAACAATGGCAACAAACAAACAGATCGAAAAATCTCTGAGGGCCACAGAGATATGGTTTTACAGAACAATGATGAGAATCCCATGGACTGCTAAAATGTCTTGTGGAGGTGTTGAATGAGATCAAGATACAGAAAAAGCTTATCATCAATATAAGAAAGAGGCAGTCATCATTTTTCGGACATGTGATGAGAAAGGGAGGTTTAGAGCACATTTTAACAACCAGTAAAATTGAGGCAGAGGGAGACGAGGCAGAGGAAGACAAAGAGAGAAAACCTTAGACAGCGTGACATCATGGCATGGTAAAGCATCAACATCTGGTTATTGGTTACTAAACTGACGTCATTGCACTCGGGCAGACCCATAGGTGCTCAGTCTCCCCCAACAGATATTAAAGAGTATGCATACTGATGGTTCCCGTGACTCGCTGATTAAACACACCTCTCACCCTGCCTCTCAGACATCCAGTTCGACTTGTACAACTGGTAACTTCAAACTGCCTAAATCGCTTGATCGATTCAACATCGATTGCAACTGTTGGGTTACTGATACAATAATACTTTACTAAGTCATTCTTCTTCTATCCTTCTCGTACAATGTAGAGAATCCCACACAATCATATCAGCACATCTCTCTACTGGTCCAGTTTAAGTCCAAGCTTCGGTAGTTCAGGAACTTCCATTATGTTGTCCTTCCATTGCAATCTGTGTCTTCCTGGAAGTTTAAATTCCTGATGTTTTGTCTTCCTAGCTCATCATGACAATCTGTCCGCTTTCCTTCTGGTTTAGCAAACCATCATAATTTGAACTGTTTCACTCAGATTTGTATGGATTGATGGTTTTAAACCATGTCTCTTCTTATTACTGAAACAGCTTTCCTGACATATCTCATTTCTGAAGTTTAAAGTTGACCCCTGTCAGCTGTTGTCATGGCACATGAAACATATCCATATGTTAAAACTGACCCACATGTGAATAAGTATACAGTCATTTATTTCTTTTTTAGATAAATTTTCTGTAACTGAGAAATCTACAATTATTTGCTTGGAATAGTCTCCCTTCTGCAGCTCTTCAGATAGCAAACACTTTGATGTATCTTTTATGGTCTATTGATTGATTTGATAGAACCATCATTTCACTTTGGTGAGTAACCATGTGTGCTCCAAGCTTTTTCTTTCATAGCAAGGTTTTATTCTATACAGAAAGATTTATAGTCTATAGTAGCTCAATTTTTCATGTTTCTCCTAGTTCATAGTTATTTATTGACGACGTGTGAAGTCAGAAAAATGATTTCCAGGAATTTCAACTTGAGCTAAAAGATATTATATTACAGAAGCCACAGAGATGTGGTTTTACAGAAGAATGTTGAGAATTCCATGGACAGCAAAGAAAACAAACGTGGAGGTTTTAAATCAGGCCTGCACACAAAGAAACCTTTTCAAAAGAATAAGAATCCGACAATCAAGGTTCTTCGGGCATATAATGCGAAGAGAAGGTTTAGAACATTTGGTGACTACAGGTAAAATTCAGGGAAGGAGAGATCGTGGAAGACAGAGGGAGAAGATGTTGGATGGCCTGACATCATGGTTCGACAAAATATCGACGTCAGAACTGATTACATGCACCAAGCAAAGAGAGTTGTGGAGAGACATGATCGCCTACGCCGGCAGGCATGGCATTTGATTGATTGATTGATTGATTGATTGATTGATTGATTGTTTAACCACAGCCACAAACATTAATAAAAGAACAACAAAAACCTACTCTGGTATTCTGATTTCTTTACAGTGAAATGTAGGATCAAATGTTTCATAATCTATGCTGCCTGTAGAGGATAAATGCGCGTCTATTTAACTCTGTAGGCATAGACCTAATGAAATAAAGTTCATTGGTATCATTTACTAACAGATTCAAAAAAAGGAACATCATTTGAAAAAAATCAAGAAAGCAAGTCAAACTTTTGCAACGCTCAACAAAATATGGAAAGCCAAATAATTAAATTTAAAAATAAAACTTAAAATATATAGAAGTAGCATCTGTAGAGTGTTACTATAAGTAATGAGTGCTAAAATAATGACTCCCAACATCAATTTCAAGTTGGATACATCTTCTTCTTCTTTCATCTGCTGTGAATTCGAGCGTTAGCCATGACACCTGGTATGGAACTTCTAACTGATTTTTGTGTGAAAGTCTGCTTTACCATTTGACTGGTGTCCCTCGCCATGCAGACACCATGTCTTTCTCAAACGCTCGTTATCCAAGTATATACAAGCACAATAAGCTTATAGCATGTGTTTGTGCAGACACTGTTCGAACGAACCCTACCTGATTGTTTCTGTGTTTAGTTATAACGAGCGTTTGAGAAAGACACTCCCCGTGAGTCATTTTTTAGAATGGCTCATTGGTTGTGTTTGTAAAAACGCTCGTGTTGCTAGGTTAGGCGATTGGTGTCGTAAAGACTAGGGTAAGTGGTTCGAGTCCCGTGTTTGTCTATTTGTTTTTCGGAAGCTCTTAATACTTGTACCGTTTATTTGTTGAAACAATAGAAAGGTGGTAGAACAGCAACATTGGAAATTTATTGTGGAAGCATTATGTATCAAACGGAACACGAAGAGGATCTCGACAGCCTAACAGAAATAGTATAGAAACACATAAGAAAATAACTGATCTTATTATTAATGACACTATACAATTATATTTCCATTTTCTCAAGTCATTATTGTTACACAATGGATGTGTCAAGTAGTTAATTACAAAAATATTTCTTCCTCTTCTTCATTTAAGTTTGTGATCATGATAGATCTTCAGACTTGTTGTGCAATGTTCATTGCTGCTTCTTTGTTTAGAAATCATGGTAGCAACTAAAGCGATGGCCTGTCTTGAGTCAAAGACTTTGGAGTTACAACCCAGTAGTCGTGGAGGCAGAAGTTGAGGTGTTAATTTAGGAGAACTTGTCTGAGGACGATGTAACCGTTGACACAGATAGGTCAGTGGTTCAACATGTGTGAAGCTCGTGGGCTTTCACTGCTCAAGTCAGAAGAGGTGTTGTGAAGGAAGATAGTGGTGGTTTTGCCAACACTATAAGCAGTCTCACAATGGAAACCATGGCAGTAACTAAAGCGATGATCTAGCTGCAGTCACAGACTTTTATCGATGCATATGTTCTCAGTGACTTAATGAGTATGCTCAGGAAAATTGAAACAGGCTGGGCTCAGAGACAATAGTTGGAGTTGCTGAAAAGGTCTAGGCTGACAAAAATCAGTTTTATTTTTGTGCCAGGGCATGCAGATGTAAGTGTACTTGAACGTGCAGATAGGCTCGTAGGTATGACCGCTGTAACAAGTGAGCGAGCAATGGACAAGGCTGATATTCGAAATTCCATGACAGAGAAAAGCCATGTAAATGATTCAAGTAATAGTGGTGAATCTACAACCCTAAACAGACTACATAAATTCCAAGTCAAATGTGGTGTAGCTAAAAAAAAGCACTATATTGGTAGTCAAAGAAGAATAGTAAACCGACAAAGAACCGGTTTCATTAGTCGCCACATGCTGAGAGACAAACTGAGGAGGAGATTGGAGCACTTGTGAACTAATTGGTTCGATGTGTAGTAATGATGATTCGATGACTAAACTAAAACTAAAGCTTCTATGTTTGATCTACAGACCCATATTCTCTGCTTCTACTCTGCAACCTACAACCAGATCTATTATTGTGAATCATCCTCATAATATTTGAATCGCAGCCCCTAACCATTTGGTTTGCTGCCCCTAAACATTTGGTTTGTAGAGTTAATGGCTGCTTGGTTGGATTCTTTTGATGCAAGAGGCCAGGTCCAGCCACTTACTAGTTGTAGCTGATATAGTGATGTCTTAAAACCTATTTTGATTGTTGCATAGCTGAATTTCTTTAGTTGGGTGTATGCACTTATTTTTCTCGCTATCTGTGTAGCTGACCCACTCTGTCTTTGACAGCAAGTGTTTAAAACTATTTTAATGTAGAATATGTGGAATGTGAGCGTGGGGAGGGTTTAGCACACTTTTTCTAATTCTTTGTGTGCTTATGTCTCATTCTTCCATCATATGACTTTGAAAATACAGTAAAACATTTGCCAATTGACTGTCTGTAAAGATGAAAAAGGGCATATAC
Organism: Arion vulgaris; assembly: GCA_020796225.1. Classification (NCBI taxonomy): domain Eukaryota; kingdom Metazoa; phylum Mollusca; class Gastropoda; order Stylommatophora; family Arionidae; genus Arion; species Arion vulgaris. Next base: position 29,367,761 of record CM036767.1, read on the forward strand.
ATCCATATAATTAGACTCAAGGTTAAATATTTTCAGCTAGGATGTGAATTTTTTCAGACAGCAATGGCTCTCAGGTTAATCCTGCCTTAACCCAAAGGGACTGCTGCGCCGATATATTGGTTCAGAGTAATGCTCATGATGTTGCAAAATCGATATATCGGCTTTTGGATATATGTTGACAAAAATGAATATATCTTCACAACCCCTTTACTGAAGTTTAAAAAATCTTCAGAAACGGAAAGTGCTTATATGTAGGTACATGTCTACCTCCTTTTAACAAAGATTTGAAAGCGTGAAAGCCTGTATTATTGTATTGAGGCCGAGTCATTTTTAAAAAACGATAATGTTTCTGACATTTGCCAACCTTGTTTCATAAAGACCAAAATGAGTTTTTACAGTGCAATTTTGAGTATTACTAGATCAAATTATAACTTGTGATAGAAGTGAAGAAGATTTCACTGTTGGTAATAAAATTTGATTGTTTATGGAATGCAGTATCGATAGTTGTAATTCTAAGTCTAATGTAATAATTGCATCTAAAGAATGGGCGTTGCACATACCATTTGTTGACATGTCTGCACTAAAAAGTGAATATTATAAAAACTACTGAACCTAATTAGATGAAACTTACAGAATATGTTCGCCCGTGGATTATCTTCATTTAACTGCTACTTTTGGAAACATCAATGAATATTAAGATGTAATACAAATCCGAGAGTATAAATATTTGAAATGATTTTTGTTTTTCAAAATAGTCATGCTACAATAATCAAATTTCCTAAACGTATATGACCTGATGTAAACTATTATTATATTAATGTATTCCACATCCAATTAGCAACAATTTAATATATAATATGTCATACTTTAGAGAAACAGTACTAGAGTTATCAAGATTTAAACTACCCTTTATTGAATGTTAAATTTGAATTGCAAAGAAATCGTCCAGAGGTCAAAATAATAGAGCAAAAGTATCAGAAAAACACTGGGTAAAGGTGGCCAGCAAGATGTTGACTACCACATCAATTGTGTGCTGATGGTCAAAGAAAAGTATGGGCTTAACACCATGTTATTGAATTATATCACACGGTATGGAAAGATGTTTGTTACTTTAGTTTATACTTGTACATTTTGTTCAATGTTTTTGAATTTGGAAAAATTATAATAAAAAAAAGGTACAGCAAAGTTCTACCTGATTTTAGCCAGTGAGATAGATCTTTCTGGAGGGGTTCTGGAATCTTGACTGGTTTGTTTTGGAAGATAAAGCTTGTTTATGGAATCTATTCCTATCTTATTCTCAGAAGGAAGCAAGGCTGGCGATCCCACAGAGATCATCCTTCTCTTACCAGCGACATTAAGTTCATTAAAGTCTTCGCCTAATTGCTGTGTCAGTCTTGATTTAAATTTTCCTTCCGAAGAGGATTGTGATTTGGAGACTGATTCAGCTCCAGCGTTGAATCCTTCTCCAATACACTTTGTATTAGGTAATTCTCTATTAGCTAGACAACTTTGTTCCATCTGAAAGTTAAGTACCTTCCCAGAGGTTACACTGCAGGGAGAAGTAGAGTCTGGAACATAAATGTAGAGTTCACTCATACCCATACAGTCAACAGCTGGAGAAGTGGAAGAGATTCCTTGAACAAGGGACTTATATGATGAATCATTACTATTTGACAAGACTTTTGCTTCACTTAAGTGGTTAGATTTATATGAGTCACTATTTATAGGGCTCAGCTTTTGATGAGTTTGACACAAGATATTATTAGTTTCATAAGACACTGTGTTTATTGTATCACATTTGCAGATCTCTGACACAGATTCCCTTACGAATGGAATATTATTTGTACATGTTGAATTCAATACCTCCAACTCTTGTTTGCAGCCACTTTCAGAATGAGTACAACTATAACCACCATCACTTATTTCCAAATGAGCATAGTTCTGACGATGAACAGTGGATTCCATCATAAATGATGTAACTGGTTCATTAGAGTGCTTCAAGTAATCACTTCCCTTTTCTTCTGTTTGTGGATGAAACAGTTGTGATTGTTTGCATTGACTGTTCCCTTCACTGACTTTATTGTTTGCAAATCCATTCACACTTTGAATATTAGAACTGTTTTTTTTATCTAAAGTACTGTCATTTTCTGTAGCTGTGGAGCTACCTTCTAGTCCATCCAGTGTGTTTTCAACTGGTGACAATGATGACTCAAAATGGGTGTCATTAATGATATTGCTTAGGCACTGAATGTCAGTATTTTCCTGCACTTCACTGCAGCGTATAAAGTAGCTTAGAATATACAGGAACCGCTTCACAATTTCAGCTTTTTTCCCAATCACAACAGTGCGGGATATTTTCCGTGGAAAACCTATGGCTCCAATCAGATCACTGGGGAAAATAGCATTGAAAACACAACTGTTAATTATGAGATTTATGAAGAAAAATATATGAACAATGTATTAAACAACAAGATAACCAACTTATTGTTGATAATGAGGAGACAATGGTTGGAGTCACTGAAGAGGTTGACAAAAATCAGTTTTATTTTTGTGCCATGACATGCAGGTGTAAGGGGAAATGGATGCATTAAAAGGCTTGCAGGTATGGCTACTGTAAAAATGCGGGCAAGCAAGGGACCAGAATGATATTCTGAATTCCCTAAGTGAGAGAGGACATGTAAATGATTCGAGCAATAGTGGTGAATCTATAACCCTAACCAGACTGCAAGAATATTAAGTCAAATGTGGTGTAGCTTTACAAGAGTTTTAAAGGGTTAAAAAGCCAAAGGATTGACTTCATTGCACTGGGTTTTACCCAATATGGCTTGGTCCCTCTTTCAGAAATGGCCATCTGTAGTCTGATTTAATGGCTTACCATCTGATTTAAGTAATCATAGTGAATCTACAACCCTAACCAACCTGCAAGAACACCAAGTAAATGTGGTGTAGCTAGACAAGAGCACAATACTGGTAGCCAAAGAAGAATAGTAAACCAACAAAGAACTGGTGTTGTTAGCTGCACATGCTGAGAGACATCCTGAGGAGGAGATCGGAGCACTTATGGACTAATTGGTTTGATGTGCAGCGATAATGATATGACGACTAAACTAAAGTAATTCCACCTCTGAGATACTGCAGACAGTTCTTCCATCATTTGTCTCCAATGATTGATTGACTTACTGGTAGGACTATTATCGTTGCAATTCAGTGAGTAACCATGTGTGATCCGATCTCTTTCTTACACAGGAAGATCTTAGCTGCAGTGTACGAACTCCGCAGCCATGGCGACCATGTTGTACTTCATCTTCCATCTTTTGTTCTCTCTTCTGCTGCCCAAGTGAGAGCTGTTTTTCCTGTTTTAGCTGGATTCATTCACACAACATACAGAACCATTTCCATCTCTTTTATTTTATGATTTGATTCATTGTATTTTGCTTTTTAGCTAGAATATTCTCAATGTGTGCAGGAATGAGTAGTGGAAGGTAGAAATTTTACTTAAACCTCATCAAATAAAGTCCTGTACTTACCCTAACTGTGCCCAAAGTGGGTTGTATGGATGACTTTTGGTTAGAGTATCAACCTGAGTAAATAAGAAAATGTATAAATGACTGAGATATTTGAAACATGAATACAAAAATGAATGTTTTTCCTCCCAGTTATATCTCTATCTTCTCCTTGCTATCTTGTCTTCTTCTTGAACGTTCCTATCGACCACTTGTCAACCTCTGTGTGATTTGTATGTGATCTGAGCCTAAGAACAATTGTACACTGTGCCAGTTATGCACCTACAAATAGGCCAGCACATCCGATTTCTGTGCCGCTTTTTATTTACTAGGGTAGCATCCCTAGGGCCTACATCAGTCATCTCTCACGACGTATTGTAGGTCGCAGTGGTACTATTCTTTGCTTCTTTTGCAGGCTGGGCCACACAGGTGTATCTTGTCCTCAACTTTCCCCTCCAATATGGTTTTCAACAATGTTTCCTGTCCTATAATGTGACCACAATACCTTATTTTTATAACTTTCATTTCTTTGAGTACTTCTCTTTTCCCTTCTAGTTGTTGAAGTATTTTATTATACATTTTCCGTTTCCTTCAATGTCATTTGCCAGACTTATCTGTATATTCACATTTCATAGACCTGCATTTTGTTTTCAAGCTGTTTGTTCTTTGTCCATTGTAACAATGATGCTCGTATGCAACACTTGATGACTTTCATTTTCTGTGTTTTTATTTGCATCAATGTTAACATCTTTTTAATGCTATTAGTTAGTCTTTCCTCTTGGGCCTGTGGGCGCGCATAGGGCAGAGGTCATAGCTCTCCATGTCTCGCGGTTTGTTGCTATCTGTTTTAGGTCTTTAATGTTTACTAGGCCCATCGTTGAGCCTTCTCTGGTGATGGTTCTACGCAGAGTCTCTCTTGGTCTTTCTCGTTTTCTTTTTCCCTCTGGTGTCCATATGAGGGATTGGTAAGGAGTCTTCTCTCATCCATTCTAAGTGTGTGGCCGATGTAGTTCCAGCGGCGCTTTCTTATAAAATTTGATACATTTTCTTGCTTGGTCTCTTGTCTTATTTGTGTATTCGGTCTGAAATCTGACCATTTGAGGTTCAGTATTCTTCTAAGACATTTATTCTCAAAGTTATCTAATTTTCTTTCTAGAGCTTTTGTTGCTTTCCAACTCTCGCATCCATAAGTTAATACTGGAATCACACAAACGTTAAAGATCTTTAATTTTAAGTGCTTGCTGAGTGAATTGGACTTCCATATATTTGACAATTTGTTAAAAGCACTTGATGCCAATGCGATTCTGTATGGAATTTCTGGCGCTGTATCCCCGTAGATGTCATCATACTCCCTAGGTATGTAAAACTTTTGACTTTTTCAAGAGTGTAGTTTTTAGTTGGATATTTTCTGGACTGCTGGTAAGGTCAACAATTTTTGTTTTTGTGGTGTTGATTTGGAGACCAATTTGTCCTGAGATATTTTGGAGAAGGTTTGTTTTCATTTGAATATCTTGCTTGTACATATATTGTGGTAATTCCTGTCCTCTTGTTAAATTAATTAACTCCCATTTTATTTCCTCCACCTTCCACTATTATAATTCCAAGATATACAAAAACTTGATATTTGTTTCAGCGTCTTAGCATAATCATTATTTTTTAACTGTTTCATTTTCTTTGTTTTGCTTAACATATTCACCACCGAATTGAATAACATGCTGTGGCCATATTCATTTTTGTTCACATTTTCCTTCTTTGGCTGTATGTACAAATTAAACTGCAGTTTTTTCTATTTTTAAATGGATTGTTATGAATTATATATTGTTTTGTAGATAAATAAATGGCCTATTATCAAATAAGAAAAGAATGATGTAGATTGCTGTACTATTTAAAAAAATAATGGAACATGATTTACAGACAAAAATACTTCAAAATAGTGGTTTAAAATTCAACTAATTATCAAATTTTGATTTTATTTGACATTAAATGACTTTCTTACAAGGATAATCACATAGTAAATCCAATACCAAGGTTGGAAAAGTTCTATAAAATGCAGACTAATTAGTATTTATATTATTAGTAAAGTGTTTGCATATGCACACCACTTCGTGTAAATACATTGAAAGATCTGAATAAGTTAAAACCGTATGTTTTTTGCTGGAATAAAGTGACTATTACATGTTTCACTATCAGTCAGTTGAAGCAACTATTCTATCTCTTGAGTTTTAATATATCCTGCATTATGGATATTTTTTTTTACTAAGATCTATGTATTCATTGCAAAAGTTGTAGTATCCAATATGTCAACTATCAATAGCGTTTGCATTTTAACTACTACTACCACTACTGTTATTTGAGTCATCATCAAATAACTTGTCCTGAGCAGAGCTTTACCACCTCAACAGTACTCGGGAATTTCTCTCTCATAGGCCAGATGTCCTGCCTCTGCAGCAGTCATGTTCAAACCAACAGTTACTTCCTGAATCCATCTTCTCAGTGGTCTTCCTCTTCTTCTCTTTGTCGGTATTTCTCCTTCCATGATGGTGTTCTTCCTCACTTCATATCTTTTTATATGTCCAAAATATCTCAATTTTCTTTCTTATTTGTAGCATCAGCTAGTTTTCTTTGATTTTGAGTTCTTTCTGGATAGATCTATTTGTTCTCTTCTCTGTCCATGATATATTTTAGTACTATCTAAATAACAAATTCAAAATTCAATCTATGTTGTTTTAGCTTTGTACATTATTGATAGACCTGTCAACACTGTCAGCTACACTGAGATCAGGCATCTTTAAAAAAATAGTCCTGTTGCTCCAGGTGTGGATCAAACAAAGTACTTTTAGAATGAGAGATGATCACCTTACGTTCAAGTCACAGAAAACCCAAGGACGAGCAAATAACAATTGAATTTAATACTTAACAATCATTACTTGTATGAGAAAAACCAGATCATAAGTTGATAATTATTATTAAATTAAAAATATCTTTTCATATGAAACTCAATATTCTTTCTAAATTTGACTCTTCCTTATCTCTCCATGAGGTCACAATCTTGTAGTGAGAGTGAACTTGCGTGCCTCTATCCAGAAAATTTAGCAGACAAGAGTCTTTGCTCTTGGGGGACACCCATGACAGACAGATTGAAAGATATAACTGTCAAAGTCTAACCTCTTGGTCTTTGAGGTTGGGGTTTGAGCAAGGGGCTAAAAACACATACCTGTAAAAATATTATGTAATGGAAATGAAAGCAAGAGATTCCTTTGTTGCTTTGGATGAAGGTAGCAAGGTCAGTTAGGCAGATGGTGCCAGGAAGGAGTGAGATAAAAACCTGGAAATAGATTCCTTTGTTGCTTTGGATGAAGGTAGCAAGGTCAGTTAGGCAGATGGTGCCAGGAAGGAGTGAGATAAAAACCTGGAAATAGATTCCTTTGTTGCTTTGGATGAAGGTAGCAAGGTCAGTTAGGCAGATGGTGCCATGAAGGAGTGAGATAAAACTCGGAAATAAGAGTTGAAAGATTGTGGCCTGACTTGCAGCACTTGGTAGAAAGACAGCAAAATGGCAACATTGAAAATCTCCTATGGAAGCCTTATGTGTCAAACATGAAGAGAATGTGCATAAATCTAGATGTTATTAGTTATCCATCATTGTGATGTTGCTTTCAAAATCTGATAGTTTTTTACTTTTGAATTATCTACATTATCATCAATACTATCATCATGACAGTGTCTGGTCTGGCTATATTTATCTCTTCTTCTTCTTCGAACGCTCCATATCGACCACTTGCTAAACCACTTTTTGTGATTTGTATGTGATTTGGGTCTAAGAGCAATTGTATGTTGTGCCAGTTATGCGTCTACAAGTAAGCCAGCACACCCAATTTCTGCAATGCTTTTTATTTACTAGGCTAGCTTCCCTAGGCCCCTACGACATGCCTTGTAGGTCGCAGTATTACTATTTGTTGCTCCCCTTGTGAGTCACGACAACACACAAGCGGTTTATCTCTTACATTTTCTCTTTTACAAAAGGAAGAACTAACATGAAAATATACCCATTTAGCTATGTGCTTGTCGAGGTATGTGTTGGTTGGGGTCCCACCAGCAGGAGTGACTGTTGCTACCCAGGCAAGATGTTGTGTCAACACAGCAGACAGTAGTGTACTCACAAAGCTAGGGAAGAAAGATGGAAGGAGGATACTCATGCTGTCATCAAATAACTACAGACTTAAATATAAATATGCATGTGTCTACAGTAACAACAATGTTGACAAGCTGGGTTCAGATTTGTCTCCAAAAAATTTCTCAACAGGTGTTAAAGGCCAAAATTGACTCCATTGCACCTGGTTTCACCATATGACTTAGTCCCTCTTCACAGAAATGGTACACCACCTGTCTCTAGAATATTGTACAAAGCACAGACTTGCAGGGATTTCTGTAAAAGAGAACTGGATGATGAGGTCTGGATTCAAACCAATGACCTTTGGAATGAAAGGTAAATGGGTTAACCCCTTTAACACTTTAGCTGCCGCCGTCGACAACAGTTAGCGAAAGACCAACTCCCTTTCACTGCCGTGATCGACGTTTTTCATCTGAGGATATATCTTTTTTCATCCGGGAGTGGGATGGGGGACACTTTTTTCATGGGGAGTTTCGCTGACCGTACACTGGTATTACACTACTTCCGTATTGTTCAGAAGAGCGCTCCAAAATGGCGGATCTAGCGTACACACGATAAAATACAATAAGTACGATTATAAACAATTTTGTTTGTGATTTTTTGTAAGTAAACAAAGATTTTTTAAATGAGCTATGCAGCTGATTATAGTCAGGTCTAAAATGACTGATTCGGACTTGCTAATCAGTGATAGTGATAAAACGGGCTCTGAATGTGATACAAATTTGGACTTTGGATTCAAGTGACGATGTTTATAGATCAAAAGTAGATATTCCCAGGGGTACAGGAGTAGGTGATGGATCCAACCTCGAAAACGGAGGCGTATCATACTGTGGATAGGTATGGGGAGAGACGCCAACAGCAGTTGCAGGTGGATTATTAAAATAGAAAATACTGTGCATATAGTCAGGTCAGTAGCTCATTCATATATGAATATTATCTCGTAGTCTCAAAGTCCAAGGTTTTTAGTTTATTTTTATGATTTTTAAAAATTATGACCCTGAAAACTGATCATGGCCAAAAAATAGCGTGGCAGTCAGACTTGGTTGAAAAATTGGTGACAGCAAAAGTGTTAATACATAGACCTGCATATTCAGTATATATATATGGAACTGCAGTAAAACTATTTGATTGGCAAAACACGTAATTACAAAGTACTGTAGTTTTACAAATTACAAAAACAATGACAAAATACAGCAACGTTTCGACCAACAAGGCCTTTATCAAGCAAACGAACAAACAGGAGTGACAAATTAAAATGAAACACAAATGGACGACCAAATACAAACGTATCTAAGGAAAATCTGGAATAAAAACAAATAACGAAATAAATGTAACACAAAAACACACATAAAAACTAGAAATAGAAAGGAAAAGAAACAATGAAACATCTAGTAAATATATAACTTGAATACATGCAACATATACCCATATAGATTACAAAGCATGGGAAGAGAAAGTACTAAGAAGCATAAGAATGGAATATAACATGAATACATGCAACATATACCCATATAGATTACAAAGCATGGGAAGAGAAAGTACTAAGAAGCATAAGAATGTAATACGTTGAGCCCACGTGGTCGCAAGGTACCATACAAAGAAATCAACCGATTCTCCAGAGCAAATCGACTGCGATCATCCGAGGAACATGATCGGATGGCTGTGACCTGGACATCATGAGCACCTAAATGGCCAGTATCATTGAAATGGGTGGCTACAGGGTCACAGAGCATTGGCGTATGTCGCGTAAGTGTTGGGCGAATCGGTCACTGAGCCTCTTGCCTGTCTCGCTGATATAAGCCTTGTTACACCGCTTACAGATAATGGCATAGATAAGATTACGGGACTCGCATGTGAACCCATCGTCAATAAGAAACGTGCCTAAAGGAAAAGATACAGTACGCGTCTGTATCACATAAGCACACGTGTTGCAACGCGACGGCCACACTGGACAGTGCCAAAATGAGTCTGGATATTGGACTTAAGGTGACTGTGTACCAACATATCCTTAAGACTTCTGTCCCGTCTGTAAGACACCAAAGGATAGTTGGGGAAGACAGAACGGGTCTCAGGATCTGATCTAAGGAGAGACAGATGACGGAATAAAACATTTTTCACCAGGGAACTATGGAGTATTAAAAAAAAAAAAAAAAAAGAGTTCAGAAAATCACTGCCAGCAGGCCCTTACCAGTCAGCATAGGACTACTAACTCTGACAGAGTAAAACTTATCTTAACTTACCACCCCCATAGTTCCCTGGTGAAAAATGTTTTATTCCGTCATCTGTCTCTCCTTAGATCAGATCCTGAGACCCGTTCTGTCTTCCCCAACTATCCTTTGGTGTCTTACAGACGGGACAGAAGTCTTAAGGATATGTTGGTACACAGTCGCCTTAAGTCCAATATCCAGACTCATTTTGGCACTGTCCAGTGTGGTCGTCGGCGTTGCAACACGTGTGCTTATGTGATACAGACGCGTACTGTATCTTTTCCTTTAGGCACATTTCTTATTGACGATGGGTTCACATGCGAGTCCCGTAATCTTATCTATGCCATTATCTGTAAGCGGTGTAACAAGGCTTATATCGGCGAGACAGGCAAGAGGCTCAGTGACCGATTCGACCAACACTTACGCGACATACGCCAATGCTCTGTGACCCTGTAGCCACCCATTTCAATGATACTGGCCATTTAGGTGCTCATGATGTCCAGGTCATAGCCATCCGATCATGTTCCTCGGATGATCGTAGTCGATTTGCTCTGGAGAATCGGTTGATTTCTTTGTATGGTACTTCGATCACGCAGGCTCAACGATTACATTCTTATGCTTCTTAGTACTTTCTCTTCCCATGCTTTGTAATCTATATGGGTATATGTTGCATGTATTCATGTTATATTCCATTCTTATGCTTCTTAGTACTTTCTCTTCCCATGCTTTGTAATCTATATGGGTATATGTTGCATGTATTCAAGTTATATATTTACTAGATGTTTCATTGTTTCTTTTCCTTTCTATTTCTAGTTTTTATGTGTGTTTTTGTGTTACATTTATTTCGTTATTCATTTTTATTCCAGATTTTCCTTAGATACGTTTGTATTTGGTCGTCCATTTGTGTTTCATTTTAATTTGTCACTCCTGTTTGTTCGCTTGCTTGATAAAGGCCTTGTTGGTCGAAACGTTGCTGTATTTTGTCATTGTTTTTGTAATTTGTAAAACTACAGTACTTTGTAATTACGTGTTTTGCCAAATACATAGACCTCCATTGTATGTGTTATGTTGAAAGGTACAGAGTTTGCAGTCTTGCTGTAAACTGTGATACAACATAAGAAACACACTGTTGACAAATGAAGAATAAGAAGACATGACATAATAATTATTCAGAAGCAACATACAATTTACAATTGTTGTTGTCGCACTTGGTAACAAGCCATGTAAATGTCTCCATAAATCTCTCACACAGTTTTGTCTTGTATGTGGTAGCAGAAATCATAGTTAGCCATACTGGCTCTGGAAGTCGAGGAGCCGTATAGAGGTCAAAAATATCATTTCGGAAAGTGTCAAGTGCCTGAAATATCAAAGAATAAATTGATGAAAATGAGTTTCCAGAAAACTATAAATGTTGAAACTAATTTTAATGAAAATGTTATATTATGCGATCGACATAATGGCACATTGGGCATTTCCATGCATGCTCTGTCCTCCGCTGCAGCAACCTTCCCAAAGTCCACTTGCTCACCGTACTCATGAAAAGTTTCTTAGTATATCTTCTCTCTCTACTACAAAGATGACACTGTCTGGCAAGAAGAATGCAAGTATGTGTGGTAAAAAAACTATACAGGACACTTTTATGTGGATGAGACATATTGTTGTTATATCTTTTTGAATTCTACAATTAACATATTCTGTTTTTATTTTTTTCCATGTAGGACCATTATTTTGCTTCCAATATTGTCTGGTAATGTTTGCTTGGATTAAGGCCTTTAGTTCAAAACATCATCTTGTCTTGCTGTCTTGCTGTTGCGCTTTGTAAAACTACATTACTTTGTGTTTCAATATTTAGCAAAGGCAAAACACATAGCAATGTTGTTTTACAAAATACAAAAACAAGACAGCAACATTTCAACCACAAGGCCTTTATCAAGCAAAGAATACAAAACAAACAAAGAAATTGTAGATTTCTTTAACACCAGACATCACATATACATCTTGACGATCAATTCAAAACAGTTCGAAAATGAAAATATGTGACAAAAAAATGAAATAAGTGTGAAAAACTATAAATGGAAAAAAGATGATAAAGCAATAATATAAATACACTACAAATGTAACTACTTGCCTTGATAAAGGCCTTTTGGTAGAAACATCGCTGTCTTATTTTTTTACTTTGTAAAACTACATTACTTCTTTTTTACATGTTTCACCTCTGTCAATCAATCAATCAATCAATCTTGCTTTTATTTCCATGTCAAGTCTTTCATCTTCTGTACAAATGTTTCCATATGATTAATAGTATTAAACAAAATGGTTTAAAGAAGTGAAATGTTTATTGAAGTGAATAGTGAACTTTTTTGTTTTAAAATACCTCCATTACAGCTGGCAGGAAACTTCTGGAATTGAAATAAGCTTTCTCTACAACACATCGTAATTTTTCCACATGTCCTTCAATTAGAGCAAAATGAGAGAAGAAAACTCTGAACAGCCTGTGTGTGAATACACAAAAAAATAATTTGATTGAGACGAGTAGAGCATTCATATACTGTTTATCATGTTAACTATCAAGAGCTGCTTAGAGAGCTTCACCAGATTTTGTTTCACATTAAAGTGAGTAGTCAACATTGTAGGATTTTTAGCTATTTGAGCATGAGTATATCATACTATACTGTGAGTGTCTGTAGCTCAAGCGGTAGTGAGCTCGATTAGAAATCCTAGCGTACCTGGTTCAAACCCCACGGTGAGCAAGTTTGGAAGTAAATTCGTTTTCATGGGATTTTTACAAAAGGTAAAAATAGACCTCACTGTTCAGAAATCAATGGTAAACTACTGAACATATAAGTGGTGCCTAGAAAATCAACGACTCGCTTTTCTGTGGTTGATGGCTACGTCCTATAAAGGATATGCCACGATTTTAAATTCATATCATTCTATATTTGAAGTAAAACTAACTTTTGACCCAGTACATCCAATTTTGTCCCATATTTTTTCTTTGCTTGAATTCTTTCTCAAGATAGCTATATAATGGTAGGAATTAAATTCAACTTCTAATATTTTAAATGTTGACCTGGTAGCTGCACAGACTACTTTTTATTTTGATTGTTAACACTTTGCTGAGAGAGGCACGAAATATAGGACTCAATTCCATGGAAGAGATTGAGCGAGTTGATACGGATAGAGCGGCATGGAAAAAATGCTTGCAGGCTAAATGTCATGTACATATAGAAATAATATAATGAATAAAACTTACTCATTATTCTCCTTATCTTTGTCATCATGAGATCCAAATATAATACCAACAGCCAGTCTGTTTCGTTGTGGACGACTCTGCAAGCTCTGAAGTGATTTTAAAATAATAATTTAACATGATAAAGCAAAGAGATTTGTCAGGAAAAGATATAAATAGAAAACAGTTCATACAGGTCACCTGAAAGATGATGCACAGTAGAAAGGAACAAGAAAAGATTTTTCAGCTTCTAACAGGCCACAACATATAAGGTACCATTTGTTCAACAAGTTAAAGATACAAACTTCTGATGCATATGACTGTTACAGACAAAACGGCTTTCTTGAATGCTACAAGCAATGGGTTGATATAAGTCTACACAAACACATTATTCTCACACACATGTACACACTTATGTACATAGAGACCTATCACTAATTTACCAATGTAAAGATAAAGTGGTGAGTGTCTGTAGCATAAACGGTAGTGAGCTCGATCACAACACAAGCGTACCTGGTTCAAACTCCGCGGCAGGCAGTTTGGAAGCAAATTTATTTCCGTGGGATTTTTATGAAAAAGGTAAAAATATTCAGAAAGACTGTCAGATCTAAATACATTTTTCATTAAAAAACTTCACCGTTCAGAAATCAATTGCAAACTACTGAACGTATAAATGGTGCCTAGAAAATCAATGACTCATTTACTGTGGTTGATGGCCATGTCCTGTAAAGGATATGCCGCAATTTTCATTTGCAGAGTGAAAGTAATGGAAGGCATGGTTCCTGGAACATGAGGTAGGAAATGACCAAGACGAAGGTGGCAGCAGGACATCAAAGAAACCTTGAACATGACTCTAGAAGAGGTAGGAGAGCTTTTCAGGCGGCTGTGATGAATGTGATGTTCCGCAAGAGACATGCTACTTCTTGACTTGAGAGTTCTGACTTGTATCATAAATTGGAAAGAAATATTTTTATATCATGGATACCTATTATTTGATAATGCTAATGTACACAAAAACAAACAGTTAATGGAAATGAACTCAAGAGTTAATAATGAAGTTTAGTTTAGTTTAGTCATCGTAACATCACTGCACATCAAACGAGTTAGTCCATAAGTACTTCTATCTTCTCCTTAGTATGTCTCTCAGTGTGTGGCAACTAACAAAATTGGTTCTTTGTTGGTTTACTATTCTTCTTTGGTTACCAGTGTAGTGCTCTTGTCTAGTTAAGCACATTTAACTTGGTATTCTTGCAGTTTGGTTAGGGTTTTAGATTCCTTGAATCATTTACCTTGCTACTCTCCCTTAGGAATTCACAAAATCGGCCTGGTCCATTGCCAGCCCGCTTTTACAGCAGCCATACCTGCAAGTCTATTGGCGCATTCATTTCCCATTACAACTACATGCCCTGGCACAAAAATAAAACTGATTTTTGTCAGCCTAGACCTGCATAGCAACTCCAACCATTGTCTCCAAGTCTAGCCTGTTTCAATCTTTCTGAGTATACTCATTGTGTCAAAGAGAAGACATGCCTGGATAAAAGTCTGTAACTCTGGCCAGATCTTTGCTTTAGTTACTGCCATAATCTCCATAGTGAGACTGTTTGCAAAACCACCACTGTTTTTCTTCACAACATCCCTTCTGACTTGAGCAGTGAAAGGACATGAGCTCAGCACATGTTGAATCATGGACCCAATTATGAAGTAAGATGCAAAGCATAGACACTCAAACAGATACTTTGTGTGACACTAAATATCTAGTAATTTATAAAAACAATACAAACCTCACATGCTGAAGCACTATATTTGCTGTAGTGTCCATTAAGAGATGTTGACTGAGCCCTCATCCATCGCCTGTGAAGACTGCTGTAGCTGCTCATACTACCATTGCTTGGAGACGGAAGTGATGTTCTTAAGTTACCACTTGATGTAACTGAAAGTTGTGATACATTGGAAACTGGAATTATGAAACTATCTATTTTTGAAAATACTATCTTCTTCTTCTCTTCCACCATTTACTTCTTTATAAAGTGTTGGGGAAATGTAGTGAGCTTGTGTGTGCTTGTTCTAATGCACTTTGTAAGTTGTTATTTATTTTCTTGATGCCGTCTCTCCATCTTTTGCGCAGTCTTCCTCTTGTGCCATACTCATTATACTTTTTCTGTGTGGCTCTCTGTGGTAGGCGATACCATGGCATTCTTGTTAAGTGTCCAAACCATATATGAAAATATGGCTAAATCATCTAAAAAGAATATGGCTACCCTCAACTAACACAAATATTTCATCAAATGATATTTTCTTCATGTCATAGTTGACACAAAACTCATAAGTGATCCTCTCTGCTACTTTTCTACCCATGATATCCCATGTCAGTTCACATTCTTTCATTTCTTTTTCCCCATTCTTTTCCAGTCTGTTCTTTCTCTTCTTTTCATTTGCTGCCCACTGAAGAGTTGTCTTTGCTAAACAGCCTGGTAGCATTCTACACATCTTGTCTTACTTCCACTTGCACCTCAAACCATTCAGATTTTGCTCACTTTTTCAAATAGCTACGATGTGTTTATGATATAATGTTTTGATAAGGTGAACCAAATGCGTTGCAAAGTCCAAGTCGTTCCCCAATTTCTGATGTTGCGCATAGTTGAAGGAATTTGTATAATCTATAAAACATGTATGAAAATCCTTATTGTACTCTATATTTCACAAAGTTGTTTCTCATATTCAAATGTGATCCCTGGTGCCTTTATCATGTCAACAGTATCTTGCAGGTTAAAAATAATTGAATGTCATCATCATTAAGTGCAGTGCCGGGTGGCATAGGCGATCATGGATCTCAACAAATCTATGTCTCTAGTATTTTTTATCATCTCAGATGTTGACGCTCTTCTGTGCCATAAAGTCAGACTGCCTAATATTTTCTATCTCTGTCTTAATCTGTATCAACTTCTTTCGATTTTACCAGTTGTCACAATGCGTTCTAAACCTTCACTTCTCATCATATGTCCAAAAGATGCTGACTGCCTCTTTCTTATATTGAGAATAGTGTTCTCGGTGTCTTGGCTTCATTCAACACCTCCACATTCATCACTTCAGCAGTCCATGGGATTCTATTCAGAGATTTTTTCTATCTATTTGTTTACCATCCATGACTTACATCCATATGCCAATATTGGCTTTATGTAGCACTGAATAACTAAATGTATACAGTTTTAAAAAGTCATGTTAGTAATATTGTAATCATCTAATGAACCCCAATTAATAAGCCAAATTGTGTTTGTTGTTACTGTCTTTGTGCTGGTTTACAGCAAAATGTGTTCTTAATGCTGTGGTGTTTTAAGGCACTAATTTATCCATCACTAGAATTATTGGATACATGAATCCAGACCGTACAAAAATGCTAACTTCACTTATTTTGGAACAATTTATTAAATTTTATTAATAACAACGGTCAAGCTGAAATGATAAGATATATTGTGACTTACAGTAGGCCAAACCACTATCATCCTCTGTACTGTGATCAGATAAGAGATCTCTGGTTGGTACATCCACTGGAATACTTCTTGCTGAGGACACAAATAAATTTAGTTTAATACTAACAGAGGAATGTGTATAAATATGAAAGTCTTATCATCATTCCAGATCTTAATCTTATTAAGTAGAAATTGTGTTATACATCTATCTAAATATGAATGTTTACATCATCAGATAAGACATTCTACGGACTGGTGACAGAATTGTCTGATCCTGTCACTTCACTGTACAATATCAACATCATCAAGCTAGACAGTCTGAAAACTTATGATAAAGTCTACTGTAATGTCACTTCACTATATCATGTCATCCACATCAGGCCAGACAGTCTGAAAACTGATGATAAAGTCTACTGTAATGTCACTTCACCACACCATGTTACTATCATCATCAGGCTACAAAATCTGAAGACTGATGACAAAGTCTACTAATTATGTCACTTTACTGTTCCCAGTCATTACATGATCTCCTTATGCCATTAAAAGTCTCTGCTTGACTGAAACATAATGATTGTCCTTGGATGTCTGTTTGTAAACCTTCTCTGAAGTGCTTCCATAAGTATCTTCTGTAGCAGACCTTTTTGATTCATGTGACCAAGACAGAACAGTTCATTTTTTGGTACTGGTTTCAGTAGTTATGCCCAGATGTTGCTTAGATTTTGTTAATTGGTAAAAGATGATCCCATGTTATCTATATGTCTTAACAAATACAGTCATCTTTTCTTCTTGTTATCGTTAGTTGAATGATTATATCATCAGATGTGTTCTTCCGATGAAGTCATCTGTTGTCTGGAGCTCCTTTCTGATGCAGTGTAGTTTTGAATGTAGTGACTTAACTATGTGAAGCTCAGTTGGTCGTTTAACAGGATAAGATTTATCGGACAGTATAATCATCATATATAAGCGTTGGATGCATGATGCTATAGTTTCTGGTGTACCTTCTGGGGCCTAGTATCACCAACTTCAGCACCATATACAATCATCTAATAACTCAAGATCAAATTTCTGAACCTGAAATTCTTACCATATTTTTCGATTGATGTGACAACAGGTAAACTGTCCAAACTAGAAAAACCTGATGAAAATCCAGTCAAACTATTGGAGTCAGATTCTAAATCCCTGAAACAAAAAAATTGAGTAATATTTCAAAATACAACCAGGCTACAAAGAATTCAATACTTTAATATTTCCAGAAATAATATGAAGGTAGGCATTTTTTAAAGGGTAAAAGTGTGGTAAAGGACAAATTTTATGATTTAGCTCAGACTAGATCAAGTGCCATTTCCACATTGATGTTCAGATGTAATGGATCTCTAACATTTCTTGTCACTTGCCATGATGGTACATTCTTCCATGATGTTCTTTGTCCATCTCTTAATGTTATCTTACATCTTATATTATTATTTTCCTCTAGCTCTCAACCTTTCACTGAAGTATAGTTTTAAGTAGAGTGTCATAACTCTTTAGATGTTCAAAATAATTGATCTGTCTATTTTTCTTCTCTTTAATAATTCACTTTTCCATTCTAATTTTTCAGGACTTGTTTGTTTGTTTGTTTCTGTGTCTATGAAATAATAAATAATAATAATTCCTCTTGTACCGTTATGTTACATAGGGCCTGCAAGCAATTTCTCCATACCGCTCTATCTTGGGCAACTTGCTCAATCTCCTCCATAGAACTGAGACCGATATTTCTTGCCTCTCTCAGCAAAGTTCATTTCAGGTCTCCTAGGTCGTAGATGTCTATGAAATGATCCAAGTTTTTATGTAAATCCACATATCAAAGGCTGCAATAATGTCTCAAAGATGCTTGCTCTGTCTCTACAGTTTCATGCTAAAAAAGATTTATTGAATTGACTTCATTGCACTGTCCCTACATATGGCTCAGTTTCTTTACCGGGAGCATTGCATAAAACTCTAACACTGTAGTTCCAGCAACAATCTTAGGAATCTCCTGAAAAAATTTATCGGCTAACTGAAAGTCGCTGCCCGGATTTGAACCCATGTCTTTCAGAACACAAGGCAACAAGCTAAATCACTATACCAGAGATCCTTGCATTTCAGAGAAACAATTATTTTATTGCTTTCTTAACTGGTGGTACTTCTTGGTTCAATCCCAAGTTGGAATGGAATTTTGTCCAATTGTAAACGGCTCTCAGGTCGACCCAGCCTCAATTTGGTAACAGAGAAACACTGAGAAGTACATACCTCAGGTGTCATGTTGGTTACATCAACCGATATATCCCATTGGTCAAAGGCAAATACAGGCCTAACACTATATCCCTCAATACACAACATTTTAGCAAAACAAATTATTTATTAACTTTATCCTTTAACCCTTTCGCTGCTACATACTTTCTGATGGCTGAGATAAAAATAGCTACTCTTTGTTTCTAGGTCACAAACGTGAATGTACGCCTATAGCAGTGACAGTAGCAATGTATAACATGTTAACACGTCTTTAGCCCACAGAGGAGAGATAATAACAGACATGTTAATGCGTCTTTAGAAGTGAATGGGAAAACGTATATATACGTCCTTAGCAGCTAAAGGGTTAAGGGTAAATAATTCAACCTGCAAAGTTTATGACTGCAGTTTGGGTAGGCAGTCTGAATAGAATAAGAACAACCAAAAACATATTAACAACATAAAAAAGTATATTATCAAAACAAATAAATGCACAAAAGATAGGACTTGTCAAATGCTACATAAATAATGTTGTAGGAGATGAGGAATTCGCTCTTTGTGCGATACTCTCGGCAGGTTGCGTGTCATTTCTGCAGAGAGGAAATGATGATGATGAGATAAATTAATGAAGCAGAAACATGGACAATGAAAAGCAGATGAAGAAAAGAACTGAAGCTTGCAAAATGTGAATATATAGAGGAATGGGCAAGTGTCATGGAAAGAACTATTAAAAATTGCTTCAACAACTAGGAGTGAAAAGAGAACTGCTCAAGAAGATAAAAAATGGACAATTGAGGTTTTGTAACATGAAAAGAAACAACAATATTGAAAACCATCTTAGAAAGGAAGGTAGAAGACAGGAGAGCAAGAGGAGTTAACTGTCAGGACAAAAGACATAACTTGTTGTAGAACTATTACAGTCAACCTTCAATGCAGAGATGACACATTATTGATTGATTGATACCTCAGCATAAAATTGCTTTAGTACAACTATGAAAACACCAACTATTAAAACTATTGTTAGTAGTTTGATATATATTAATCACTAAATCTGATTAGGAGATGTAAGCATGATCAGTTGCATGATCAGTTGCATGATCAGTTCCATGTTCAGTTCCATGTTCAATGTAAACAGAAGTACATGATGACATTTACTGCTAGTAAACGTGTCATTGTTATGGCAGTTACATCTTCTTTTTGTTCGCTGGAAATATTGTCTATATATTCATTGCCATTTCTTGTGTAAACTTTACTGTCATGTGTATGAGGACATCCAGTGGAAGGGATTTAGCCTTTTGAGGATAGAATTCAGTCCAGCACTGCACCTATGTCCATCACAAGATGCACAATATAATGGTTTGAATATATAGACATTTGCATTGTGTTTTTGTGTGGCATCCTGATTGCTATAGTGCACCTCTTGGTTGGATAATTGGATGCCTGAGGGGCAGAGTGAGAGGTGTGTTTAATCAGCGAGCCATGGGAACCATCAGTATTCATACTCTTCGATATCTGTTGAGGGAGACTGAGCACCTATGGGTTTGCCCGGAGTGCAATGACGTCAGTTTAGTAACTAATAACCAATAACCAAAAGCTTCTGACTATTATTTACTGGAGTAGATTGTGGTCTTACTCGAAGGCCGTCGGAGGGAAAAAAGATGAATGCAGGAAGTTAAACAATCTTTCTCTATCCCCCTTCAAGTTGTTTAATCAGCCAGCCAAGACTTACTTACATTATGGCGCAAGGAATCAAACATGCGCTAGGTGACAAGATAAGGACTGAGTAAGATCATAACTATCCACACACAAACCAATGCGGATATGGCTGCCACTTTCCATAAGGTACTACTCCTACCTCTACACCCAACTCCCCAGTTACAAGAGATTGATTGGTTGATTAATAGAACCATCATCATGGCACTTCAGTGAGTAACCATGTGTATTCCAATCTTACAAGAGAAACATGAGATAACTGGTTCCATAATTAATATGGTTCAAAAATAACATGAGATAGCAAGACTTCACTATCAATTCTTGTTAGGGCATTGCTGATAGCGAAGTTGACAACTCGTTGTAGTAACCACTTGCCATAAACATTTTAGTGTTTAAGGCCAGCTTGAACCATAAATTCTTGGTGTACAAACAACACACAGTTGGACTACAGGAGGCTCTAGTCCTTTACTTGGGGATATAAATTACAAGTACCTTTGAAGTCAGTTTAAGGACTCCTGAATGGCGAGGGGAAATGAAGATAAGGAAAGCATGCCTTCATGCAAAAATCAGATGAAGGTGCCATATTAGGCATCATCATAACTCCTAAATTCATAGTGGCAAACTGAAAAAAAAGTTCTCTTCCTCTTCACACCTAAGGGCACTGAAGGACTCAATTCAATCTTGTGTCTTTCTCTCTACTTCAAACCTAGTCTTGTGTGTGGCTTTGAGCTCTGCTTCAAAATTTCACTGTGCTTCTAAGCCTACCTTTATTCCACTGTTCCTGCAGTGTCTACTACATTGAATGTCTTGACCACTTTTCTTTTCTCAATCTGAAGACAAGTTCAATCCAACGTTTCTTTTGTATCTTATAAGATACAGCATGACTTGGACAATACAAATATTTCTTTTGTTGTATTCAGAAAATATTTACTGAGGCGAGAAATATTGGACTCAATTCCATAAAAGAGATTGATCAAGTTGCCCAGGACAGAGCAGTATGGAGAAAATACTTGCAGGCCCAATGTAACGCACAGCTGTAAGAGAGGATATATACATATATATCTTCAGAAAATAAATAATTACATTGAACAATCTCTGCTGGGTTTTCTTGGAACAAAAACATTTGAGACCATCAGTTGTGATGGTGATCTGAAAATACAGCATTTGTATACAAAAATAAGAAATGTGTTTACTAAACAGGGAGACAAATAAACAAAAAAGCAGATAGTTTCAAGCTGATATTATCATGTTAATTTTTCTACTTTTTTCAATTAGCATAGAATTGTATAAGTGTGCTTCCTTCCTTACTTTTGTCTGCTTGAAATATTTTCTATATTATCAATGTTGTCTCTTATATAATCCTTACTCTCTTTTAAGAGTTTTCTTACCAGCATTGTTTTTTTTAACTGAGTCAGTGAGTTTGTCTCAGTATATCATATTTGAGACAGTCTTGAATTAAGTGCTCTGTAGTTTTGAGGTACCTGTTTATATGGTGGAATTGCAAATCAGGAATTTTGTATATGCATGACTATTGAGTTTACTTTTTTCTACTCTGTGGCGGAGAATGACACCTTGATTAATTCTGCTCATATTTTGCTAGTCGTCCTGTGTTTGTATTGGTGACTTTCTGATTGATTTAATTATCCTTTTCTTTTGTTGATACGGCAGTGTACTGTGGTTTATGAGAATTAAACTGGGATAATTTTTGTCTTTCAGCTCATTTTCAGTCTTTCTCATTCTGCCTAATATGTGTATATGTATGTATATATATTAAGTACAAAATCATTATCATTGTCTTCTTCAGCATCATAACAACAACATTGACAACAATGGCAATGACAAAAACAACAACCATGATGTTTGATTTATCACATATGATTTTTGTTTTTTTATATATTATAAATTACTTGCAGACCCAATGTAAAGACAGCTTTAAGAGAGGATATACACATATCATATATATTCAGAAAATAAATAATTACATTGAACAATCTCTACTGGATTTTCTTGGAACAAAAACATTTGAGTGCATTCTTCTGTACATTTTTCTGAGTAGCATTTTATCTCTGGCTTGCAAGGTCTTCTAGAAAGTTTCCTATATTTGTATGAATTTTATGGTTCCTTTCTTTGTTCAGTTGGTTGTATTGATCATTCTTTAGTCCTTTCTTTCATTCTCTAGTCTAACTATGGCACAGAGGTAGCATGTTTGTCTCTCGCTTCAAAAATGTTCTGTTAGTTTCCATGTAGAGCAATCAAGATATGTTCCCAGAGATCCCTGATCTCAATGTAGGCGAGATCAAGTTCCTTCTTCTATCATAGATGGTCAACAAAACATAAGTTCCTATGCTCAAGTTAATCCTGTAAAAGAACCCCTAGCAAATGAAAATCGATAATAGTTATATCAACAAAGCTGCTGTCCAAGCAAAATTCAATGAAAAGATTAAAATAAAGCTCATACAAAAATTTTTCTCCGTCGTTATAATTACATCTGGTACCCTCGCCAATGCTATGGAGTTTGTGTACTGTCGCTGAGTCTTCCTGTGTAAAAAAGAGATCAGAGCACACATGGCTATTCACTGAAGTGCAATGATGATGGTCCTATCAACCAATTAACTTTTAGTCTAAGGTCTTCTTCTTCTTCTCTTCCATCTTTCCTTCTTTATAGAAGTGTTGGTGGGGAAACGTACTGATCCTGTGTGTGCTTGTTATAAAGCACTTTGTAAGCAGATATTCATTTTAATAAGGCTGTTCTTGATGCCATCATTCCATCTTTTGTGTGGTCTTCCTCTTGCTTTGTACTCATTATACTTTTTCTGTATGGCTCTTTGTGGCAGGCGATATAAGGTCATTCTTGTCAGGTGTCCAAACCATTTAATATCTTCTTCTTTTGTGAATTGCATGACTTGTTTCACATCCAGTCTTCTTCTGATTCCTTCATTTCTAATTTTGTCTCTTATTGTCACACCTGCAGCTCTTCTAAGACACCTCATCTCCGTTGTTATGATTTTCCGCTCATTAGCTGCTGTTATTGGCCATGTTTAACACTGGTAACATAGTGTACTTTCATAGTGTAACTAAGGTATTTTCTTAAAATCTCTTTTTTTGGTATATTCTTACCTTTTTGCCCACCTTAGCAAATGTACCTTGACACTTAAACCCTTGAATGCCATAGCAACAGTCCCATACATCATCTCTTCAAGTACTTTAACATCATTTCCAAGTTTCTGAAACTGTAATCAAAATAATATTTTATTTGTCATGTACAGATAGACCAGATGTCATGGTTTTATATGGGGACAGGAATCAATTTTAGAATCTTTGTCCCAATGTCTAAAAAAAACTGTGTGGTGA
Source organism: Arion vulgaris (assembly GCA_020796225.1). Lineage (NCBI taxonomy): Eukaryota > Metazoa > Mollusca > Gastropoda > Stylommatophora > Arionidae > Arion > Arion vulgaris. The sequence continues at coordinate 29,391,649 of CM036767.1, forward strand.
CAAAACATATTCTGGTTTTTAAAAAAAATAGATAAACTATTCATAGCAGAAGTAGTTAAATTGACTTGATTTGTTTCAAAATTAAACATGTACAAACTTTCTCGGAGAAGTCAACAACATTTTGATTACTAAGAACAAGATGGAGTTAAATTGTATATCAATGAGTACTGGTTCACAATTCTACTTAAATATGTTGGCAGTTCTTGTTCTGGAATTCAAAGGATGTGCAAAGTGTACATTCAACACTTTCAATATCACATGGCAGGAGAGCAGTCATCAATACCCACATCAACAAAAAAGAAGAATAAAGTTTTGAAGATTGCAACTTTACAACCCTCCTCCAATAAAATGATGTATTATTTCAAGTCAACGGTAGCCGTCAAAGAAGAATTAAAACATGCAGTAGAAGAAGGCATTTCTACACATCACACATAGAAGTAAATAAATATCATATTTCATTCTCATGTCTAGTTTTGTTGGGCAATTTTGTTTTGCTAATGGGTGTCCTGGTTTTTCCAAAATCTGATTACTCTGGTTATGTAGACAGGAAATTTCAGTTTCAAAAGGATGAACAAAAACATAGAATACCTGAGCAAGGACTGACCAGAAGAAGGTGGTGAGAATAAAAAGACAAATTTACTAAAATACGAGGACTGACAGTAGACAATCATGAAACAATTTTAAATATCTAACGAAAGAAATTGTGACTTAGATTTGTGGATCAGTTAACGATTTTTTCTAGCTAAGAATTTCCTAACTTTCTGAGTTGGATGAAAACTCTGCATCTTTGCAAAGCTATTGTATAAGTGCTCTGTCAAGAAAATGTCAGCAAGCTTCCCTTTTTTCTTTACTACGCTTGAAATATTATCTATATCTGTAATGTAAAATGAGATAGCAAGAGTGACTGGCCAAGAAATGCCAGTTAAGTAACATCAAAAGAAAAGCATAATTAAATCAATTAGAAAGCAACCAATACTAACAGAGAATTACTACCAAAATATGAACAGATTAGAACAAGTTGTCATTCTGTGATTCAGATGAGAAAACAACATGACTCTGCAGCCACATGTATACACAATTCAAGATTGGAAATTCAGTTATGTGCACACATGCCCCAGACTGCAGACTACAAGACTGTCTCAATTATAATAGAGGCAAACTGACTGGCCAAGTGAAACAGCACTGGTCAAGTGAAACAACACTGGACAAGTGAAACAACACTGGCCAAGTGAAACAACACTGACCTCTTATGTGAACTTCAAAAGACAGTGAAATGTATGCAAGCTTCTGTGGTATGATGCACAAGGCCAAATAGTAATTACAAAGAGGTTAATGTACCTCTGTGAGCAGGACTTTTCAAACTGATAGGCATTGGGGTTGAGATACTGAGACAAATACCCAAGAGATGTAGAGAGAAGTGACTTATGAATCTCATGCCAGTTTTTCTTATGTACATCTGGTGATAAAACATAAAAAAGATAGCACATAAAATGCAATGGAGATTAAGGCTGTGACTAATGGCTTCAAATTGCTCCCTAAGACTCAGTTAACTAGGAAATTATCATGCCTGTCTCTCTGTTCTTGCTTCAGAGGGCTCAAAATAGTTGGTTTGGTACGAGTATGTCCCTTATAGGTGCTTTCAACCTCAATGGTCTTACATGGATCTAGTGTCCTAGACAAGCATGTGCTTACTATTATAAGAAAGAAGACAGGATTGCATCAAAAGCTCTTATAGATTGGGTGCTGTAGATGGATAAGGGGGACATATTGAAGTTGCTTTGCTTTGTAGACATATTCAGGATTAAATTCAACAACAGGATTTTGTCAGACTGTAGTGGTTCTCAGGTTGATCCAACTTCAACTGAGTACCACAGAAACACTGAGAAGTAAAGATGGTCGGAAGGATGTTGAGCACATTGTCTATCATGTACTTTAAGTCAAAGAAAAATACGGCCCTAACACCATATTTCCAATATACTTAATTGGATGAGGACACTGGAGGCAGTATAAGGAGCGTTTTTAACAAGCAAGGCACAGAAGCTGTTAACATGCATACTCTTCAATATCTGCTGGGAGCGAATGAGCACTTATGGGTCTTTCTGGAGTGCTATGATATGGGCATGAGTCAGCTCCGATGGCCTCCCCTATGATTAATTATATCTGGTACCATGCTACAGTATACCTATGGAGCTCTCGGTGGCTAAGTCAATTGTCTTGCTTTCCAAAAGTCGTGGTTTCAAATCATGGCAGCTCGATTCTGTTCCAGAGTTCATTTTTTTCTGGAGACTCCTAGGATTGCAGCTGGGCTGACCTGAGAGTCACTCAGTCAGAAAATAATTGAAAATCTTACTGTAAAATTTGATCACAGGACCTCTTGTCCCCAAAGCAAGTGCATTAACTACTACATTATCAAAGCTATCTTTAGCGCTATGTACAACAGAAATATTATATTACAATGGACAGAAGAGCATGAGCACAAGCACTGCTGGATCACAGAAGAAAAAAAGTGTTATGATGTTGGTTCAATAACAAAAGCAGGAGTGTTGGAGAATTGTTACTCATCATCATCATCATCATCATCAGGTGCTGTGCCGGCTGACATAGGCGATCATGGATTTTCATAAATCTCTGTCTCTGGCGTTTGCTTTCATCTCAGATGTTGACCCTCTTCCGTGCCATGAAGTCAGGCTATCCAAAATTTTCTCTCTCTGTCTTCCTCTGTCTTGATTTTACCAGTTGTTGCAATGTGTTCTAAACCTCCCTTTCTCATCACTTGCCTGAAAAATGCCTGACTTGTCTCTTTCTTATATTGATGACAAGCTAATTGTTACTAAATTAGTAAAATTAATGAAGTCATTCACTTACATGATATTTGTGCGTCTGTTTATGTTGAGATGCAGAACTGTCTCTTTGACCAGAGTTAAAGAATGCCTTTGACCGCACAGCTTTTGGCGCTGTTCTGGTGACATCCTAGCAGGTTAAGAAATAGTTACTATTACATACAAAGCATACAGTATATAAATATTTGCAAATACATTGTTAGAGATGAAGTGTCTATGCATAATGTTGGGAGTATCAAGAAGAGGCCGGTTTCAAGATGAAGACATCTGGAAAAAAGTAGGTACAACATCAGTAATGAACTTCATCAAGAAACAATGAATTAAATGGTTTGGCCACATAAGCAGTTTACCAACAGACAAGTGGGTATGAAAATCAATAACACTAAAACAGAAATAAGGAATATGGGGAGAAAACGTAATACACTAGACATCCATGTCAATGGCACTAAAATCAACCAAGTGAAAGAATTCAAATTATTTAGGAAGCATTTTCACAGAAGATGGAAGACTAGATAGAGAAATAGAGGCTAGAGTGCAAAAGCAAATGCTGTAACCTACTAGCTAGCCCCATTGTTAAGGCACCCAAAAATTTCACTGACAGTTAAGCAACAAATGATCAACAGCCTTTTCATACCTACTTTGTGGTACCAGAGCCAAACATGGACAATGAGCAAAACGCAGTCACCAATAATTACTACATGTGAAATGTGCTGCCTGCGAAAAGTTACCAACAACACCAGAAAAACAGTCACCAACATCAGCATAAGATAGAAAGTTGACACAGAACCTTGCTTGAATCACATTGAGAAATAAAGAATGAAGTGGTTTGGCCACTTAATAAGAATACATCCAAACTCCATAGTATACAGAGTCTTCTACAACAGAGCACCAGGAAAGAAGGCCACAAAAAAGATTTTTAAAGGCATACCAGAATCCTGTCAAAGAGCAAAAATAACATAATCACCCAAGCTACCAGAACAGCGCAAGACAAAATTCAGAAAACCATGACACTGGGCAACAACACGGTAGCAGTGTGACGACAAAAGAAGAAGAAGTGCGCCTAAAAAAACAATGCTACTCTGGTACAGTGGATACAAAGCAAAAGGCCACAGAAATAACAAGCAATGAAGAGCGCACACAAAAGCCCGTTCTGGAAATCTCTTCTTATCCTGACTTTGTGAGGCAAAAAAGGATTAGAGAAAACAAGAATGAAGAACGTTAGTTTAGACAGCCGAAACGTGGGAAATCTAGAAAACCAAAATAGAACTCTAAAAAATGACTAAAATCAATTGCGCCACTGTGGGACTACACACAGTAACACAATCAGAAGGAGTGACAGCAAAACTACTGCCTGCAAAATTTGTTTGTAATGTTTCATTAGAAATGTATTACTTTAAAAAATATCCCTGTAGCAAAGTAGTTAGTTATAACTACATAACATTTTGTGTTGACCAACTTACATGCAGTGTAAAACATCTTAAGAACTATTTACAATGTATCATGCAAGTCAAGGCTTTCCGATCTTGAAATATTATTAACTAAAAGTAAGTTGAAAAAAGCATTCATTTTGTTGAAGGAATTCAAAAGGTTGCAGATGTGAAGGCCAAGAAAGGTATTATCGATATAAGGGAAGACTGCATTAAAGCTATGTAGCAATGGTGAAACATGTTAAAAACAAAGTACTGTAGCTTTACAAAGTACAAAAACAATAAACAGCAACGTTTTAACAATAAAGGCCTTTTAATGAAATGTCAATGTAAAAGAAAAAATCTGGCCAGCAATGGTGGGATGCAGGAGGGCCATTCAGAGTCAGAACGGTTGATTCTGAACACGACTTTGCTAACGCATTCCCGCCATGTTTGGTCAGGTATTTTCCGGTTTCGTTTGCCGAGCTACTGAGTTAGTGCTTGAGCAACGCTGTGAGCTATGAATGTTACATGGAATGCTTTTTGCTGTGTCAACCGTGCGTTTGTTGTGTGTATTCAGAAAATGGCGGACAGCGGTTATGACGAACAAGCTCAATCTGCCGTATGCAGTTATATTGCAAGTGCAGAAAGCTGGATTTTGTCGTGATTGATGTCCCCTTCGACAAGAATTGCAATTGAAGTGATGAACAGTTTTGTGTTGCTACATTCTCGACGGCCATATGCATTTTATGCGGTGCAGGTTGCATTTTTGTGGCGGTACGTGGCTGTTTCATTCTGGAATTAGTTTACACGGGAAACTTTTCACAGTTGTTAGCATTTCATGTGATATTCATTGGCACAGGAACGGAGCAATTATGGGGTGACCCGTTGCAGTGAAGTTGGAACCGTACTTATGAACTATGAACTATGTTAATGTAAATTGTTTTTGTACTTTGTAAAACTACAGTACTTTGCTTTTACATGTTAGACCAGGAAAGGAAAATTCTAATTTAGTAGAAATGTTTATTTGTTCTCATTTACTAAGAATTCTGTATGCTCTGGTACAGGAGAAGATACATGTTGAAACTCCATGAATTACCACACTCAGCACTTCTTCTTCTTCTCTTCCACCATTTACTTCTTTATAGAAGTGTTGGGGGAAACGTAGTGATCTTGTGTGTGCTTTTTTAAGGCACTTTGTAAGCTGATATTCATGTTCGTAAGTCTGTTCTTGATGCCGTCATCCATCTTTTGTGTGGTCTTCCACTTGCCTTGTACTCATTATACTTTTTCTGTGTGGCTCTCTATGGTAGACGATACCAGGGCATTCTGGTCAGGTGTCCAAACCATTTAATCTGTTGTTCTTTTATGAATTACATAACTAGTTTCACATCCAGTCTTTTTCTGATTTCTTCATTTCTAATTTTGTCTCTTATTGTCACACCTGCAGCTCTTCTAAGGCACCTCATCTCTGTCGTTATAATTTTCCGCTCATTAGCTGATGTTATTGGCCATGTTTGACACTGGTAACATAGTGTTGGCCAGAAAATCGTTCTTATGAGATTTGCTTTAGTTGTTAGCGGTATCACTTTATGTGACAACAGTGGTGTTAACTGTCCCAGTAGTTGGTTAGCTTTTGTGCAACGATTGCTGATTTCCCTATCGATACTTCCATCTGCTGTGAAAATTGCTCCTAAGTATTTGGCCTCAATTGTTTGTTTTATGTCTACGTTCTGGAGTTTTATTGTAAGGCTTTCTGGTTGTCTACTTATTGCCATTGTCTCTGTCTTTATTATATTTATTTTCATGTTGTACTCCTCACCCTTGATGTTAGCTAAGCTCAAATGGTTCTGGAGAGATTCTTCATTTTCTGCAATCAGTACTTGGTCATCTGCAAATAAAAGCCCTTCTCAAATATTATTTTCTTTCTCCATTCCTTCTTCTCTACTTATGTTGTCCATGTATGTTATAAACAGCAGTGGGGAGAGCACACATCCCTGTCTAACTCCTGAGTTTACTGTGAATGTTTTTGATGTTCCGGCTTTTGTTCTTATGTAACTTTTATTTGAAATGTATAAACTCTTGCAGACCTTGATGAGATGCTTGCTCAGCACTGAGTGGACATTAATCCTAATGACATCCCTGATGACAAGAACAAGCTTTAAAAACGATAATAATGTGGCTTTACTTACTTTGTCAGTTTCCTCTACAAGTCTAATAGCATTGGAATCAAAATAAGGCATTCGACCTCGTTCAGTATCTGCACTGATAACCAACCTAATTTTGGACCTATCCAACTTTGGTGTGACAGTTTTTCTGTGAAGAGAATGCAAATTTTATTTGTAACAAGAAGATCAGATCATAGCAAGTGTTGTCTCACCATTAAAGCTTTGCAGTAACAATCTCAAACACTTTTAATATTGATTCCTATGTTCATGTGACATTTAATTTTTGGGGTTCACTGTACTTCTAGGTTATATGAAGTATTCATCACTTAGAACTTAACTCTTATTCTACACAATGAGAAACCATGTTTTTACGCGCTGAGTTTCCTAATATATTTAGAGGAATTATTACTACCATTAATAATTTATTATTTTATTTCTTTATTTGTAGTATTAAGACAATGTTTTGATATCAACACAAGGAAGACAGGAAGTTAGTCCAGATTTTTAAGCAACCTAAACATTATAAATGTTTCATAAAAAAAAATTGTTTGGTTCTAACACATTGATCTACTCAGTAGCCCTGTCGTGAAAATAAGGCTGCAAGAAGATCTACTCAGTAGATCTACCGTATAAATGAAGTTAATAGTTGCTAGTTTACTTTCCAAGTATGAGGACTTTTCAGTACTCCCAGGTTGCTTACAACTAATCTTTTGCGTATGCAGTTTCTTTCTCCTATGTCTTAATAACTGTAAGTGTTTGTTTTTCTGTTTGTTAACTTGGTTAAGTGCTGTTGGTTGAAATGTAAATTAAAAAAATTTTTATTAACTATATTTTTACCTTGATTTGGTAAAACTGTAATTTGCTTGTTTTAAATTTATAACACGTTTGCTCAGTTTTACATCAGTCTTCTAGCCTAGATAAATTGGAGCTGATTGCTTCAGTCATTTGGAAATTTGGTCATAGTCCAAACATTACCAGTATGATGCTCCTTCATTGTACAAACTTACATACTTTGCAGTAAAAACTTTCTTTCAATAACAACATGAGACTATAACTGAAGGTGACCTAATTGTAAGTGATAACATGAGAATCATTGGATTTTAGTGTCTGTGCAGTAATTTGTTGTACTCAAAACTTTTGATAGACCCATACATAACCCTCTCTCTCTCTCTCCATATACATATATATATATTCATCTCGTACTATTATACGTTACTGGTACCATTGTATGCTGGTAACCCTGCAAGTAATTTTTTCATACCACTCTTGTCTGGGAAGCTCGCTCAATCTATTCCATGGGATTGAGTCATATATTTCTTGCCTCTCTCAGCAAAGTTCGTTTCAAGGTTTCCTTAGGGCGTCCTCTCTTTCTTGAACCCTTTGCCTCCCACTTCAATGCCTGTTTTGGTATTCTTGATCCTTTCTTCTCAAGGTATGCCCCAATCTCCATCTTCTCTTTCTTATAACAATATATAACCCTCTATAGTTGTTAACAATAAAATGCATTACATTCTGTATTGCTTCAGTTCAATTCATCCCACCCAAAAGGAAATCTAGGATTCAGACAGGAAACTGTACTGACAGATGGGGAAAAAAAACCATGTGACAAAGTAACAGAAAAGGATAATGAGAGAAAAACAGTGTGCAAGTGAGAGATATATTAAAATGTATAAAATTAATAAATGCTGGATCAGAGTGAAATTCAGACGCAAAACTTTTTGTTGCTGTATATTCTTGATGATGATGATAGTGAAAATTGAAGATATGATGGCTTTTTCATCAGCCATAGGACTATCTTCTTCTTCTTCTTCTTCAGCGATCTCTGGTCATGCGCTAATTTACTGTGGACCACAAACTGGGCAGTCAGCTTCAGGTCTGTGAGGTTTCCCCAAAGCTTAGTTTTCAGGTCGACTGGGTGTGGCCACATGTTGCTTCTCAGCTCACACAGAAGAGGACAGTTTTGCAGGATATGCTCTGGTGTCTGTTCCGCCTGCTGACACTGGCAGAGAGCTATTTGACTTATTCCTAGTGTATATAAGTGTTTGTTGAGTCTGCTGGTGCGCAGTCGAAATATAATGACCTGGTCTGTTCTGCTTAGGTCTTTGAGGAGTCTTTTCCATAATCATATCCAGTGTTTGTCTTCCAGTCTACTGCAGATTTTCTCTGTATGAGGGTTTTGACCTCTTGAAAAGACAAGGGTTGGTAAATTTGCTCTTTGGCACTGTCCTCCTTAGCTAAGACATCAGCACTCTCATTGCCTGCAATGCCACAGTGAGATGGAATCCACTGCAAGTGAATTTCTGCCTTTTCTGAAAGCTGAGCAAGTTCTCTTTTTAGGTTTTGTACTGTGCTGTCAGTGGATTTAGCCTTCAGGGCTTGTATAGCTGACAGTGAGTCTGTAAGAAATACCATCTTGCCTGCAGGTACTTGCAGCTTATTCATGTGCTGTGTTGCCATCAGAAGGGCTAAGAGTTCTGCTTTGTAGTTGGAACATAATTCTTCCAGTAGGGGCTGCTAGAGACACAGTAGTAGCATCTGGGTGCCTAATGTACACTCCTGCTACACCATTCATGGTTGCCTCCATTGCCGATCCATCTGTGTAAATTCTTATCCAGCTGTCTTCTGGAAACATGTAATGGAGATGTTCCACTGTAGTTGCTTTTTCTACTAGATTAGGCTCGCATCTTTGCTTAACAATTTAGGGATGGAGGTTGAGAAGTTTAGTGCTACTGAGTCTGGTTCCCAGTGATCAAAAAGTAATTCTTCAGGTATGGAATTATGATTTAGTAGTTCCAAGTATGACTTTCCTATTTCTTTTGCTTTGTGGTTTAGACTTGTACGCTTTAGTCTGTTCTTTGTTCTAGCAATTTTTTCATGCACTGGATGGTGAGGCATTCTTTTGATCCTTTTAGTCTGTAGAATCACTTTTCTCCACCTTCTGTCATCCAAGGGCTGGATGTTGGCTACCTTTTCCATTTCTACAATTGGTGTAGATTTCATGGCTCCCAAAATAGTACGCAGACATCTGTTTTGTGGTTTTTTCCAGTATCGATTTGTTTGAATGGGCTGCTGATATCCATGTCGATGATGCATATTCCAGAGTCGGTCTAACTGCACCAGTGTACACCTGACTCAGGATTCGACTATCAGCTCCCAGGAAGTTCCAGCCAGCTTCCGCATCACACTTTGTTTCCTCATAGCCTTTCTGTTTGTTTCCATTATGTGATGTTTCCATGTCAGACGACTGTCAAGCTTAACTCCCAAAAAGGTTGGAGTATGGGAACAGGGAATTATATCATCGTTAAATTTCAGTCTGAAGTGTTCTTCCTTTGTTGACAATGAGAAAAGCGTTGCTATAGTTTTGCTCCGGTTTATTTCTAGACCCCATTTACTTGCCCACATTATGACGCTGTTCAGGCTTTCCTGGAGTTTAAAGATGGCAGGACCAAGAAAATCGGAGGTGTACCACACAGCTAGATCATCAGCATGGAGAGAGTGTGATACATATCTGGGCAGAGTTTGTGGCAGATCATTAATATATACCAGGAAAAGCAATGAGGACAGTACGCTGACAAGGGGGACTCCTGCTCTTAATTTGAATCTGGGACTGTGCACTCCATTCAATTTTACAGATGCTTGTCTATGGGTAAGAAAGTCTTTTATCCAATAGTACATTCTACCCCGTATTCCACTGTGTAAGAGCTTGAGAAGTAAACCATCTTTTCAGGCTTTGTCGAAGGCCTTAGACATGTCGAATAACACTGTGAGGGTTTTCTTCATTTCTTGGAAACCATTTTCTATGTCCTGTGCGAGGTATGCCACTTGGTCATCAGTGCTTCTATGCTGCCTGTAGCCTGTCTGGGCTGGATCCAGTTTATGGTTGGATTCTAAAACCACTGGAGTCTAGTGGTTATCACTCTCTCCAGCAGTTTTGCAGTGCAACTTAGCAGACTTATAGGTCTGTAGCTCTGTGGATCCTTTTTCTTTTCCACTTTTGAAAATTGGGTGGATTGTGGCATTTTCCAGATGTCTGGGACTCTCCCCCTGTCTCCAACTATTGTTAAATATCTGGAGTAGAAGACTGTGCTATTGGGCCTATTTGTTTGAGCATGTCGTTTGATACTCCATCTGGTCCTGGGGCCTTTTACAATTTAGCTTTTTAGTGCTCTCTGCAGCTCAGTCAGTGTGATGTCTACCTCCATACAGGGTTCACTTGTTGCTTTTTGAATGTAGCATTTATCTCACTTCTGACTTCTTTCCCTTGCTCCTGACTTATTGAGCATGAGCTTTCTTGTTTGTAACACTGGGCCATCAGGGTGGCTGCTCGCTTTCCTGTGAGAAGTTGTTCTCCTTGCTGGAGAACTGTTTTCCCTCTAGATGGGTTGTCATCGTTCAGGGCTTTTGTAAGGCTCCACAACTTTTGAGTATCTTTTTCCATGTTCAAAGAGGCTGTCTTTTCTTTCCAGGATTTTCTACACTGCTGGTTTCTTTCTCTAACATAAAGGGCCCTTGCTCTATTGTGTTGCATTACATTTGGTCCGTTGGTGCGAGTTCCATTGTATTTCTGGCACTGCAAAGTGAGCTATGGAGAACTTCCATCTCTGGTGTCCAATATGGCTTGTAGTTTTCTCTCCTCCCTCTGGGTATAGCCTTTTTCGCAGAAACTAAAATGGCTTTATTGAATGCACGTGCATCTCTGTCCACTTTTCCTGATTAATTTCTTTACAGTACTTGTCTGCTAGTTCTTGGAATAGCTTCCAGTCTGCCTTTTGTAATTCCAACTAGGGGCAGAGTTTGTAAGTTCCTCCTTGTTAATGTTATTTATGAGGAGTTTCACTAGTCTATGGTCACTACCTCCAATCTAGTCGCAGACTTGCCTTTCGGTTATCCTGTGAATGTCGTCTGTAGCAAAGCCAGATCTGGGGTGCTTGTTGTGCGCCACCGTTGTGAGTAACATGTGTGAGGATCATCTGAGTGGTTGAGAATAGTGAGACTGTTGGTGATCAGCCATTTTTCAAGGCTTTCACCCCGAGGATCTAGCGTGTCATAGCCCCAGCTTGGTGAGTGGCCGTTGAAGTCTCCTACTATAAGCAAGTTGTCATCTTGAACTTTGATAGCTTCCAGCTCAGTTTGAATGGAGGGTGGTGAGTATATATTGTATAGTATCATCTTAATAGGGGGAAGACTGCAGTAAAACTTGGTAAATAGTGAAACACGTACAAACAAAGTACTATAGTTTTATAAAATACAGAAACAGTGACAATAAACAACAACGTTTCGACCAACAAGGCCTTTATCAAGCAAACGAACAAACAGGAGTGACAAATTAAAATGAAACACAAATGGACGACCAAATACAAAAGTATCTAAGGAAAATCTGGAATAAAAACGAATAACGAAATAAATGTAACACAAAACGAAAGCCCTCAGTGACGAAACACAAACCATCCTCCAATCGCCATAGAAATCAATAAAAAAATTGCTAACAGGGAAAAGAGCTGCCAACATCTTTATTAAAAATTATGCAAGAGTGAGCCAGGTCAGCATATCCACAGAAAGACTAAATATGGCAGTGGAAGAGAGGCAATCCCTCGAGTACTCATCCACTACTTCATGTCTTTTCCAAAAGCCACGTTCGTTGTTGAAGACAGTTTCACGTGCAGGTCCGTAATATTATCTATGCCATTATCTGCAAGCGGTGCAACAAGGCCTATATTGGGAAACCGGCAGGAGACTCAGTGACCGATTCGCCCAACACTTGCGCGATATACGCCAATGCTCTGTGACCCCTGTAGCTACCCATTTCAATGATACTGGTCATTCAGGAGCTTGCGATGTCCAGGTCACAGCCATCCGATCATGTTCCTCTGATGATCGTAGTCGATTTGCTCTGGAGAATCGGTTTATTTCTTTTGGACCTCTTCTGACCAATAAGGTTTGTAGTCTTTTCTTGCACCTCTAGGAATTGATTCTCTTGCTGCCCTCAAGATGGATGTTGAGCCGGTCTGTCATGTTCTTTATCTTTTTTTGGTGTGTGGCGAACTGTATCCAGTCAGCTCTTTTGAAGTTCCATCTGGGTATTGGTTTTTGGACTTGGGGGGAGTATTTAAGGTTCAAGGAGAGGTTGACAGGTTTGTGGTCACTGTCTCCTAGCTGGTTCATGACAGTTCGATCCAGTTTGTGGGCTATGTCACCAGTAGCAAAGGCCAGGTCTGGGGTGGATGTATTTTTCCATCTTCTTGAGTAGATCCTAAAGGCACACAAACCCTCCAACCACGATAAGGTAGGCTAATATGGAGGGATAGGACTATCTAACTTGATGATGATGATGATAAGGAACAGTGAAGACAGATAATTTAATGGCTTTATTATCAGTCTTAGGATGATCTGTGGCCTCTGATAACATACGTCCGGCGGAATCAGGTAAAACTTCTAGGAAATAAGACCACAACTTTCGTGTGATCCTCACATTCTGGTGTTGTTGTATTTAGACTAATTCATTTTAAAAGCAATACAACATGCTAAATCAAGGTTATATTATGTTACAAATTAAGTTTAAAGCTAAGGAATATCAGTATTATTAACATAATTTTTAATCAATAAATAGCCATGAACGCATAGAATTTAGTAAAATAGCAAAAAATCTTAGTGTTCTATCAAACATATACAAAAACCAACCCCCATTAAACAGGAATTTTCAATTTCCCATCTGAGCTAGTTTACATTATGTTGCCGGGGGCCATGGATGATCTAACTCGATGATGATGATGGAACAGTGATTTCATGGCTTTATCAACAATTTAACCTGATGATGGCAGGAAACAGTGAAGAAACATTAGCAGATGACTTTATCAACAGTCTTAAGAGTATCTATAATGATGATGATGACAATGTACAATGAAAAAATGTTATAAGAGACTTTATCACCACTTTTTCTAACTTGTCGTGACATGGATTAAGAATAATTTAATAAATTATATAAATTAATCAAAACTATTCAACTACTAATCACTCAAGAATGTTTATTCCTGAAATAATATCCTGTATTGTTCTGTTTTATTCAAATTTGAAACTATAAACATTTAGCTTACCCACTAGAAGCCATAGTTTTTGTAGACACATATCATATGATGAATAAACTGACATGTGACCAATACACTTGACCACTTGCATATGATACATTGTAACAACCAATGTTTCAGATATCCTTAAATATTGACCTTTGGTGTTATCTCTGGTGAAAGCAGTTAGTTATCTGCAAGGTCTACAGTGACTGATAATCAGACAGAGATAATCAGTCTATTTTTGAAAACTGAAGACAGACAGTTCATACAGTTGATATCACAACACATTTTCTTAACTGTGAATATGTTTACTGCTAAGAAAAAATATCGGAACAAGTTTTCTTCATTGTTAATTTGTTTACGGTTGAGAAAAATCTCATAATTTTTCCTAGCTGTAATATGTTTAGGCCTACCGCTAAGAAAATATCACAACAAGTTTTCCTAACTGTAATATGTTTACTGCTAAGAAAAATATCACAACAAGTTTTCCTAACTGTAAATATGTTTACTACGGAGAAAGAATATCAGAACACGTTTTCCTAACTGTAAATATGTTTACTGCTGAGAAAGAATATCAGAACAAGTTTTCCTAATTGTAAATATGTTTACTGCTAAGAAAGAATATCAGAACAAGTTTTCCTAACTGTAAATATGTTTACTGCTGAGAAAGAATATCAGAACAAGTTTTCCTAATTGTAAATATGTTTACTGCTAAGAAAGAATATCAGAACAAGTTTTCCTAACTGTAAATATGTTTACTGCTAAGAAAGAATATCAGAACAAGTTTTCCTAACTGTAAATATGTTTACTGCTAAGAAAGAATATCAGAACAAGTTTTCCTAACTGTAAATATGTTTACTGCTAAGAAAGAATATCAGAACAAGTTTTCCTAATTGTAAATATGTTTACTGCTGAGAAAGAATATCAGCACAAGTTTTCCTAACTGTAAATATGTTTACTGCTAAGAAAGAATATCAGAACAAGTTTTCCTAACTGTAAATATGTTTACTGCTGAGAAAGAATATCAGCACAAGTTTTCCTAACTGTAAATATGTTTACTGCTAAGAAAAATATCACAACAAGTTTTCCTAACTGTAAATATGTTTACTGCTGAGAAAGAATATCAGAACAAGTTTTCCTAATTGTAAATATGTATACTGCTAAGAAAGAATATCAGAACAAGTTTTCCTAACTGTAATATGTTTACTGCTAAGAAAGAATATCAGAACAAGTTTTCCTAACTGTAAATATGTTTACTGCTGAGAAAGAATATCAGAACAAGTTTTCCTAACTGTAAATATGTTTACTGCTGAGAAAGAATATCAGAACAAGTTTTCCTAATTGTAAATATGTTTACTGCTAAGAAAGAATATCAGAACAAGTTTTCCTAACTGTAAATATGTTTACTGCTGAGAAAGAATATCAGAACAAGTTTTCCTAATTGTAAATATGTTTACTGCTAAGAAAAAATATCAAAACAAGTTTTCCTAATTGTAAATATACTGAAGCACATTAAAAAGGCACCACTATGATAAATACTGTTGCTGAGAGGGTGAGCAAAAAAGTGTGGGAATGTATTTTCCCCGTGTTTGTCATAAGGTAGAGAACGAATGGCTGCTGAAATGGAAAGTGAATTTTCAAACCCACGGGTTTGTGTACAGACTACAAGAAAACAATGAAAGTTACACGTGCAACACGATTCACAACAGCTAGGACCTTGAAAGTGTGTAGGCGTTGTGGCAGTATACTCGGTATAAAAAGGCCGTTGAGACAAAACACCGGTACATGTGCTTACAATGCCACGACTATCGGAAAATGACTGCTAACGAGCCATTGGTATGTTGTCTACCGGAATGAGCTCGAAGGTCATTGCCAGAAGGATGAATTGCCACCACAGCACTATTATACGTCTCAATGAACGTTACGGAGCCACTAGCAGTGCCCGGGATAGATGTCGGAGTGTCCAACCACGAGTTACTACCCATGCGCAAGATCGCCATATTGTGCTCAGTCACCTAAAGAATCGTTCTCTCCCGGCAAGTCGAACAGCAACAGCAATAGTGGGTAGACGTGGGCAAGTCTCTCGAATGACAGTCATATGACGACTCAGAGATACAGGCCTTACTGCAAGACGACCTTATGTTGGGCCAAACTTGACTCACAGACATCATCAGCAGCGCCTGCAATGGGCAGAACAACATGTCAGATGGACTAGACTGCAGTGGAATGTTGTCCTATTCACAGACAAGAGCAGATTCAACCTATCCTTTGCTGATGGAAGTGTGCGGATTTGGCGACGGTGTGGAGAGCGCTTTGCAGATTGCTGTGTTCGTCAACATAACCGATTTGGAGGTGGTAGTATTCACATTTGGGGAGGATTCAGTTTTCACCTTCGCTTGCCTCTTCACGTCTTCCGTGCAAATGTTAATACTGTGACATATCGAGATGAGGTTCTGGATGCATTGGTTGCTCCTGCGTTCAAAAATTATCCAGACCAGCAGCTTCTCCAGCAGGATAACGCACGTGCGCACATCGCACGCTTAACGCAGCAATATCTACAGTAGCAGAACATTATGACAATTGATTGACCTGCCCTATCAGCAGACATGTCCCCTATAGAGCATCTTTGGAACAAGCTTGGACGCAGAGTCTACAGGCACACCCCGGCAGCTAATCTGCAACAGCTGGAAGATGCTCTTACACGTGAATGGGACTTGATTCCACATAATTTCCTTCACAGACTTGTGCATTCCATGCGGAGCCGCTGTCAAGCTTGTTTGTAAGCACACGGTGGACATACCAGATACTGAGGATAGTGTGAATGAATTTTTTTATTGGTTGCATTTTTGTGTTCTCCTTGCCTGCACAAAATGCAATTAATTTCATAACAATCAAATGTACAAATTAATTACCATCATGCATTGAAAGGAAAATGAATAAGGATTCCAAATATGTAAGCTTGTAAACACATATTTACATTTCACACTCTGTTCCTGGATTATACAGGTGGTGCGTTATTAATGTGCTTCAGTATATATTTACTGCGGAGAAAGAATATCAAAACAAGTTTTCCTAACTGTAAATATGTTTACTGTGGAGAAAGAATATCAGAACAAGTTTTCCTAACTGTAAATATGTTTACTGCGGAGAAAGAATATCAGAACAAGTTTTCCTAACTGTAAATATGTTTACTGCGGAGAAAGAATATCAAATCAAGTTTTCCTAACTGTAATATGTTTACTGCGGAGAAAGAATATCAAAACAAGTTTTCCTAACTGTAAATATGTTTACTGCTAAGAAAAATATAAAAACAAGTTTTCCTAACTGTAAATATGTTTACTGCGGAGAAAGAATATCAGAACAATTTTCCTAACTGTAAATATGTTTACTGTGGAGAAAGAATATCAAAACAAGTTTTCCTAACTGTAAATATGTTTACTGTGGAGAAAGAATATCAGAACAAGTTTTCCTAACTGTAAATATGTTTACTGCTAAGAAAGAATACCAATGGCAAAGTTATCAGATATAACAAATTGTTGTATAAACAATAAATTCATCATCATCAGTCCTTGTCATGCACAAGGACACATAAGACAAAGAAATTTCCACTTAATTCGATCAGGTGCCTTTCTCTCGACCTCAAACCTAGTTTTATGCATGGCTTTCAGCTCTTCTTCAAATTTTCCCTCCATGTGCCTCTTTTTTTTGTTATGCCATCACTACGGTGTTCACTGCATTGCATGTCTTGACAATCTTTAGTTTTTCAACATGAGAACATCTCATGACTACTCTCATATTTTTATACTCAGTGACTCCATGAGTATGATTCATAAAATCAAAACAGGAATGGTGAGACAAAACTGGGTGGAGATATTGGTACAGACAGGGATCAGAGAAATTACCTTTATTTTTGTCCCTGGGCACTCTGGAGTCAGGGATAATGAACAAGCAGATAGATTGGTTGGCATGGCTATGATATCAGAGGAAGCTGCAACGGACAGAAATGACATTCTTAACAAATTGAGTCCTTCCGAACAGAGGAGTTTACGGGTTGTGAATCCCAGTTGCTGACCAGATTGAGAGAGATGGTTGTTGATATTGGTACAGCCCAAAAATAAGGACATACCAAATATGCAAAAAAGATTGATTAATCAACATTGATCTGGCATGTTGGGCCACTGGACTTGTTGAGGCGGAGATAGAAGCACAAATGGAAATGCCCGGAGTGCTATGATGATAGTCCTCATATAACTGATGACATGTTCAATCCATCCCTATTGTTTCCCTTGTATATCTTTAGTCTTTCAGACCAGTTAGTTCTTGAAGTGTGACATTGCTATTATTATTTCTCTCAGATATACTCCAGTATATACTAAGAATATTTCAGATATACTAAGAAGTCTTAACTTGAATCTAGCATAATTGCTATTTTTAAAATTTGTGTTCCAAGTCCTTTATTTGTGTGTTTTTCACAGGAAGGTCTCATAGGTAGTGTATATTTTCTTTACCGCAGGCTAGAATCCTTCCTCCCTGTAATTTTGAGGATTGTACAAGTTTGTAGAATTTTTATTTTAATTGTTATTAATTAGTTTTGCCAGGGTAGTGGTTCTCCAGCTTACTCTTATTGATTTTCAACTGCCAAAAGTTTTTTTATTTGCTGAACTTGGGACCTATGTTTTACCTTCTGTCTCTGATAGGAATAAATCCATGATGTCACAATGACAATGCTTCTGCTAACATCATTTCAAAAGGGCATAAGACAGAGTGAATGAGATGATAGAAGTTAACAAATCAGAGCGGTAGAAGACTACTCACTGTCTAAGTGGTAGTTTTTTGTACAAGCTGCATTATTGCAGTCTGGTAATGGAAGTGGGATTGACAAGGGAAGGCAAACTTGGTTCCAGATGCTGATAGTGGATGTGTTGTGTTTAATGGCATATATATTGCAGACTCTCTTTGTAAACTGTGACACTAAGAAACAGAAGAATTTTTAGGACAACAAAAATATAATGATGGAGGACTATTTCAAAAGTAGCAAAATGAAGTTTAATTTATATTGTATATAAACACAATTGTGAGCGTCTGTAGCTCAAGCGGTAGTGAGCTCGATCACAAGCCCAAGTGTACCTGGTTCAAACGCCACGGTGGGCACATTTGGAAGCAAATTTGTTTCCGTGGGATTTTTACAAAAGGTAAAACTAGACCTCACCGTTCAGAAAGCAATGGCAAACTACTGAACGTATAAGTGGTGCCTAGAAAATCAACGACTCGTTTACTGTGGTTGATGGCTACGTCCTTTAGGCGATATGCCACGATTTTCGTTTCATATAAACAAATAATCATAAAAATCACCGTTGTCAATATATCTAACAATAAACAATAGTTCGCTATTATTAATAAAAGAAAGGGCAAATTTTTCCGTAATTAAAAGTTGGGAGCAACAGGAATTTATTTGACTACTCGAATACAGTTATAGTACTCAAGTACTGACTTATTATCATGGGACTGTCATGAGACACATTTCACACATGCATATGTAACATAGTAGTACATATAGGATACACTGAACAGTGTTTTCGCATGTCATAGCAAACAAGTAAACTATCGTAACATTGTGTACATTTAGATAACGTGTGTAAATCATGAATGCGTGCATAAAATACGACATTGTCTGTTGTTAACATTGAACATATCGTAATTATCATTATTTGAAGAAAGTCATGTGATCACATGCGGCTGAGACGAAGGTAGTAAATGAGGAAGAACGATCTTAACTGTGGAACAAATGTTCAGCAAAACGAAAAACTAAGTTGGTATGAACCAGCGACACTTTTTTTGATAACGAACGTTTAAATGACTGCACATGTGTAAATAATATTCTTACTGTGACTCGCATTTTCTTTCTTTTGAGATATTTTTAAGTGAATTAGTCGGCGAAAATATTCGTTGAAACAAGGCCATATCACTCTTCACGTGATACCGTATGTTATGAATGTGAACAACTCTCTCATTGGGCAATAGTCGATGATACAGGCTCACTTATTGGTCTTAGATAAGTATTAAGTTGAAAAGGGAGAGGGCGAATCATTAAGTTGGACAATAATTAGCCGATTCTCGTGTCTTGTTTATATAGATAACACATCCATGCGTAGTCAAAAACATGACCTGGTCTTAGATTAAAAGACACGTACATCCCTTACAGAGACTGTTATCCCCCATAAAGACATAAGCTGTCAAATGCTATTAAACATATATAATTATAATGGGAACATCAACAGGTAACCAGGCAACTCATTGTTAGAATATAGGGCCTACCATCAAGGCAAGGGACATAATTTGCTAACAACGCCGTTCTGTTCAGGAGTGCTGTTTTTCCAGAGAACCCTAGGATTGTTGCCGGAGCTACGGAGTTCGTGCATTGTGCAATACTCTCGGCACTTAGTGTTCCATTTCTGCGGAGAGGGACCGAGCCATATTGGATAAAATCCGGTGCAATGAAGTCAATCCTTCGGCT
The DNA here is from genome assembly GCA_020796225.1 of Arion vulgaris. Classification (NCBI taxonomy): domain Eukaryota; kingdom Metazoa; phylum Mollusca; class Gastropoda; order Stylommatophora; family Arionidae; genus Arion; species Arion vulgaris. The sequence goes on from CM036767.1 coordinate 29,411,641, forward strand.
TAAAAAAACATAATTTGCTAGAAATCCATTGCAACGAAACATCGATGTGGAGAAGCTACAAGCTGACGATGAAAGTAATACGAAGCAAACATTCAGAATCAGGACTGTTTGATTCCTGGCATGTTTGCTAGCGTATTTCCTCCATGTTTGGTCGGGTATTTTCCGGTTTCGTTTGCCGAGCTATTGAGTTAGTGCTTGAGCAACGCTGTGAGCTACGAATGTCACATGGGATGCTTTTTACTGTGTCAACCGTGCGTTTGTTGTGATTGTGGATATTCAGAAAATGGCGGACAGCGATTATGACGAACCAACTCAAATTGCCGTATGCAGTGTTTTGCGTGTGCAGAAAGCTGAATTTTGTCGTGATTGATGTTCCCTTCGACATGAATTGCAATTCAAGTGATGAACAGTTTTGTGTTGACACTTTAGCGACGGCCATATGCATTAATGCGGTGCTGGTTGCTTTTTGTAGCGGTACGGCTGTTTCATTTTGGAATTAGTTCACGACACAAGAGACAGATTGTGTTCCATGATTGAACTTGGACTCTTCAACCACTTCCGCACACACTCAACACCATCATCATCAGGTGCCGTGCCGGCTGGCGTAGGCGATCATGGATCTCCCACAAATCTCTGTCATTGGTGTTTGCTATCAACTCAGATGTTGACACTCTACCGTGTCATGAAGTCAGGCCATCCAACATGTTCTCTCTGGCTTCCCCTGTCTCGTCTACCCTCAATTTTACCGGTTGTCACGGTGTGTTCTAAACCTCCCATCCTCATCACATGCCTGAAAAATGATGACTGCCTCTTTCTTATATTGATGATGAGCTTTCTCTGTTTCTTGATCTCATTCAACACCTCAACATTAGTAATTTTAATAGTCCATGGGATTCTCATCGTTCTTATATAAAACCACATTTCTGTGGCCCTCAGAGATTTTTCGATCTGTGTGTTCATTGTCCATGACTCTCATCCGTATGTCAGTATTGGTTCTATGTAGCACCGAGTAACTCGCATTCTGATCGGGATTGACAAGGACTTGTTGCAGAACTGCACACACTAGAGAGGTGAAACAACACGTCTGAGGATATTGTCATCATCACTTGCAATGGATGGATATTATGTCAAAGTAATGAACGTCTAGTGTGCATGGATTCTTATATCAGAAGCAATGAGCGCTTAGTGTGATGTAATTCTTATGTCAGAACTAATGAGCGTCAGCGTATAGTGTGTTATGATTCTTATATCAGAAGTAATGAACGTCTAGTGTGTTGTGATTCTAATATCAGAAGTAATGAACGTCTAGTGTGCTGTAATTCTTATGTCAAAACTAATGAGCGTCTAGTGTGATGTAATTCTTATATCAGAAGAAATGAACGTCTAGTGTGCTGTGATTCTTATGTCAAAAGTAATGAGCGTCTAGTGTGCTGTGACTGGTATGTCAGAAGTAATGAGCGTCTAGTGTGCTGTGACTGGTATGTCAGAAGTAATGAGCGTCTAGTGTGCTGAGATTCTTATTGTCAGAAGTAAAGTGCGTCTAATTTATTATGGTCCATTTGTCTTACTCAAAATTAATAAGCATTTTATTAACTGTGGTTCTGTGTCTTAATATCAGAAGTAGTTCTGTGTCTTAATGTCAGAAGTAGTTCTGTGTCTTAATATCAGAAGTAGTTATGTGTCTTAATATCAGAAGTAGTTCTGTGTCTTAATATCAGAAGTAGTTCTGTGTCTTAATATCAGAAGTAGTTCTGTGTCTTAATATCAGAAGTAGTTATGTGTCTTAATGTCAGAAGTAGTTCTGTGTCTTAATGTCAGAAGTAGTTATGTGTCTTAATGTCAGAAGTAGTTCTGTGTCTTAATGTCAGAAGTAGTTCAGTCGTCCTAAAACAGTGACTGTGCGCTGAATTTAAATATGAAACGCATAAAGGTTAATCTCCGTAATATGCTCAACTGGATACTGGAAATCGGGATTTCTGAGTTTGGAGAATGTTATGTTATGCGATCGACGTCATGGCACATTGAGCATTCCCATTCGTGCTCTGTCCTCCGCTGCATCAGCCATCCCATAGTCCATTTGTTCACCGTACCCATGAGAAATTGATTATTATATCTTCTCTCTCTACCACGAAGACGACACTGTCTGGCATGTCTAAACTTAACTTAATTAATTCTCGCACTCGTTCTAGTGCCTGAAACTCGCCCATACCACATAAATGAGAGCGTACCGCATTGATGACATCGGCTCTGTCCATACTTCTGCGCGTTTGAGTCGGGACATTGTTTACAATAAAGTTAACACGTTCGTTACCCTGCACTCCAGCATGTCCAGGTGTGTATAGTCAAGTTATTTTCTTGAGATGTGATCCCCGGATGCTTTCAATCCATTCCACGCGCAGACTTCCAGATTCAACTATTTGAAACATATTCATCGAGTCTGATATGATAATCTTATGGGTTACCTGTTGCTCAACTGGAGTTTGGAGAATGTTTGGAATCGTCTCAGGATCTACTAGAAACTGAGCACACGTGGAGATTCCCTGAATGCACGGAAGAAAATTCTAGCCAGTTTTACGTACTTGAAGACAGTTTTTTTGGGCCCAGAAATGTTTAGATTTTTTGCAGTGAACCACCTGTGAAACTGAATTTTAAATTAAATTAGCTAGAATCAGCAGGAACCATACGTGCACACGACTACACTAACTCCTTCAAAGACTGTATATGTTCGTTAACACTTTCAACTACACTAAAATGTTAATGAGCTAAATCTTTGGCTGTTGTATACATAACTGGTAAACATATTCCAGATGTTGCATCTTTACTTAATAAGAAATATTGGTGGGTGTGTGGGTATGTATGCTTGAGTGCGGGTGTAAAGAAACTAGACACACAAAAAACTTTGTATAATGCTGAAGTATTACCTTCAAATGTAACACATGTGTTTATAAGCGTTGTTTCTAGTAGGAAATACGGTTAGTGCTTACTTTGGTGAGAAAAGATGAGCAATCATTTAAAACGAGACTAGCTGTAAGTCCTAAAGCTAAGTGATTATTGTATTAGACTGTTTAGAAAAAATTAATACAATGGGAAACTCGGGGAACTCAAATGAGCCCACATAATTGAAGACATCTCATGGAACCACTAAATCAAAGATTGCCTGCAAAGATTATTGACTCCCATATTGTTTTGGTCTCGTGCTGTTGTACATTACATAAACACTACAAGCAATTTCTTCATACCGCTCTATTTTGTGAAACGTTCAATCTCTTCGGTGAAACTGAGTCCGATATTTCTCACCTCTCTCAGTTCATTTCAGTAGAGCGTCATTTCTTTCTTGAACCTTGCTAATACCACCACTATGATGTCTTATTTTCAATGTTGTCCTCTTCAATGTCTGCTTTGGGATTATTTGATCATTTTCACTCAAAGTGTGTCCAACATATCTCAATCTTTTTTTTTTTATAACAGTTGTAACTAGTGGTTGATCAGGTAATTTCATAAACTTTCGTGAATAATTCACGAGTTACCACGAATAATCTACTGAAAATATAGCTTGAGGCTCTGTTTAGGATTGCCTGGGGTAGCTTAAAAATAAAGCTACTTTGTTTTTGTTCTTTGCAAAAATTTAATCACTTCATGTTTCAGTATTTCGGCTTTTATACAAAGTTTTACTGCAGTCTTCCCGTGTATCAATGATAATAATATAGCCCATTTTGCTGCAACTATTTGTCGCATTGTCGATTTATTGACCGTCGTCTAGTATTTGTATTGATCTTCTTTCCTTTGAATGATGGTCTTTTGACTGAAAAATCATTGTCACATGTTTTTGTGCTTTGTGAAACTATCTTGGCCGTACTTCCTTATTAGATTTATTTTATGTGGGGATTAAACAATCTTAAGATGAGAAACGTTTTTTTGTTTTCAATCTAAGAAAAGTTCCATTTTTTATGTCAGAGTTATTATTGTCATATAAATAAGGGGCGGGGAGAGAGAGAGAGAGAGAGAGAGAGAGAGAGAGAGAGCGACTTCATGCACATAATTAATTCAATTATAATTGTTACTTAATAATAACATGTTTCAAAGTTCATATGTAGGGTTCCAACTTCAGTGCAACGGGTCACCCCATAATTGCTCCGTTCCTGTGTCAACGAAAATCCCACGAAATGCTAACATTGTGCTCCCCCTTCCCCAGTCCATTTGCATCCATTTAGCTTCTGCTCTGCAAAAAAAAAAAATGCTTCTGTTCTGCAACAGCTTGATATTAAAGAAAGTTGGCTAACATAAACATAAGAACAAGGATAATTAAATATTTTTGACAAATCAAACGATATGAGTGCATAGAGAAGATAATTCTGGAGGGAATGGTGCCTGGAAGAATAATAATAGGAAGATCTAGAAGACAATGGATGCAGTATGTCATTGACAATCTGAAAATGACTGCTGCTGACACCGGTCAACTTGCATAGAATAGAATGTTTTTCAGGAATGCTGTTATGGCTAAGTTCGGGAAGGGGCAAGCTATGACATCAAGTGTTTTGGGATGAATTTATCAGGAATCCGACAAACGCGATTGCTATCCAGGGGGCGACATAAGTAGCGAAATCAAAATCACACTTAAAGGTTATTTAAAAGAAAAAACATTTCTTCTTCTTCTTCTTCTTCTTCTTCGAACGCTCCATATCGATTACTTGTTAGCTACTCTTTGTGATTTGTATGTGATCCAAGTCTAAGAGCGACTGTACATTGTGTCAGTTATGCGCCTACAAGTAGTCCAGCACATCCGATTTCTGAGACACTTTTTATTTACTAGGATAGCTTCCCTAGATCCCAACCTCAGTCACCTCTTACGACATACCTTGTAGTTCGCAGTATTACTATTCTGTGCTCCCCTTGAGAGGCCCGGCAACACACGGGCGGAAAAAACATTTAAGGTGCGGCATTTCGAAAACTTGCATCATACTGAGAAAATATACCGCACGGTCCTGCCATCATCATTGTATTTCGGTGAATAACCATGTTTTTGCCTATCTCTATATTACACAGGAAGATCTCATCAGTAGATCACGAATTCAGTAGCATCATTGAGGGTCCGCTGTGTAATTTGGAAAAATCATGAAATATTTGTAGAACTTTATTTTAATTTATTTAATGAATTTTGCTCGGGCAGCAACTTTGCTGCCTACTTTTATCGAATTTTAACTGTCAGGGGTTCTTTTACATGCTCAACTTGATCATAATTTTCATCGTCCGTTTCCGATTAGATTAGGACCTCTATATCACCTACATTGAGATCAGGGATCACTTGAAAAAAATATTCCAATCGCTCCAAGAGGGAATAACCTGAGCACCTTTTGAGCGAAGTTTCTTGAGTGTGGAAAGACACTGGAACGATTCTCATCATCAAGGTGCGTATCCTTTATAGGACGTTGCTCTCTTTGCAGCGCATCTGAAATTCCCTCTGTCTCTAGCCAGTTCACCCACTTCGCCGATGATCATATATATGGTTTCTTTAATATCTTGTAGCCATCTTCCTCTTGGTCTGTCTCTGCGTCCTGGGACCCTGCCTTCTAATATTGTTTTCTCCAGGCCAGCTTGATGTGACCAAAGTATCTAATTTTCTGTATAGCATATTGTTTATCAGCCATTTGTCTTTAACATTCAGTTCTTTCAGGACATCAGTGTTCTTCCTTCTTTTTCTGTCATATTCGTAGAATATTTATTAAGCATTTCATTTCGAAGGACTGGATTTTCGTTCTTCTTTGTGTAATGGTCCATTTGTAATGGAACGATTCTGCAGTCTTATAAATGCGAGAATTAAATTTCTTAAATCATCTCCAAGACATAATCATGAGGAACTTTATGACATGTAATGGTTATAAGATTTAGCTTTCTTGACAAAAATTACCATCAAATTAAATGAGTTAAGTTTCGAATTACAATGGAAAGATACGAGAAATCTCAGGCATTATAAGTTCAATAAGTGCGTTTCAAAAGAAATGGAAACTTTGAATTGAACATTTCAAACAAGAAATCACTTTCTCAACTAAGTAAGTTAGAAATCTATTGCTGAATCTATGAGTGGTGGCGTATATGATTTTTTTGTTAAACATCTTGAACTTTTTACTGTTCAATTTGTTAAGATATTTAGTCAAATTTCAACACTTGAACCAATTAGAATGTTATTCAATAACCTGTTCGCTTCTGTTGATGCAAGTGAACATGAAAGTAATGTCTGTGGAGTTTCGAAAATGTAATCTTGATGAGTTATAAATCTTGAATTTGCAAGAAGACACATTTGTAAAATTCTCTCGTGGCAAAAATTGACAATTTCTGGACTTAAGTGAACAAGAATAAATATTCAATGTTTAATAGCGTTGCTGTGAAAATATATTCGTGCTTTGGTTCAACAAATATATTCGCGCTTTGATCAACAAATATATTCGTGCTTTGGTTCAACAAATATATTCGCGCTTTGATCAACAAATATATTCGTGCTTTGGTTCAACAAATATATTCGCGCTTTGATCAACAAATATATTCGCGTTTTGGTTCAACAAATATATTCGTGCTTTGGTTCAACAAATATATTCGTGCTTTGGTTCAACAAATATATTCGCGCTTTAGTTCAACAAATATATTCGCGCTTTGGTTCAACAAATATATTCGCGCTTTAGTTCAACAAATATATTCGTGCTTTGATCAACAAATATATTCGTGCTTTGATCAACAAATATATTCACGCTTTAGTTCAACAAATATATTCGTGCTTTGATCAACAAATATATTCGCGCTTTAGTTCAACAAATATATTCGCGCTTTAGTTCAACAAATATATTCGCGCTTTGGTTCAACAAATATATTCGCGCTTTGGTTCAACAAATATATTCGCGCTTTGATCAACAAATATATTCGAGCTTTAGTTCAACAAATATATTCGCGCTTTAGTTCAACAAATATATTCGTGCTTTGATCAACAAATATATTCGTGCTTTGATCAACAAATATATTCGCGCTTTGGTTCAACAAATATATTCGCGCTTTGATCAACAAATATATTCGCGCTTTAGTTCAACAAATATATTCGCGCTTTAGTTCAACAAATATATTCGTGCTTTGATCAACAAATATATTCGTGCTTTGATCAACAAATATATTCGCGCTTTGGTTCAACAAATATATTCGTGCTTTGATCAACAAATATATTCGCGCTTTAGTTCAACAAATATATTCGTGCTTTGATCAACAAATATATTCGTGCTTTGATCAACAAATATATTCGCGCTTTAGTTCAACAAATATATTCGTGCTTTGACCAACAAATATATTCGCGCTTTGGTTCAACAAATATATTCGTGCTTTGATCAACAAATATATTCGCGCTTTAGTTCAACAAATATATTCGCGCTTTAGTTCAACAAATATATTCGTGCTTTGATCAACAAATATATTCGTGCTTTGATCAACAAATATATTCGCGCTTTGGTTCAACAAATATATTCGTGCTTTGATCAACAAATATATTCGCGCTTTGGTTCAACAAATATATTCGTGCTTTGATCAACAAATATATTCGTGCTTTGATCAACAAATATATTCGCGCTTTAGTTCAACAAATATATTCGTGCTTTGACCAACAAATATATTCGCGCTTTAGTTCAACAAATATATTCGCGCTTTAGTTCAACAAATATATTCGCTCTTTGATCAACAAATATATTCGTGCTTTTATCAACAAATATATTCACGCTTTAGTTCAACAAATATATTCGTGCTTTGATCAACAAATATATTCGCTCTTTAGTTCAACAAATATATTCGCGCTTTGGTTCAACAAATATATTCGCGCTTTAGTTCAACAAATATATTCGTGCTTTGATCAACAAATATATTCGCGCTTTGATCAACAAATATATTCGCGCTTTAGTTCAATTAATATATTCGCGCTTTAGTTCAACAAATATATTAGCGCTTTGGTTCAACAAATATATTCGCGCTTTGGTTCAACAAATATATTCACGCTTTAGTTCAACAAATATATTCGCGCTTTGATCAACAAATATATTCGCTTAGGTTTAACAAATATATTCGCGCTTTGGTTCAACAAATATATTTGCGCTTTGGTTCAACAAATATATTCGTGCTTTGATCAACAAATATATTCGCGCTTTAGTTCAACAAATATATTCGTGCTTTGATCAACAAATATATTCGTGCTTTGATCAACAAATATATTCGCGCTTTAGTTCAACAAATATATTCGTGCTTTGACCAACAAATATATTCGCGCTTTGGTTCAACAAATATATTCGTGCTTTGATCAACAAATATATTCGCGCTTTAGTTCAACAAATATATTCGCGCTTTAGTTCAACAAATATATTCGTGCTTTGATCAACAAATATATTCGTGCTTTGATCAACAAATATATTCGTGCTTTGATCAACAAATATATTCGCGCTTTGGTTCAACAAATATATTCGTGCTTTGATCAACAAATATATTCGTGCTTTGATCAACAAATATATTCGCGCTTTAGTTCAACAAATATATTCGTGCTTTGACCAACAAATATATTCGCGCTTTAGTTCAACAAATATATTCGCGCTTTAGTTCAACAAATATATTCGCTCTTTGATCAACAAATATATTCGTGCTTTTATCAACAAATATATTCACGCTTTAGTTCAACAAATATATTCGTGCTTTGATCAACAAATATATTCGCTCTTTAGTTCAACAAATATATTCGCGCTTTGGTTCAACAAATATATTCGCGCTTTAGTTCAACAAATATATTCGTGCTTTGATCAACAAATATATTCGCGCTTTGATCAACAAATATATTCGCGCTTTAGTTCAATTAATATATTCGCGCTTTAGTTCAACAAATATATTAGCGCTTTGGTTCAACAAATATATTCGCGCTTTGGTTCAACAAATATATTCACGCTTTAGTTCAACAAATATATTCGCGCTTTGATCAACAAATATATTCGCTTAGGTTTAACAAATATATTCGCGCTTTGGTTCAACAAATATTTGGCTTTGGTTCAACAAATATATTCGTGCTTTGATCAACAGATATATTCGTGCTTTGATCAACAAATATATTCACGCTTTAGTTCAACAAATATATTCGTGCTTTGATCAACAAATATATTCGCGCTTTAGTTCAACAAATATATTCGAGCTTTGGTTCAACAAATATATTCGCGCTTTAGTTCAACAAATATATTCGTGCTTTGATCAATAAATATATTCGCGCTTTAGTTCAACAAATATAATTGTGCTTTGATCAACAAATATATTCGTGCTTTGATCAACTAATATATTCGCGCTTTAGTTCAACAAATATATTCTGCTTTAGTTCAACAAATATATTCGTGCTTTGATCAACAAATATATTCGCGCTTTGATCAACAAATATATTCGCGCTTTGATCAACAAATATATTCGTGCTTTGGTTTAACAAATATATTCGCGCTTTGGTTCAACAAATATATTTGCGCTTTGGTTCAACAAATATATTCGTGCTTTGATCAACAAATATATTCGCGCTTTAGTTCAACAAATATATTCGCTTTAGTTCAACAAATATATTCGTGCTTTGATCAAAAAATATATTCGTGCTTTGATCAACAAATATATTCGCGCTTTGGTTTAACAAATATATTCGCGCTTTAGTTCAACAAATATATTCGCGCTTTGATCAACAAATATATTCGCGCTTTAGTTCAACAAATATATTCGCGCTTTGATCAACAAATATATTCGCGCTTTGGTTCAACAAATATATTCGCGCTTTGGTTCAACAAATATATTCGCGCCTTGGTTTAACAAGTCTCGTTTTCATCTATGAACATCATCAAAATAGAATTGATCCTGCCTGACAGACTCAAACATAGATGATGTATTAAAAGTAGCCTGTTTCAGTTGTATATACAAATTTCCTATACTTGTATAACATAAATGCAGTGTCATATTTCATACTAAGTTAAATGTAAATATAATAGTGTTTTTTTAAAAATTGAAGTTAGATTAATTTAGTTAATTAAGTTAATTAATTAATTATAAGATTAAGTTTCATATGTTAATAATATGTTTTAATATTACTATTAAAACACCTCTATTACTATTAATATACCTCTATTACTATTAAAACACCTCTATTACTATTAAACACTCTATTACTATTAATATACCTCTATTACTATTAAAACACCTCTATTACTATTAATATATCTCTATTACTATTAATATAATCAAAAGGATAAGGCAAGAAAAGAATATACAGAACTAAACAAAATGGTAAAAAGAAGTGCTAGAACAGACAAGAGAAAATTTATGGAAAAGACAGCAGAAATAGCAGAAAAGGCTGCTAAAGTACATGATCTGCACGCACTGTACAAGATTACCAAACAATTATGCGGAGGTAAAAGACACAACCACAACATGCCAGTCAGAAACAGTCTAGGACAACTGTTGACAACAGAGCAGGAGCAGGATATGAGATGGACATCCCACTTTGAAGATGTGCTAAACAGACCTGATCCTGAACATCCACCGGATATTCCACCGGCCGCACAGGACATTGATATCAACCTCAAATTGCCAGAAAAGCAAGAAATAGTAAAAGCTATTGGATCCCTGAGAAACAACAAAGCACCGGGAAATGATGAAATGACAGCAGAGTTTTTCAAGATCGATCCCATCTTAGCTGCAAACATATTAGAGCCACTGTTTGCAGATATCTGGGAGAAAGAAGAATTGCCTAAGGATTGGACTAGGGGTACTGTAGTGAAAATCCCCAAGAAAGGAGATCAGATTGCAATAACTGGAGAGGAATCACGTTGCTTTCAATCCCAAGTAAGATATTCTGCAAAATTATCATATTGCGAATACAAGAAGCAATAGATAAGTGTCTACGAATGGAGCAAGCAGGATTTATGAAAGGAAGAGGAACAAATGAACATATATTTACCCTGCGTAACATTTTAGAACAATGTAGCGAGTGGCAAAGGACTATATACATCAACTTCATAGATTTTGAAAAGGCATTCGACAGCGTCCACAGAGACAGCCTATGGAAGATACTAAGACAATACGGCGTACCGCAGAAGCTTGTCAACATCATAGCCCTCTTCTATAAAGATTTCTCCTGCAACCTAAAGAATTCCAACAAAACATTCCCAGTAAAATCTGGTGTAAGACAGGGATGCGTAATGTCCTCTCTTTGTTTAGTATTACAATTGACTGGGTGCTAAAAATGCCATAAAACAACAAGCACCAAGAGGAATAAGATGGACCCCTTTAGATATGCTTGAGGACCAGGACTTTGCAGATGATATAGCCCTGGTGTCACACACATATGAACATATACAAGAGAAAAGTATAATACTTCACAGCACGGCAAAGACAGTAGGCCTCAAAACAAACACAGGAAAAACAAAAATTATGACAAACAGTGAAATCCAACAACCAGTAATGTTAGAAAATGAAACACTGGAAAGGGTTGAGCAGTTTACATATCTTGGTAGCGTACTGACACTAAATGGTGGCACAGAGGAAGATATAAAATCACATCTAAGTAAGGCCAGAACCGCTTTTGCCAGAATGAAACCAGTATGGAAGTCCAAAATCTACAATAGGACCACAAAGCTTAAACTCTATAAAAGCATTGTTTTGCCAGTTTTGCTCTACGGATCGGAGTGTTGGAGGATGACCAAAGGAGATACTAGCAGGCTGTCAGTTTTCCACCACTCTTGTCTTCGCAGAATCGTGGGAATCGTTTGGCCAGTAAAAATATCCAATAACCAACTACTCCAAGATACAAGACAAGAGGCAATGAATGACATACTCAAAAAGAGAAGATGGAAATGGCTCGGACATGTTATGAGAATGAGACAAGAAATGCCTGCAAGGATAGCCCTCACTTGGACACCAGAGGGAAAGAGAAAGAAAGGCAGACCACGGACAACATGGAGGCGCATGATGGAAGAGGAACTGGACACCGCATCTCTGACGTGGGGCTCTGCGCTGAAGGTTGCACGGGACAGGAGAGCATGGAAAGTCCTTTCTAAAGCCCCATGTGTCACTAGACATGACGGGATTAAGTAAGTAAGTACTATTAATATACCTTTATTACTATTAAAACACCTCTTATTCGTATTATTATTGCAATCACCTCATGACGTCCGCGACTCCCCAGCTATCAGTCAAATGCGATGAGTATACAAAAACGTTGAACAGCACTTCTGTAATACCTTGGATTCTCCGAAAGAAATTAATTCTTATTTTTCCTGATTGTTAGCCTATGGAAATCGTGGCATATCCTTTACATAACGTAGCCATCAACAACAGTAAACGAGGTCGTCGATTTTCTAGGCACCACTATAACGTTCAGTAGTTTGCTATTGCTTTCTGAACGGTGAGGTCTATTTTTATCTTTTGTAAGAATCCAAGAACACTAATTTGCTTCCAAACTTGTCCACCGTGTAGTTTGAACCAGGAACGCTTGGATTATAATCAAGTTCACTACCGCTTAACCTTTTTTTTACCCCGATCCAGAAGCACTTGAGCTTTTCAGCTCTTCGGCTCGGTGCCATGGACATCGTAACCCTTCGGTTCGGTGTCACGAACACCGTAAATCTGGGAATCTGTGGCTTTTCTGCCATCCCGCGGAATTGAACCCGCACACACAGAGGAATAGTCACCCGTAGTCCAACGCGCTACGAACACGCTGGGCAGACGGGCTCCGCTTAACCTAAAGACGCTCACTGTTAGCCTATACGTTTGACATTTAAAAAAAAGGCCCGTCCTTAGATTGAAAGGGGCATATCTCGGCCTAATTCTCTACTTAGTAAAACACACAAGCCATTTGATCTGTTGTTTCTTATTATTGCTCAACCCTAGTATTTATGTCACTCGTTTTCTTATGTCGCTTCTTCTGATTGTGTCTCTTCTTGATATGTTTAGTAGGCACTTCATCTATGTTGTTTGAATCTTCTTTTATCTTTTGCCGTCAATGTCAACGTTTGGCACTGGTAGCTTAATGTCAACAGGACAATTGTATTTGAATATCGCTCTTATTTTATTGATAATTACATGTTTGTTCTTCAGTATTATTGACAATTGTCATATAGTTTGGTTTGCGTTTTAACATATGTATGGTCAATTTCTGCCTTTATTTTTCCGTTTGATGAGATTATAGTTCCTAGTCATTTGTTTTTCTCATGGCCCCCGGCAACATAAGGACGACTAGCTCAGACGTGAAAACCCAATTCCCTGTGTAATGGAGGCTGACTTTTATTATTTTGTTATAGACCACTGTGAAGTTTTAGGTAATTTTACACAATTCTATGAGTCCATGGTTATTTATTGATTTAAAATGTTAATAATACTGATATTTCTTATTGATACATTTAATTTGTAATATAATATAAACTTCTTTTAGTATGTTGTGTTGTTTTTAAAATGAATTCGTTTTTATCTAACAATTTTAGAATTATGATACGAATTGGCAAAGCAACATCAGCTTTTAAAAGTCTAAATAAAATATGCAACTGCAAGTTATATAGTATTAAAACTAAATTACGAGTTTTCAATTCAAATGTTGTATCAATCCTAACATATGCCAGCGAGAGTTGGAAAATGACTAAAGATATAGAAAGCAAGTTGAATGCATTTGAAAATAGATGTCTGCGAAAAATAATGAATATAAAATGGAACGAATTCAGGAGAAGTGATGAAATCAGAGACATGTCTGGTCAACCACTAGTGACAACTGTTATAAGAAAGATAAGATGGAGATGTGTTGGGCACACCTTGAGGAGTAATGATCAACGAATATCAAAGCAGGCATTGAAGTGGGATGCAAAGGGTTCAAGAAAGAGAGGTCGACCTAATGAGACCCTGAAGCGAACTTTGCTGAGAGAGGCAGGAAATATCGGTCTCAATTCCATGGAGGAGATTGAGCGAATTGCCCAGGATAGAGCGGTATGGAGAAATTACTTGTAGGCCCTATGTAACGTATAACGGTACGAGAGGAATTATTATTATTATTGAAATACGAGGGCACGCTACGGCTGTGGTCGTATTTCCTAGAATTTTTACCTGAGCTCGCAGGTTTTCTGTCATCGGAGGTCACGGTTTGCTGTAATTGTTGGTTTTCTAAACATATCTTGATTGTTTGTTCTGTTATAGCGATGACCATACTTTTTGTCTTCTCGGTGTTAAGTTTGAAGAAGATTACTCTTTTCTTCTTTTTTCTAAATCCTGATTCCTCTCCATCGTCAGGATAAGAAAATATTGTTGGAACGGGCTTTTATGTGCACTTCATACATGGTGTCTTTCACTGCTTCTGTTATTCCTGGTGTCTACTTTTTACATGGACGGCCTTTTGCTTTGTATCCACTATATTGGAGTAGCATTTCAATTTGAGACGCACTGTGCTTATGTAGTTGAACCATTTAATTTGTTGTTTCTTGACGTTCAGTATTGATACTGGACCCACTTTTTTCTGATATCTTCATTTCTAACCCGGTCTCTGCTTGATAATCCAAGCACTTTTTATTCTGTCGTTTGATGTCAACGTCCAGGTTTGGCACTGCTAGCATAATATTGGGAGAGAAATTGTGTTGAACAATGGTCTTTTAGTGTTCATAGTAACATGGTTGTATTTCAAAATTGGCGCTATTTGTCCTCTGATTTGATTAGCTTTATTACATCTATGTTGGATTTCGTTAGTTACGTTATTCTTCCATTTGTTTAAAAATATTTCTATAGGTATGTCAAGTCTTTGACTTGTTTTAATAGATGTTTATCGATGAAGATAGTGGTATCGTTTCCTCTCTAGCGAATGCCATTACTTTGGTTTTTGTCGATGTTTATTCTCATACTGTACTCATTGCATGTTAACTGGAGTCTGTTAATGTGTTGCTGTAACTGTTCCTCTGTTGTTGATATGATTGCCTGCATGTCGGCATTAAACAATTCGGTGATTACTCAACTTGTGTAAATCCTCACAAAATCTGTGTCTGCAATCTTACGTGCATTAAAAGTGTGCATTGCTTTTGTTTCGTTTACTTGATGCTGTTTGATGACATTTTTATGTTACTGAGAACTAAGTATTTAAAAATACAAAACGGGAAAAAATAAGTGTGATAAACGAAAGCTATTACGTCAATGGCAACAGAAACTGAACTTAATACATATTACGAAATCTGATTAGTCATACTTTGTCTGCTGGGCACGTGCAGTTGTGGAGATAAATCTTTCGCTTTGTCTCATGCTGTTGCATGCATTCTGATTGAAGTAGTTGATACATAAACATCGTGACGTATGCTGCAATCTGGGGTGTATTCAAGTATCTGCTGTTAGACAAGCCAACGAGATGATACAGGCGGTCTTCGCTTTTCGACGTTCCCATTATCCCATGTTTTTAATTACAAGCATAACCCATGCATTCGACTCACTACTCTCTGTTTCGACCTACTTCGTCATGCTACCATGATCTTAAGGCGCTTTACAGTACATTTGTAACTCTCCCTTCTTCCCTTGTGTTTTTTTCATTCCGGTTGGGGCATAGGCCCTCAACCAACTCATACCAAGTCTTCATATCATTAGCTATATCTTGCAGCTCCCACCAGCTCTTTCGAATATCATTAATCTCTGCCTCCAAATCTGTTTTACATGTATTTCTAGGCTCATCTTTCGCTTACCCTGAGGGTTCCAGGAAAGGCAATATATATGTATAGTTAGAGTAATACTTTTGCTCCATTTAGTGTACTTTTGTATATATGTAAGAAAGGGAAGGGGGTGTCTCTGTGACAAAACGGTTAAGCGATTATTTTGCGTTCTGAAGGTTGAGGGTTCGAATACGGATGACGTCACGTTAGTTGTCAGTGCATTGTTCTCGGAGATCCCTATCCCAAAATTCGTGAACACATTAAGGTTTAATTTGTACGAAATCTACTGGATAGATAACAGCAATTTTGTGCAGGCAGTCTTATATATCTCACAACATTACGAATTCATGTTTAACTAAGTGGTAGGAAGCTTGGTTGATGCAAAAACGTTTTTGTTATATAAGTTTTGCATACGCACAACAAAATGATAATCAAAGTTTAGAATTTACAGTAATATACAAAATGGTGGAGAAATGTTTGCAAAGGCGTATCCATATTAATTAATTAATAATTCCTCTCGTACCGTTATACGTTACATAGGGTCTGCAAGTAATTTCTCCATACCACTCTATCCTGGGCAATTCGTTCAATCTCCTCCATGGAACTGAGACCGATATTTCCTGCCTCTCTCAGCAGAGTTCGTTTCAGGGTCTCCTTAGGTCATCCTCTCTTTCTTGAACCCTTTGCATCCCACTTCAATGCCTGCTTTGATATTTGTTGATCATTTCTCCTCAAGGTGTGCCCAACATATCTCCATCTTCTCTTTCTTATCTTTATGACAGTTGTCACTAGTGGTTGACCAGACATTTCTCTGACTTCATCACTTCTCCTGAATTAGTTCCATTTTATATTCATTATTGTTCGCAAACATCTATTTTCAAATGCATTCAACTTGCTTTCTATATCTCTAGTCATTTTCCAACTCTCGCTGGCATGTTAGGATTGATACAACATTTTAATTGAAAATTCGTAATTTGGTTTTAATACTATATAACTTGCAGTTCTATATTTTGTTTAGACTTTTAAAAGCTGCGGCGGGCAGTTTGGAAGCAAATTTGTTTCCGTGGGATTTTTACGAAGGTAAAAATATACCTCACCGTTCAGAAAGCAATGGCAAACTATTGAACGTATAAGTTGTGCCTAGAAAACCAACATCTCGTTTACTGTGGTTGATGGTTATGTCCTGTAAAGGATATGTCACGATTTTCAATGTTTTGAAATAACAAAGAATAGATGGTAGTAGTTGGGATATACATTAAAAATGCAAAAAGTTCAGACACCGACCTGTAGTTCTAAAATGGAATCTAGGTCTCAAGAGTGATAGGGGAAGACATTGAGAGACATGGAGACGAATTGTAGATAGAGAAAGACAAGAGGTGAGAAAGACCTGCAATGAATTATGCTGACTTGCTCAGTACACACTTTGTTGGAGAAAATTTGTTGATGCCTTATACTTCAACGAGAGTTAAGAGAAGAAGAAGATTTCATGGCATGTGTGGCTTTCATTTGTAGGATGTAGAAAGCACATGGTCGAAATATATGTATTTCTAGTGGTCTGTTCTAGTTATAGTGTCATCAGTCGAAATATATGTACTTTTAGTGGTCTGTTCAAGTTGTAATGCCATCAGTAGAAATATAAGTACTTCTAGTGGTCTGTTCTAGTTATAGTGCCATCAGTCGAAATATATGTGCTTCTAGTGGTCTGTTCTAGTTATAGTGCCATCTGCAGAAATATAAGTATTTCTAGTGGTCTGTTCTAGTTATATTGCCATCAGTCGACATATATGTACTTCTAGTGGTCTGTTCTAGTTATAGTGCCATCTGCAGAAATATAAGTATTTCTAGTGGTCTGTTCTAGTTATAGTGCCATCAGTCGACATATATGTATTTCTAGTGGTCTGTTCTAGTTATAGTGCCATAAGTCGAAATATATGTACTTCTAGTGGTCTGTTCTAGTTATATTGCCATCAGTCGACATATATGTATTTCTAGTGGTCTGTTCTAGTTATAGTGCCATCAGTCGAAATATATGTACTTCTAGTGGTCTGTTCTAGTTATATTGCCATCAGTCGACATATATGTACTTCTAGTGGTCTGTTCTAGTTATAGTGCCATCAGTCGAAATATATGTACTTCTAGTGGTCTGTTCTAGTTATAGTGCCATCAGTCGAAATATATGTACTTCTAGTGGTCTGTTCTAGTTATATTGCCATCAGTCGAAATATATGTACTTCTAGTGGTCTGTTCTAGTTATAGTGCCATCAGTCGAAATATCTCCCGAGTGGTTACTGGGGCCCAAATTTGGGGTGTAAGGGATAGAACCACTGTTACGTACCACGCATGTCGTAAGAGGCGAGTAAGGAGGTTTGTTGAAATCGGATGCATGTGTCCTAAACGTGTAGAAATCTATGCGTTTAGGGGCCTACAAACCAATGTGCAACGTATACACGTTCTTGGCAAAGATCAAACATATCACAAAAAGTGATTAAAACTGGCCGTAAAGAATGAGCGCAAAGAAGAATCGAAATATATGTACTTTTAGTTGTCTGTTCTATTTATAACGCATTCTCTCTAAATAATATACACAGGTTTTAAAGGGTTTTAAAACAGAAGGAATGACCTCATTGCACCGGGTTTTACCCCATATGGCTCGGTCCCTCTCCACAGAAATGGCACGCCACCTGCCGAGAGTATTGCACGAACTCCGTAGCTCCAACAACAATCATATGAGTCTCTGGAAAAAACTGCACTCGTGAACAGAACGGTGTGGTTCGGATTCGAATCCACGACCTTCAACTCACAAGGCAAAGGGTTTAACCACTTAGCTACACAGACCCCTATCAAAAGGTATGTGTCTGATACAGTTATCATGTATATACATCTAATCATGTAAACATTTTCTAACCTTTAAGATTACGTTATCGACACGACTTTTAAATGGCAAGTTTTTGTCAACAGTAATGCCAATATATTTGAGTGTTTGGCTTCCATCAATGTAATTGTTGCACAGTCTGACGACAACTGGAGTAGATATATTCACAATGTGAGTGTTAAGAGAGAATCATGTCGGAGAAGCTGTTGTTGGATTCACATTCGTATCAAACTCTCTGCACCAATCAACAATCATGTCCAGTTTACATTGTAATGCAGATGAAATCTCATTATTCGATATGCTAGAACAGCGGTTCTCAAACTTTGTATTACTGCGGACATCATTTGAAATATATTTTGCTGCCACGGACCCCCATAAGTTTCTATATATGAACATTTTCTAGCGATAGAGTTATTATTACACTACATCAACAGTCAAGCTGGCTCCACTTTTTCAGACAGCGGGAAACTTCAAATAATCTTTCATTTTGTCCTGTCAGACATTTAGACTCCGGTCTGGTCCGGGATTTCGAAGCGGAACTAATTTACCAATGTCTTTATAAATGTTATTAAAATTTTCTTTGTGAAATGCTAAAGATCATAATATTTCTTCAAGCGCCCAATGACCCTCTGTGAGTACCTCGCTGACCCCCAGGGTTCGCAAACCCCAGTTTGTAAAACGCAGGGCTAGAATATCACCCGAACAAGACAGTGTCCTGTCAAGTCTGACTTTCCGTGCGCTGGTGACTCCGACAGTGCATACATTAAACAGGGAAAGATGATCCCTTAAGACGTCTCATTAGGACCTGTTGTCTTGATGCCCATGAACTACAGCGCATTGATAACATTAGTTTAAAAAAAGCGCAATCGCAATCGAATTGACCAATCCTGACTTCAACTGCATATCCATTAATAACTGCATAAGTAAATTGCAAGAAACATTGTTATATGCGTCTTCTAGATCATTGACAGCTGCTGTTGTTTTCTGTTATATGCGTCTTCTAGATCATTGACAGAAGTTGTTGTTTTTTGTTCTATGCGTGTTCTAGATCATTGACAGACGTTGTTGTTTTCTGTTATATGCGTATTCTAGATCATTGACAGCCGCTGTTGTTTTCTGTTATATGCGTCTTCTAGATCATTGACAGAAGTTGTTGTTTTCTGTTATATGCATCTTCTAGATCATTAGCAGCCGCTGTTGTTTTCTGTTATATGCGTCTTCTAGATCATTGACAGCCGCTGTTGTTTTCTGTTATATGCGTCTTCTAGATCATTGACAGCTGTTGTTGTTTTCTGTTATATGCGTCTTCTAGATCATTGACAGCCGTTGTTGTTTTCTGTTATATGCGTCTTCTAGATCATTGACAGCCGTTGTTGTTTTCTGTTATATGCGTCTTCTAGATCATTGACATCCGCTGTTGTTTGCTGTTATATGCGTCTTCTAGATCATTGACAGCCGTTGTTGTTTTCTGTTATATGCGTCTTCTAGATCATTGACAGCCGCTGTTGTTTTCTGTTATATACGTCTTCTAGATCATTGACAGAAGTTGTTGTTTTCTGTTATATGCATCTTCTAGATCATTGGCAGCCGTTGTTGTTTTCTGTTATATGCGTCTTCTAGATCATTGACAGCCGTTGTTGTTTTCTGTTATATGCGTCTTCTAGATCATTGACAGAAGTTGTTGTTTTCTGTTATATGCGTCTTCTAGATCATTGACAGCCGTTGTTGTATTCTGTTATATGCATCTTCTAGATCATTGACAGCTGTTGTTGTTTTCTGTTATATGCGTCTTCTAGATCATTGACAGCTGTTGTTGTTTTCTGTTATATGCGTCTTCTAGATCATTGACAGCTGTTGTTGTTTTCTGTTATATGCGTGTTCTAGATCATTGACAGAAGTTGTTGTTTTCTGTTATATGCGTCTTCTAGATCATTGACAGCTGTTGTTGTTTTCTGTTATATGCATCTTCTAGATCATTGACAGAAGATGTTGTTTTCTGTTATATGCGTCTTCTAGATCATTGACAGCTGTTGTTGTTTTCTGTTATATGCATCTTCTAGATCATTGACAGCTGTTGTTGTTTTCTGTTATATGCGTCTTCTAGATCATTGATAGCTGTTGTTGTTTTCTGTTATATGCGTCTTCTAGATCATTGACAGACGTTGTTGTTTTCTGTTATATGCGTCTTCTAGATCATTGACAGCCGTTGTTGTTTTCTGTTATATGCGTCTTCTAGATCATTGACAGCCGCTGTTGTTTGCTGTTATATGCGTCTTCTAGATCATTGACAGCCGTTGTTGTTTTCTGTTATATGCGTCTTCTAGATCATTGACAGCCGCTGTTGTTTTCTGTTATATACGTCTTCTAGATCATTGACAGAAGTTGTTGTTTTCTGTTATATGCATCTTCTAGATCATTGGCAGCCGTTGTTGTTTTCTGTTATATGCGTCTTCTAGATCGTTGACAGCCGTTGTTGTTTTCTGTTATATGCGTCTTCTAGATCATTGACAGAAGTTGTTGTTTTCTGTTATATGCGTCTTCTAGATCATTGACAGCCGTTGTTGTATTCTGTTATATGCATCTTCTAGATCATTGACAGCTGTTGTTGTTTTCTGTTATATGCGTCTTCTAGATCATTGACAGCTGTTGTTGTTTTCTGTTATATGCGTGTTCTAGATCATTGACAGAAGTTGTTGTTTTCTGTTATATGCGTCTTCTAGATCATTGACAGAAGTTGTTGTTTTCTGTTATATGCGTCTTCTAGATCATTGACAGCTGTTGTTGTTTTCTGTTATATGCATCTTCTAGATCATTGACAGCTGTTGTTGTTTTCTGTTATATGCGTCTTCTAGATCATTGATAGCTGTTGTTGTTTTCTGTTATATGCGTCTTCTAGATCATTGACAGACGTTGTTGTTTTCTGTTATATGCGTCTTCTAGATCATTGACAGCCGTTGTTGTTTTCTGTTATATGCGTCTTCTAGATCATTGACAGCCGCTGTTGTTTTCTGTTATATACGTCTTCTAGATCATTGACAGAAGTTGTTGTTTTCTGTTATATGCATCTTCTAGATCATTGGCAGCCGTTGTTGTTTTCTGTTATATGCGTCTTCTAGATCGTTGACAGCCGTTGTTGTTTTCTGTTATATGCGTCTTCTAGATCATTGACAGAAGTTGTTGTTTTCTGTTATATGCGTCTTCTAGATCATTGACAGCCGTTGTTGTATTCTGTTATATGCGTCTTCTAGATCATTGACAGCTGTTGTTGTTTTCTGTTATATGCGTGTTCTAGATCATTGACAGAAGTTGTTGTTTTCTGTTATATGCGTCTTCTAGATCATTGACAGAAGTTGTTGTTTTCTGTTATATGCGTCTTCTAGATCATTGACAGCTGTTGTTGTTTTCTGTTATATGCATCTTCTAGATCATTGACAGAAGATGTTGTTTTCTGTTATATGCGTCTTCTAGATCATTGACAGCTGTTGTTGTTTTCTGTTATACGCATCTTCTAGATCATTGACAGCTGTTGTTGTTTTCTGTTATATGCGTCTTCTAGATCATTGATAGCTGTTGTTGTTTTCTGTTATATGCGTCTTCTAGATCATTGACAGACGTTGTTGTTTTCTGTTATATGCGTCTTCTAGATCATTGACAGCTGTTGTTGTTTTCTGTTATATGCGTCTTCTAGATCATTGGCAGCTGTTGTTGTTTTCTGTTATATGCGTCTTCTAGATCATTGACAGCCGTTGTTGTTTTCTGTTATATGCGTCTTCTAGATCATTGACAGAAGTTGTTGTTTTCTGTTATATGCGTCTTCTAGATCATTGACAGCCGTTGTTGTTTTCTGTTATATGCGTCTTCTAGATCATTGATAGCTGTTGTTGTTTTCTGTTATATGCGTCTTCTAGATCATTGGCAGCCGCTGTTGTTTTCTGTTATATGCGTCTTCTAGATCATTGACAGCTGTTGTTGTTTTCTGTTATATGCGTCTTCTAGATCATTGGCAGCTGTTGTTGTTTTCTGTTATATGCGTCTTCTAGATCATTGACAGCCGTTGTTGTTTTCCTCACCATTTTCTTCTTCTTATGTTTGCCCGCTTTGAATTCATGCGAAGTCAGGGCGCCTGGTATGACGCTTCTGACTGATTTTTACTTGAAGGCTTGCTTTCCTTATTATCATTTTCCTCACCATACAGATCCGCATCTGAAACCACTCATATGTGGGATATGCACACAGAAAAAACTGCTGCATTGCACCATGTGTCCTTTAATGGGCGATCGCCCGCCGCGAGTAGTGTAAAAAAAAAAGAATATATGTCCCCATTAAATGTAAAACCACACCGGTTATGAAATTTTCAAGCATAAATTATGTAATATATATGTTAGTCAGCACCGACATTTTAACATTAATTTAAGCAACACAATCTGACATTTTCCAGACAGGACAAAATAATTTCTAGTAAACTGGCTGAACTCGGTACATAATTTCAAACTAGCCGGGCCGCATTGACTGCGTTGCTCACCACCCTTTGTATTCATAATTCAGTTTAGCTCAATAGTGGTGAATCTACTACACTAACCAGACTGCAAGAATACCAAGTCAAATGTGGTGTAGCTAGACAAGAACACTATGCTGGTAGCCAAAGAAGAATGCCAAAAGTGTCGTTAGTTTCCACACGTTGACATACGGAGGAGGAGATCGGAGCACCTATGGGTTAATTTGTTCGATGTGCAGTGATGATGATCCGACGACTAAATATTTTCTTAAACATTATTAACACTTTTTATCACTAAATAACCAATGACTATGTTTGTAAAATTGCAGTAAAACTTACGTTATTCTATCAAACATATATACAAGTCAGCCCACTTCACCATTTTTACGACCGTAACGGCTCTAAGGTCGACCCAGACTAAATAAGTTATCAGAAAAAGCATTGGCAAGTAAAGACGGCTGACGTGATGTTGACCACATCGTGTGCCGACTGTCAATGAAAAAACTAGCCTAACACAGCATTACCCAATACACATCTATGCATACAAATATATATACGCACAGGTTTACACTATAAATAGTTAGCATCAAACTTTGGAACATATAGAGTTCTAAGAATCCAATGGAAAGCATAGAAACATGATAAGAAGTAGGACAATATATTAAATCATGTAAAATAATGTTAAATGTGTAAAATAATGTAAATATGTTAAATAATGTAAACTATGTTAAATAATGTAAAATATGTAAAATAATGTAAAATATGTTAAATAATGTAAAATATGTTAAATAATGTAATATCTGTTAAATAATACAATATCTGTTAAATAATACACAATATGTTAAATAATACAATATCTGTTAAATAATACAAAATATGTTAAATAATACAAAATATGTATATAAAGTTGTTCGTTTATCACAGGTGGTGATGATCATTCATATTATCAATTGTAGGTGCTAAAAATAGAATGTGTGTGTGTGCGTAGGAGACTGGCGAGATTAAGTTGAGCAAGGAACGTTTTTAGGCATGGTGGACATCGAATTCTGACCGCACCAGCTGGGAGGTTTAATGCAAGGTCCTTCCTGGCTTGACTTTGCTTTTCTGCTGCACATGTTACTTCTCTTTTAATAGAAGTCTAATGCTACGATGAACTGTCGTGAGCAGCGGCTACCCAGGTGTTAAAATTTATGTAATGCACTTTAAGTGAGTTATTTTGGTTATCTTTGAAATGTGCCTTCTGCTTGCCCTGTGAACGTTTCTCTTTCTTTAGATCATCAAAGTGGTGTCTGTTGGGTAGATATTCAGAAAGAACTCACAAATAAAGACAATTGGCTGATGCCACAAATAAGAATGGGAAAATTGAAGTATTTTGGATATTTAAAGATACACAAAGGGTTGGAGAAAACCATTATGGAAGGAGACAACCCGGCAACAAAGAGAAGAAGACCACAGAGAAGATGGATTCAGGATGTAACTGATGATTTGAGCGTAACGGCTTCAAAGGCGGGCATCTGGCATATGAGAGAGAAATTCCGATTTAATTTGTTAGGGTATCAAAGTTCTGCTCAGAATAGGTTACTTGATGATGATGTGCAAGCCAGCTATTTGAAAATGAATGATATCAAATATCATGCCTTGCCATTTGTTGTTTATAAGTTTCTTAAGGCAGATGGTGTAGAAATGAGTCAAGTTTTTTGCATAGCGTTGGTACACAGTCCATGTATATAATAAAACAAAATGCGAACGCATTTTATTCTTCCATAACTTAGTTGATCGTTGAATCTAAAACGTTTGTTTCATAGCTAGACGTTGATGCCGAGAGAAATATAAGCTAGGGGTCATCTTCAGTGTTTAAAATATGTTCCCCCATAGGAGCATCACATACAACTGTATTGCTAGTTACATTTTTCCTTACCTATTATTAATAAAAGGAAGGATGCATACCGACAAAGAGAAGAAGAGGAAGACCACGGAGAAGAGGGATTCAGGATGTAACTGATGATTTGAACATGGCGGCTGCAGAGGCAGGACATATGATCTATGAGAGATCTAAATTCCGGAGGATTGTTGGGGTGGCAAAGTTCTGTTCAGGACAAGCTATTTGATGATGATGATTACTAATATTAACTCACTTCTTAGGCTCGTGGTTCGGGTTCAATTTCACAAGTAGTCGTGGAATTTTTCCCACCACAGCGGCTCACAAGTAGTCGTGGAATTTTTCCCACCACAGCGGCTCACAAGTAGTCGTGGAATTTTTCCCACCACAGCGGCTCACAAGTAGTCGTGGAATTTTTCCCACCACAGCGGCTCTCAGGTCGACCCAGTCTTAATTGGGTACCCGACCACAGCGGCTCTCAGGTCGACCCAGCCTCAATTGGGTACCCGACCACAGCGGCTCTCAGGTCGACCCAGTCTTAATTGGGTACCCGACCACAGCGGCTCTAAGGTCGACCCAGCCTCAATTGGGTACCAGACATGCTCTGGGAAAGTAAAGACGACCGGCGTGATGTTGACCACATCACCCATCGTGTGCTGACGGTCAATGAAAAATACGGACCTAACACCGTATTACCCTATATACCACGTGGTATAAAAAGTTTCCTTTCCTTTACTTTACTTATCAATATTGAAGAGATAACAAGAGAGTCTGGTTGGCATGTTCCCAGCAGCAAGCAACAACATTTATTATCGCGTGGGCAAAACATTGGACGTTCACGCGTACACACACACACACACACACACACATATATATATATATATATACACACACACACACATATACACACACATAAACATACAATAATACATTAACACCACACACACATACAAGCAGACATAGTTCATATGTGCACCCACACATACGCATGTACACACAACCAAACAAAATCGTAACGCACACTACACCCACACTCACAACCACACACTCACACATACACGCACACACAACTAGAAACATTCACGACAACAAACGCACATAGGCACATACACATGCAGACAAGTATGTAATTTGCTTGTCTTCACTGCCGTTTTTATTTCCTTCTAACTTTTTTCTTTATCTCAATACAACCACCTCTGTTATCCAAACAAGCTACCTGGATGAATGTTTTTGTTTTGTTTTGAGGGGAGATAATTGTGAGATAATGTTTACTTTAATAATGTGTATAATACAATCCACGTCTGATCCAGAAATAGTACAGTCTCACAAAATGGGAACATGCAGACGTTGTTATGAAGACGTTGAAAACGTTACAGATTTGGAATATCTTGTCTCCGTAATGTGTCTCCGTCATGTCTCCGTAATGCCTCAAAGAGCAATGTTACTCCGATACAATAGATACAAAGGAAAAGGCCGGCCATGCAAAATTACACACGTAGAGATTGCAGAGACTAAATCAAGAGATTATCCT
Source organism: Arion vulgaris (assembly GCA_020796225.1). Taxonomy (NCBI): domain Eukaryota; kingdom Metazoa; phylum Mollusca; class Gastropoda; order Stylommatophora; family Arionidae; genus Arion; species Arion vulgaris. Next base: position 29,438,104 of record CM036767.1, read on the forward strand.
CAGCTAACTCTAAATAACTAGGACTGACAACTGACAGGAAAACCCCTGACCTAGATTCAGTCGGGGAGCGGGGGTGTATGTAATCGTAAAACGACCAAGTTCGTAGCGTCAGAAGTCGTCATCAAGGACACGCAATGGATCTATCACGCTCGGAATACATACTGGTTCAAATTTGTTCTATACCGTTGCCGAGCTCATGTAATTCTGGTTTGGGTATTATTTGGGTATGTTTTTAAAAATTATTACACTCTGTTTTCTCGTATTCTAGGACGTTGAGGTCAAAGTTCACAGTGATGTAAGTCCCTGGTCATGTCATGAACAATTTAATTTGAAACTGCGTTAAGTGTTTGCTTTCTAACTAAACTTTGCCGTGAACCAAGTGAAATTCAAAATGTCTTTCGCTGCAAAATTTACATTGTACAATAATGCATAAATTTGGCTCACGAGAAAGTAATTTCGAATTAGTTCAGCAAAAATATGGGACACAGCTTTGTTTTCAATATATTCTTCTAATAACGTGGTTGCTTTAAGTAGGAAATGGTGAACATTTATAACTACTGCGGATGCAAGTCTTGGGGTTAAAAAAAACCAGTCGCTGACTACGTACAAAGAATAATGAAATAATCACTGTCGAATCCAACAAAAACCTGCACCTTGCGTTTGTAGACCAGGAAAAAGCGCTCGACCGCGTAGACAGACACAAGTTGTGGAAAGTATTTTCAATCTACGGGGCTAATGACCACCTAATCAATCTATGCAAGAACCTTTATATAAACAGACAGTGTACGATTCGAACAAACACAGGTCTATCAGACAAATTTCACGTAGGGTCAGGAGCAAGACAAGGATGTATACTATCACCGCTGCTGTTCATCACATATATCAATCAAATCTGTAAAAATAGCTAACACCAGTAAAGGAAACAACCTTGGGGAACTCTTAAACGAATTTATTTTTACGGACGATCAGGCAATCTTTTTCTTCTTTGCGTTCGTTCTTTACGACCAATTTTAATCACTCTTAATGATATGTTTGATCTTTGCCAAGAACGTGTGTACGTTGCACATTGGTTTGGCAGGCCCTAAGCGCATAGACTTCTACACGTTTAGGACACATGTGTCCGATTTCAGCCAAACCTCCTTAGTCGCCTCTTACGACATGCGTGGCAGGTAACAATGGTTCTATTCTTTACACCCCAAATTTGGGCTCCGGTAACCACTCGCGCGGATCAGGCAATCATATCAACAACAGAAGAACAGCTACAACAACACATTAACAGACTCCAGTTAACATGTAATGTATACAATATGAGAATAAACATAGACAAAACCGAAGTAATGACATTCGCTAGAGAGGAAAACGCTACCAATACTTCCATCGACAATCGCCCATTAAAATAAGTCAAAGACTTTACATACCTAGGGATAATTTTTACTGCAAAGTGGAAAAATAACTAATGAAATTCAACACAGATGCAACATGGAAAATCAAATGATAGGACAATTGACGCCAATTTTAAAATGCAAACATGCCACCATGAACACAAAAAGAGCAATGTTCAACACAATCTATCTCCCCGCATTATGCTATCAGTGCCAAACCTGGAAGCTGACAACAAATGATAGAAGAAAACTAGTCACGGCAGAGATGAAGTGTCTACACAGAATGCTGGGGGTAACAAGAAGAGCGGTTCAGAAATGAAGACATCAAGGAAAAAGTGGGTACAACATCAGTACTGAACTTCATCAAGAAACAACAAATTAAATGGTTCGGCCACATAAGCAGATCGTCAACAGACAGTGCACCTCAAAGAGCAATGTTGCTCCGATTCAATGGATACAAAACAAAAGGCCGGCCACGCAAAATATGGACCTCAAAGATAACAGAGGAGACGAACGACACTATTTATGAAGCGCACACAATGACTCGTTCTAGAAATCTCTTCTTATCCTGACGCTGTGAGGTAAAACACGATTGGAGAAAAGAAAGAAGAGAAAGATTACCTAATCTTTTACAGAGAATAACAATAACAGTAATTAATTATTTACAGAGAATAACAGTAACAGTAACTAATTATTTACAGAGAATAACAGTAACAGTAACTAATTATGTACAGAGAATAACAGTAACAGTAATTAATTATTTACAGAGAATAACAGTAACAGTAACTAATTATTTACAGAGAATAACAGTAACAGTAACTAATTATGTACAGAGAATAACAGTAACAGTAATTAATTATTTACAGAGAATAACAGTAACAGTAACTAATTATTTACAGAGAATAACAGTAACAGTAACTAATTATTTACAGAGAATAACAGTAACAGTAATTAATTATTTACAGAGAATAACAATAACAGTAACTAATTATTTACAGAGAATAACAGTAACAGTAACTAATTATTTACAGAGAATAACAGTAACAGTAACTAATTATTTACAGAGAATAACAGTAACAGTAACTAATTATTTACAGAGAATAACAATAACAGTAACTAATTATTTACAGAGAATAACAGTAACGTAACTAATTATTTACAGAGAATAACAGTAACAGTAATTAATTATTTACAGAGAATAACAATAACAGTAATTAATTATTTACAGAGAATAACAGTAACAGTAACTAATTATTTACAGAGAATAACAGTAACAGTAACTAATTATTTACAGAGAATAACAATAACAGTAACTAATTATTTACAGAGAATAACAGTAACAGTAACTAATTATTTACAGAGAATAACAATAACAGTAACTAATTATTTACAGAGAATAACAGTAACGTAACTAATTATTTACAGAGAATAACAATAACAGTAACTAATTATTTACAGAGAATAACAGTAACGTAACTAATTATTTACAGAGAATAACAGTAACAGTAATTAATTATTTACAGAGAATAACAATAACAGTAATTAATTATTTACAGAGAATAACAGTAACAGTAACTAATTATTTACAGAGAATAACAGTAACAGTAACTAATTATTTACAGAGAATAACAGTAACAGTAACTAATTTTTTAAAGAGAATAACAGTAACAGTAACTAATTATTTACAGAGAATAACAGTAACAGTAACTAATTATTTACAGAGAATAACAGTAACAGTAACTAATTATTTACAGAGAATAACAGTAACAGTAACTAATCTTTTACAGAGAATAACAGTAACAGTAACTAATTATTTACAGAGAATAACAGTAACATTAACTAATTATTTACAGAGAATAACAGTAACAGTAACTAATTATTTACAGAGAATAACAGTAACAGTAACTAATTATTTACAGAGAATAACAGTAACAGTAACTAATTATTTACAGAGAATAACAGTAACAGTAACTAATTATTTACAGAGAATAACAATAACAGTAACTAATTATTTACAGAGAATAACAGTAACGTAACTAATTATTTACAGAGAATAACAATAACAGTAACTAATTATTTACAGAGAATAACAGTAACGTAACTAATTATTTACAGAGAATAACAGTAACAGTAATTAATTATTTACAGAGAATAACAATAACAGTAATTAATTATTTACAGAGAATAACAGTAACAGTAACTAATTATTTACAGAGAATAACAGTAACAGTAACTAATTATTTACAGAGAATAACAATAACAGTAACTAATTATTTACAGAGAATAACAGTAACAGTAACTAATTATTTACAGAGAATAACAATAACAGTAACTAATTATTTACAGAGAATAACAGTAACGTAACTAATTATTTACAGAGAATAACAATAACAGTAACTAATTATTTACAGAGAATAACAGTAACGTAACTAATTATTTACAGAGAATAACAGTAACAGTAATTAATTATTTACAGAGAATAACAATAACAGTAATTAATTATTTACAGAGAATAACAGTAACAGTAACTAATTATTTACAGAGAATAACAGTAACAGTAACTAATTATTTACAGAGAATAACAGTAACAGTAACTAATTTTTTAAAGAGAATAACAGTAACAGTAACTAATTATTTACAGAGAATAACAGTAACAGTAACTAATTATTTACAGAGAATAACAGTAACAGTAACTAATTATTTACAGAGAATAACAGTAACAGTAACTAATCTTTTACAGAGAATAACAGTAACAGTAACTAATTATTTACAGAGAATAACAGTAACAGTAACTAATTATTTACAGAGAATAACAGTAACAGTAACTAATTATTTACAGAGAATAACAGTAACAGTAACTAATTATTTACAGAGAATAACAGTAACAGTAACTAATTATTTACAGAGAATAACAGTAACAGTAACTAATTATTTACAGAGAATAACAGTAACAGTAACTAATTATTTACAGAGAATAACAGTAACAGTAACTAATTATTTACAGAGAATAACAGTAACAGTAACTAATTATTTACAGAGAATAACAGTAACAGTAACTAATTATTTACAGAGAATAACAGTAACAGTAACTAATTATGTACAGAGAATAATAGCAACAGTAACTAATTATGTACAGAGAATAATAGTAACAGTAACTAATTATGTACAGAGAATAATAGTAACAGTAACTAATTATTTACAGAGAATAACAGTAACAGTAACTAATTATGTACAGAGAATAACAGTAACAGTAACTAATTATATACGAAAATTATAATACCATTTTTTAAAACGACAAACCGGTTAATCAGCATTCTGATAATCGAAAGATGCTATTCTGATTTGCATATCTCTCTTATCCGATATAACTTCATTAGCTAAGGTCAGGTCAGGTATATTCTGGCGTAGTTTCCTGGTCTGACACAAGACACGTGTCTCATTAAAAACTTTGTGTTACCGTTGAACAATTTTTAAACACTTTTATTTCTGCATTGAAGTGAGGTAACATGTTGTTTGATAATATCTAGAGTGTCTATTGCAGTGTTTCTCAATGTGGGGCCGGTTTGACAATATCCAGAGTGTCTATTACAGTGTTTCTCAATTGTGGGGTCGGTTTGATAATATCTAGAGTGTCTATTACAGTGTTTCTCAACGTGGGATCTGTTTGATAATATCTAGAGTGTCTATTACAGTGTTTCTCAACGTGGGTCGGTTTGATAATATCTAGAGTGTCTATTACAGTGTTTTTCAACGTGGGGCTGGTTTGATAATATCCAGAGTGTCTATTACAGTGTTTCTCAATGTGGGACCTGTTTGATAATATCCAGAGTGTCTATTACAGTGTTTCTCAATGTGGGACCTGTTTGATAATATCTAGAGTGTCTATTACAGTGTTTCTCAATTGTGGGGTCGGTTTGATAATATCTAGAGTGTCTATTACAGTGTTTCTCAACGTGGGAACTGTTTGATAATATCCAGAGTGTCTATTACAGTGTTTCTCAATGTGGGACCTGTTTGATAATATCTAGAGTGTCTATTACAGTGTTTCTCAATGTGGGGCCGGTTTGATAATATCTAGAGTGTCTATTACAGTGTTTCTCAATTGTGGGGTCGGTTTGATAATATCTAGAGTGTCTATTACAGTGTTTCTCAACGTGGGATCTGTTTGATAATATCTAGAGTGTCTATTACAGTGTTTCTCAACGTGGGGCAAGTTTGGTAATATCTAGAGTGTCTATTACAGTGTTTCTCAATATGGGGCCGGTTTGATAATATCTAGAGTGTCTATTACAGTGTTTCTCAACGTATGATCTGTTTGATAATATCTAGAGTGTCTATTATAGTGTTTCTCAATGTGGGATCTGTTTGATAATATCTAGAGTATCTATTACAGTGTTTCTCAACGTGGGGCTGGTTTGATAATATCTAGAGTGTCTATTACAGTGTTTCTCAATGTGGGATCTGTTTGATAATATCTAGAGTGTCTATTACAGTGTTTCTCAACGTGGGTCGGTTTGATAATATCTAGAGTGTCTATTACAGTGTTTTTCAACGTGGGAACTGTTTGATAATATCCAGAGTGTCTATTACAGTGTTTCTCAATGTGGGACCTGTTTGATAATATCCAGAGTGTCTATTACAGTGTTTCTCAATGTGGGATCTGTTTGATAATATCTAGAGTGTCTATTACAGTGTTTCTCAACGTGGGGTCGGTTTGATAATATCTAGAGTGTCTATTACAGTGTTTTTCAACGTGGGAACTGTTTGATAATATCCAGAGTGTCTATTACAGTGTTTCTCAATGTGGGACCTGTTTGATAATATCTAGAGTGTCTATTACAGTGTTTCTCAATGTGGGGCCGGTTTGATAATATCTAGAGTGTCTATTACAGTGTTTCTCAATTGTGGGGTCGGTTTGATAATATCTAGAGTGTCTATTACAGTGTTTCTCAACGTGGGATCTGTTTGATAATATCTAGAGTGTCTATTACAGTGTTTCTCAACGTGGGGCAAGTTTGGTAATATCTAGAGTGTCTATTACAGTGTTTCTCAATATGGGGCCGGTTTGATAATATCTAGAGTGTCTATTACAGTGTTTCTCAACGTATGATCTGTTTGATAATATCTAGAGTGTCTATTATAGTGTTTCTCAATGTGGGATCTGTTTGATAATATCTAGAGTATCTATTACAGTGTTTCTCAACGTGGGGCTGGTTTGATAATATCTAGAGTGTCTATTACAGTGTTTCTCAATGTGGGATCTGTTTGATAATATCTAGAGTGTCTATTACAGTGTTTCTCAACGTGGGGTCGGTTTGATAATATCTAGAGTGTCTATTACAGTGTTTTTCAACGTGGGAACTGTTTGATAATATCCAGAGTGTCTATTACAGTGTTTCTCAATGTGGGACCTGTTTGATAATATCCAGAGTGTCTATTACAGTGTTTCTCAATGTGGGGCCGGTTTGATAATATCTAGAGTGTCTATTACAGTGTTTCTCAATGTGGGGCCGGTTTGATAATATCTAGAGTGTCTATTACAGTGTTTCCCAACGTGGGATCTGTTTGATAATATCTATAGTGTCTATTACAGTGTTTCTCAATGTGGGTCGGTTTGATAATATCTAGAGTGTCTATTACAGTGTTTCTCAACGTGGGATCTGTTTGATAATATCTAGAGTGTCTATTACAGTGTTTCTCAACGTGGGGCAAGTTTGGTAATATCTAGAGTGTCTATTACAGTGTTTCTCAATATGGGGCCGGTTTGATAATATCTAGAGTGTCTATTACAGTGTTTCTCAACGTATGATCTGTTTGATAATATCTAGAGTGTCTATTATAGTGTTTCTCAATGTGGGATCTGTTTGATAATATCTAGAGTATCTATTACAGTGTTTCTCAACGTGGGGCTGGTTTGATAATATCTAGAGTGTCTATTACAGTGTTTCTCAACGTGTGGCTGGTTTGATAATATCTAGAGTGTCTATTACAGTGTTTCTCAATGTGGGACCGGTTTGATAATATCTAGAGTGTCTATTACAGTGTTTCTCAATGTGGGATCTGTTTGATAATATCTAGAGTGTCTATTACAGTGTTTCTCAACGTGGGGTCGGTTTGATAATATCTAGAGTGTCTATTACAGTGTTTTTCAACGTGGGAACTGTTTGATAATATCCAGAGTGTCTATTACAGTGTTTCTCAATGTGGGACCTGTTTGATAATATCTAGAGTGTCTATTACAGTGTTTCTCAATGTGGGGCCGGTTTGATAATATCTAGAGTGTCTATTACAGTGTTTCTCAATTGTGGGGTCGGTTTGATAATATCTAGAGTGTCTATTACAGTGTTTCTCAACGTGGGATCTGTTTGATAATATCTAGAGTGTCTATTACAGTGTTTCTCAACGTGGGCAAGTTTGTAATATCTAGAGTGTCTATTACAGTGTTTCTCAATATGGGGCCGGTTTGATAATATCTAGAGTGTCTATTACAGTGTTTCTCAACGTATGATCTGTTTGATAATATCTAGAGTGTCTATTATAGTGTTTCTCAATGTGGGATCTGTTTGATAATATCTAGAGTATCTATTACAGTGTTTCTCAACGTGGGGCTGGTTTGATAATATCTAGAGTGTCTATTACAGTGTTTCTCAATGTGGGATCTGTTTGATAATATCTAGAGTGTCTATTACAGTGTTTCTCAACGTGGGGTCGGTTTGATAATATCTAGAGTGTCTATTACAGTGTTTTTCAACGTGGGAACTGTTTGATAATATCCAGAGTGTCTATTACAGTGTTTCTCAATGTGGGACCTGTTTGATAATATCCAGAGTGTCTATTACAGTGTTTCTCAATGTGGGGCCGGTTTGATAATATCTAGAGTGTCTATTACAGTGTTTCTCAATGTGGGGCCGGTTTGATAATATCTAGAGTGTCTATTACAGTGTTTCCCAACGTGGGATCTGTTTGATAATATCTATAGTGTCTATTACAGTGTTTCTCAATTGTGGGGTCGGTTTGATAATATCTAGAGTGTCTATTACAGTGTTTCTCAACTTGGGATCTGTTTGATAATATCTAGAGTGTCTATTACAGTGTTTCTCAACGTGGGGCAAGTTTGGTAATATCTAGAGTGTCTATTACAGTGTTTCTCAATATGGGGCCGGTTTGATAATATCTAGAGTGTCTATTACAGTGTTTCTCAACGTATGATCTGTTTGATAATATCTAGAGTGTCTATTATAGTGTTTCTCAATGTGGGATCTGTTTGATAATATCTAGAGTATCTATTACAGTGTTTCTCAACGTGGGGCTGGTTTGATAATATCTAGAGTGTCTATTACAGTGTTTCTCAACGTGTGGCTGGTTTGATAATATCTAGAGTGTCTATTACAGTGTTTCTCAATTGCGGGGTCTGTTTGATATTATCTAGTGTCTTTCGTAGCCTCTGTTATCTCAGAGGTCCACCTTTTGCATGGACGCCTTTTGCTTTGTATCCAAAATCTGTCTATTGATAATCTGTTATGTTGTCGAACCACTTGATTTGTTTTTTCTTGATGATGTGCAGTACTGATATTGTACCCATTTTTTTACCTGATGTCTTCATTTCAAAATCAGTCTCTTCTCGATTTCCCCAGCATTTTGTGTAGACACTTAATCTCTGTCGTGATTAGTATTCCTCTATCGTTTTATGTCAATGTCCAGGTTTGACACTTATAGCATAATGTCAGGAGAAAGATCTAGTTGTACAAAGTTCTTTTTAGTGTTCACGGTGACATGTTTGCATTTCGAAATTGGTACCATGTGTTCTATGACTTTATTTATTTTGTTGCATCTATGTTGGATTTTGTTAGTTATTCTTCCATTCGTAAAATAAAAAAAAAATGCTCCTTAGGTATGTAAAGTCTTTAGCTTGACTTAATTGATGTTTGTCGATGGAGATTGTTATATTGCTTTTCTCTATAGCAAATGTCATTACTTCGGTTTTTTTTCTATGTTTATTTTCACGCTCCAGCCGTCGCAAGTTAAGTGGAGCTTGTTAAAGTGTTGTTGCATCTATTCTTCTGTTGATTTTATGATCGTCTGATTGTCAACAAAAAACAATTCGTTTAAAAGTAATTTGTTATTGCTATAACTAAACGACCTAAGGAGACCCTGAAACGAACTTTGTTGAGAGAGGCAAGAAATATCGGTCTCAGTTCCATGGAGGAGATTGAGCGAGTTTCCCAGGATGGAGCGGTATGGAGAAATTACTTGCAGGCCATATGTAACGCATAACGGTACGAGAGGAATTATTATTATTATTATATCTAAACGAGAGAAATAATACTGAAACACAGCATCTCTACCGCTTGCATGAACATGACACATACAGTTAATATATACAGCTAAAATATTCAGCATTTATGCATAACATGTGAAGAAAATATGACTACTATAAAATAAAAACAATATAACTATAATCCCATACTTTGTATGCGACCATCTCAACGACATAATGTCGCATAATGCCCCACAAAACCTGCAAGTTTGGAATAAATTTAAATAATTACTTGCCAAACAAACTTCTGACAAATGTGCGTGGGACACCTGGGAATAAAATTAAATATAGAAAATGAACACTGTCAGAACATTGTCTGAGAGCAAAGCACAATATATAACAGAAACTACTAGAAATGTGTCATATAATTTCAATCCTGATGCCAGTATAAGTAAGTTGTTTATACAGAATTAAAATAGATACTGTATTAGTATGTCTGATTTTTCTCATGCTTTATATTCAACATTGTAGTAAGAATGACACTTTTATTTTTACAGAAGCAGGTTGATGTAACTGATATATATATATATATATATATATATCTCACTCTCTCTCTCTCCCTAAATCGTAGACTAGTCGCAAATCTTGGACAAGAAAAACATTGCACGTGTAGAAACAGAAATGTTGCAATTCTTGGACAAGAAAAATATTGCTTTTGTAGAAGCAAATATGAGTTGCAAGTATGTACGTGAGCTGGGAAAACATTGCCCTTGTAGAAGCAAATATGAGTTGCAAGTATGTACGTGAGCTGGGAAAACATTGCCCTTGTAGAAGCAAATATGAGTTGCAAGTATGTACGTGAGCTGGGAAAACATTGCAGGATAACATGTTAAATAAAATAAAAGCACGTCTTCTAATACAAGGATACTTCTCCATGATGTGATTATTTTAAAGTAATCCTAAAGAAGATTACTTGGCTTAAGACGTCGTCTTACAAGTTAAACACTGTGGATTTTAAACGACATGCCATTTCCCACAAGGAGCTGACTTAAATCCCAATTAAATTTTAGCTTTTTTGAACATATAAAGAGACACGAAGGGCTGGAGAAGACCATCATGGAGGAGGCATCCCGGCAAAGAGGAGACGAGGAATACCACGGAAAAGATGCATTCAGGATATAACTGATGGTTTGAGCATGGCGGCTGCAGAGAAGGGACATTTGGCATATGCGAGAGAGAGAAATTCCGAAGGACTGTTATTGGTTATTGGTTACTAAACTGACGTTATTGCACTCCGGGCATACCCATAGGCGCTCAGTCCTCCCCAACAGCTATCGAAGAGTATGTATACTGATGGTTCCCGTGGCTCTCTGATTAAATAGACTTCTCACTCTGCCCCTCCCTCCCCAGGCATCTAGGTCTACTTGTACAACGGTAACTCCAAACTACTGAAATCGCTGGATCGATTCAATATCTATTTTAGTGTCTTCGTCCAACAGACACTCGCGAAGAGACCGAAGAACATCTCTCTTATCCATCTTCAACTCCCCAACAATCGATGCTGTTGATGCAAGCCTTTCCACTTCCTCTTTACCGCAAACACCAGCATGCCCAGTACAGTAGATCCACGTAAGCCTCTGGAGATTAAAGACGTCTATAGACGTCATCCAATCATAACGTCACCAGCCCTTTTGGATCTTGTGAAGCATCGACTGAGAGTCAGGTACAAGACCCCAGAAAATAGAATCCCAGAGAACCAGCGGAGGGCATCAGTAGAAATATTAACCTTCATCCTCATACTGGAAGTAGTTGACATGTACTCTCCACTTCGCTCTGCAACAACCCTACCATGCGCATTAGCCAAGAAACCCCAGACTGACTTCTCATCACGATGAACCGACTCATCGGTGTATACAACAACATCATCATCCCTTGCATTATCTTCTATCAGCTGCTGAACTGCGAGATCAGCCTTCATGTTACCCCAATATCTAAATTATCTTTCAAGAGCAATGATAGCATTGCGATAGAAGGATGTTAAGTTCGCAAAGTTCTGCTCAGGACAAGATATTTGATAATGATGATCACAAACTGACTGAATAGTGTATTCGTTGTTTGTAAATGTATAAAAAGGATCTTCCATTTTTATTTTCCTCAAATCTTTTACTTTTGTTCCTTAAAAACTTAAAATGTTGAAAAGAGATAAAAAAAAACTACGTACAATCATTCGTTTATTTCATGCTGTTATGTTTGTGAAAATCGTATCACAGAAGGCAGGTAATAGGACCAGGAGGGAAATGTTATACTCACCTGTCTGTTATCTGCGTTCTGACTTGTCAAGAAAGTTAAGTTCAAGGACGTACGTTCATGAAGCCTGCCAAGATAATGGTTGGTAACCTGGGTATTTAAATAGTTACAGTGTGCCCTCTATTCTGTCTACAGAATTGATGTGATTTCCACTTAGAACAAGTTGTAGACAGTGACGTTAACAATTGTTGTATGTTTTATCAGAGTGTTGAATACACGTATATATTATTTCGAGATGAAACTCATTTTGTTATATACATAAAATTTAGTGTTTTCCCCCCAAAATCTATTGTTGAGATACATCGTGAGCGTAGTTACCAATTTTACAAGTTGACATTCTGCTGTAGTGGTGAGTTGGATTACGATGTTCGATTCCAGATGCTGTGGATCTTCAGTTCCCTAACGGAAAATATGTGTACCAACTTTGTGAGCAGGGAGAACATTTGCAATTATCTCTGAAGATACTGCGTGAGTGTTGTACTGCTGTCACTTTCAGTATACTGAAGAGACTGAGCACATATGGGGACGATTTGAGTGCGTAGATATAGATTCTATTAAGTGTTATAGTTTCACACTCTGATTTCTGTCTTCAATTCTATTCAGTGTTATAGTTTCACACTCTGATTTCTGTCTTCAATTCTAATCAGTGTTATAGTTTCCACACTCTGATTTCTGTCTTCAATTGTATTCAGTGTTATAGTTTCCACACGCTGATTTCTGTCTTCAATTCTATTCAGTGTTATAGTTTCACACTCTGATTTATGTCTTCAATTCTATTCAGTGTTATAGTTTTACACTCTGATTTCTGTCTTCAATTCTATTCAGTGTTATAGTTTCCCCACGCTGATTTCTGTCTTCAATTCTATTCAGTGTTATAGTTTCCCCACGCTGATTTCTGTCTCGATTCTATTCAGTGTTATAGTTTCCCCACGCTGATTTCTGTCTCGATTATATTCAGTGTTATAGTTTCCCCACGCTGATTTCTGTCTCGATTCTATTCAGTGTTATAGTTTCCCCACGCTGATTTCTGTCTCGATTCTATTCAGTGTTATAGTTTCCCCACGCTGATTTCTGTATTCGATTCTATTTATTGCTAGAATTTCCCAACGCTGATTTCTGTATTCGATTCTATTATTGCTAGAGTTTCCCAACGCTGATTTTTGTATTCGATTATATTCATTGCTAGAGTTTACATAATATAATTTATGATTTCAATTCCATTCAGTGTTCCAGTATCGCAACCTCTATTTCTGATTTGAGGTTTTACTATTATTTTGATAAAGTTGTGCAAACACGTAATACATTTCGTTGTTAAACTTTCATGGTTCACTGCCACAGATAGTTTGTTTGCTAAACACACTTCACTTTGTTAAATTGACGAAATTTGCTTTAGTTAGTAAATTCGACAGAACTTTAATTTGTTATGTTAGCTGGTCAAATTTCACGTTGGTATTTTTACAAACTTTTCATTAGCTAGTTAACATGCAAAATTTTACTTTAGCTAATTAACTGGATACACTTCACTTTAGTTAACTGGACAAACTTCCCTTTAGATAAATAACTAGATAAACTTTTCATTATTTAGTTAACTTGACAAAACTTTACTTTAGTTAACTAACTCTACAAAACTTTATAGTTAACTAACTCTACAAAACTTTATAGTTAGTTAACTCGACAAAACTTTATAGTTAGTTAACTCGACAAAATTTTATAGTTAGCTAACTCGAGAAAACTTTAAAATTAGTTTAGTTTAGTTTAGTCGTCGGATCACCATCACTGCACGTCGAACAAATTAGTCCATAAGTGCTCCGATCTCTCCCTCAGTATGTCCATCAGCGTGTGGCGACTAACGACACCGGTTCTTTGTTGGTTTACAATTCTTCTTTGTCTGCCAGCATAGCGTTCTTGTCGAGCTACAGCACACTTAACTTTGAGTTCTTGCAGTCTGGTTAGTGTTGTGGATTCACCGCTATTACGTGAATCATGTACACGCCCTCTCTCCCTTAAGGAATTTATAATATCAGCCTGGTCCATTGCTCGGCCGCTTTGGACAGCAGCCATACCTGCACGCCTATCCGCACGTTCATTCCCCTTACACCTGCATGCCCTGGCACAAAAATAAAACTGATCTTTGTCAGCTTAGACCTCCCCAGCGATTCTATCCAATGTCTCCTAGCCCATCCTGTTTCAATCTTCCTGAGCATACTCATTGAGTCACTGAGAAAACATGCATGGATAAAAGTCTGTGATTCTAGCCAAATCATCGCTTTGGTAACCGCCATGATTTCCATAGTGAGACTGCTTGTAGTCACGGCAAAACCACCACTGTCTTCCTTCACAACATCACCTCCGACCTGAGCAGTGAAAGCCCACGAGCTCCGCACATGTCGAATCACTGAACCATCCGTATAAATGATTACATCATGCTCAGATGTGTTCTCAGAAATTAATGCCTGAACCTCTGCCTCCACAACAAGTGGGTTATGTTGCCTGCATTCTTTATCAAGTTTGATGCATACAGAAAAGGATGTAGCGATTCCTCTTGGCACTGGTATCCATTCTTCACCGGGATCAATGTCTTCAAGTGTACACACCTGTTTAATACAGTCCTCGGCCTGACCCATCCAAGATTTTCCTCTTTTAACCTATTTCCTTTTTGTCTCTTTATTTCCAAGTGCAGAGGATGTTGTTTGTCAGCATTGACTCGAAGGTATGCTCGTGCACGGCTCATCAGTATTCTATACTCCATAGTAGGATAGTCAAGGAGATAGCGCATCGCCCTGCACGACGTGTCTTTAGTGCAACCAAGTATAATGCGCATCGCCTCGTTCTGTATTCTTTCCAGTCGTTCTATCTGACTATGACTGAGAGTCAGGATCGCCAGCGCATACTCAAGCACAGAAAGGACCAGACCCTGGTATAAAAGACAAAGATGGCGCTGTTCAATTAGTTAACACGACAAACTTTTGTATGACATAACTCATCGTAAAAACTGAAACATTATTAATCCCAACATATTTTTTATTTTCTTTCTATTTACTGAGAATGTAGATGACATTTAGTGACAACTTCTCGTAATTCAATAACTGCTCACTTAGTCGGTTAATTTTGAAACAAGTGTAAGTTGAATTACGTTAAACATCAAGTTATTTTGTCAGCACGAACTAATACATGTCGTCTCGTTGTCTAAGTAGGTTGAGGAGCTCTCAACATTGAAAACAATAATTAAATATGAGCTGTTTACCTGGTTTGTGGTAGAATTTCAACGCTGTAAACAATAATTTCAGTTATTATTTACCTATTTATGCACTGTTGAGTTATTCAGTGCTACATAGAACCAATACTGACATACGGATGCAAGACATGGACAATGAACACGCAGATCGAAAAATCTCTGAGGGCTACAGAAATGTGGTTTTACAGAAGAATGGTGAGAATCCAATGGACTGCTAAAATGACTAATGTTGAGGTGTTGAATGAGATCAAGACACAGAGAAAGCTTATCATCAATATAAGAAAGAGGCAGTCATCATTTTTCGGGCATGTGATTAGGAGGGGCGGTTCAGAACACATTGTGACAACCGGTAAAATCGAGGGTAGACGAGACATATGAAGACAGACAGAGACAATGTTTTGATAGCCTGACTTCCTGGCACGGTAGAGCGTCAACATTTGAGTTGATAGCAAACACCAACGACAGCGATTTATGGAGATCCATGATCGTCTACGCCAGCCGGCACGCACCTGATGATGATGATTATTTACCTCTTTTGTGAAATAACTTTAAGTTTCTAAACACTTATTCTGTGTGTCTTCGTGACAAGTACACAATGCGTGTGAATTTTTTCAATTTCTGGAAAACTTTAGATTTTGTGATTTAATATTGTGTGTGCATTTTTACGTTTTGTTGAAGATATTATATTTATATATATATATATATATATATGGCCTTTTCGTCTTTACAGACGGTCAATTGGCAAGTGTTTTACTGTGACAACTTCTGAGTTTTCGCTTTTCTCTCTTGTCGTTCAACTTCTACATAAGTCTCTTCTCAAAAGATTGCGCCCGTTCGTAATTTGGCTTTCCACACAACTCTGTCATCAGCTAGCCTTTCCCATGTGCTGGGACCTATAGAAAAGTTTTTCATTGAGGCTTTGCAGACATGTTTATATCTGAGCAGTGGTCTGCCCTGGTGCCTCTTTCCTCCGAAAGTTCACAGAACAACATTTGTTTTGGAATGCGATAAGTTTTTATTCTTCTCACATGCCCCAACCATATTAGTCGTCTACTGCTGAGCATGCCCATGATGGAAGGCAGGTTTGCACGATGCAGCACTTCAGAGTTGGTTATCTTGTCGTACCATCTGATGTTCATAATCTTGCGGAGGCATCGAAGGTGAAAGATGTTAAGTCTCCTCTCGTGTCTTGAGTAGGCTGTTCATGTTTCTGAGCCATATAATAAAGAACTAATTACACAGGCTCGATATATTTTAATCTTCGTCTGCAATGTCAGTTTTGTATTGTCCTACGCTCGCTTTGATAGTTTGCCGAATGTAGTATATTATATTTAGGGTATTACCATTTTGTGTGAATTTTCCCGATGTGTAGAAGACTAGATCGTGTGAACTAATATATTGTGTGAGTTGTCTATGTGTTTTATGGAACAGCTTAGACATATGAAACAGTTATTTTTTATGTTAATTTTCAAGGTGGTGTTTTTTGGTGAAAGGTAAACAATAATTTGTTTTTGAATTATCTATTTGATTTGTTAGATATTGGAATCAATAGTTTCGTATTAATTGTCCACATAGTTTGTAGAAGTAATTCGATGTTACACATTAAAGTGTCTTATGAGTTAAATAGAACGTCTGGTCGAATGAATTAGAGCGTGGCTCCCATGCAGAAAACCCGTGTTCAATCCACGGTAAGGCCAAGGATTTGTGTCTGTTGTGGGCATCAAAGATAAATCCTAACCTGGACAGCTTTGCGGCGACTGCACTAGCCATGCAGCCATTACATTCCTCAGGTTCTCGTCCCACCTGTTCTTAACCACCCTAAAAATCAGTAACGACAATTTATGAGTTATAAACGTGGAAGAACGAGATCTGAGTATAATATCTTCAATTTCTCAGTTATGAGAACATGGGTTCTAATCCCAGGTAAGGTATGGTATTTTTTCTGTCGAAGGTATAAAATACAAATTATCACATGAACAATGTGTGGCAACAGCTTTGACATATGAACTTTCCAGCATATAGAAAACCCTCTAACTAACCCGTATTTGGGTGATATATCACTGCGTTCCGAAAGTTGAGGGTTCGAATCCGAACTTCATCTTTCTGTTTGCAAGTGCACATTTAAAAAAAAACAACCATAGGATTATTGCAGGAACTACATCATTCAGGCTTTGCCCAATACTCTCGGTAGATGACTGGTCATTTCTGCGGCGAGGGGCCACGAGATATGTTGAAACCCGGTGCAATGAAGTACATCCTTCGTCTTTAGAACTTCTATAAGTTATAGAACAGGTTTTTTCAGTTGTTTGTTTGTGTTCGTTCTTATCAACCAGCTTAACCACTCTTTGTAATATGTGTGATTTACGCCGAGAACATGAGTACGGGCATGTCACGCCCGTTAGGCATCTACCCAATGTCCGAATTTCGGCTAAATTTAGCACTAATTTTTACATGAAACATTGCTTGACTCAGTGTGCGGCAGTTGGGTTATTTAACAAACAATCTTGGTGCACCCTGCGGCAGTTAGTATTGAATGAGTTAAAGTACCACATCTGGAGTTATACTGTAGAATGGTATCATATCTGATTGGTCATGGAGGGGGTGAGGGTGGTGGGGGAGAAGGTGCTATAGGAATTAATTCATAAAAGTTTTATTCTCTCTCATATACGTGTTGTTAAAAACATTGACTTTGAAAACATTTATTTTGTGTGATTATCAACGTAGCATGTGATAGAAGAATTTCAATTTTGGAAGAAATCATTTCGTGTAGCTTCTCTGTTTGAGTTGTAAAAGAATTTAGAAAAAAGTGGTTTGTGATTTGAAATGATTATTTTCTATGAGTTGTCTACGATTGTTTGTGATTTGAAATTTGGGGATCTCTGTGGCGTAGAGGTTAGGTGATCGTCTATCCTGCCAAAGGTACCAGGTTCGCTTCCTCGTGGAGCCATCTGGATATTGTTCCAGAGATCCCTGATCTCAGTGGAGTTCCTAGTCCTATCGAAGACGGACGATAAAATGGATGCCCAGTGTTCAATTTGAGCACGTAAAAGAACCCTTGGCAGTTCAACATCGAGAAGAGCAGACTGGAAAGCAGCAGCCAGAGCTAAATTCATTAGACAAGATTAAAAATAAAATTCCTACAAAAATATCTTCACCATCTTCAAAATTTCACCAGGGACCTTCACCGGTGCTACGGAGTACGTGCACTGCAGCTGAAATCTTCCTGTGTAAGAAAGATATCGGAGCACACATGGTTACTCACCAAAATGCAATGATGATAGTCCTATCAATCAATCAATTCGATTTGGAATGATTATTTCGTGTGAGTTCTCGATGTAATTTTGTGATTTGAAACTATGATTTCGTGCAATGTTTACATGAATTGTGAGGGGGAAAAAATCGTCTTTTACATAGTTAATTCTAATGAATGTTTACATTGTTTATTGAAGGTTTCATATTTTGAATTGTTTCCTAGTAAAATTGAAATCGACCAAGACAATTCTTTCCTGTGTTATTTATCGCATTCAAATTTTGATTCCAAGTAATGTACATGTTGAAAAACCACACAAGATGATGACGTACTATACAGAATGTGAATTATTTAAAGATCGTGTTTGACAGCAGTCCATGTGATATACTGTAGTATTATTGTTGCCATATTTTCAAGTGAATGTAATACACTTATAGGATAGAAGTGATGGGTGCTGTTTTAAGATCTACGACTGCTGTAAAATGGCTGATGTTGATGAGTGCTGGACACATTGTATACTCTTTGATTGGTGTAAGTACTTATTTCTGTTGTTTTATTATCATCATCCCAATCATCATCATCATTATCATCTTCTAGCATGTCACTGTCGTAACATGACTCAAATAACATCATCATTATCATCTTCTAGCATGTCACTATTGTAAATGCTAAAACATCACATTACCATCTTCAGCATTTACTGTCATGACTTCAATAACATCATTATCATCTTCTAGCATGTCACTGTCGTAAATGTGACTTCAATAACATCATCATTACCATCTTCTAGCATGTCACTGTCGTAATGTGACTTCAATAACATCATCATTATCATCTTCTTGCATGTCACTGTCGTAACGTGACTCAAATAACGTCATCATTATCATCTTCTAGCATGTCACTATCGTAATGTGACTTCAATAACATCATCATTACCATCTTCTAGCATGTCACTATCGTAAATGTGACTTCAATAACATCATCATTATCATCTTCTAGCATGTCACTGTCGTAATGTGACTCCAATAACATCATCATTATCATCTTCTAGCATGTCACGTCGTAACGTGATCAAATAACGTCATCATTACCATCTCGCATGCACTCGTAATGCTTCAATAACATCATCATTATCATCTTCTTGCATGTCACTGTCGTAATGTGACTCAAATAACATCATCATTATCATCTTCTAGCATGTCACTGTCGTAATGTGACTCCAATAACATCATCATTATCATCTTCTAGCATGTCACTGTCGTAATGTGACTCCAATAACATCATCATTATCATCTTCTAGCATGTCACTGTCGTAAATGTGACTTCAATACCATCATCATTATCATCTTCTAGCATGTCACTATCGTAATGTGAGTCCAATAACATCATCATGATCAAGCGCCATGCCAATAGACGTAAGTTATATTTTTCCTTGAAAACCTCTCTACATATTGTTCTAATACTGTTCTGATACTGATTTCGCACCGTGCCATGATGCTAGACTATATAGAATATTTCCCCTCTGTCGACCTCTACCTTTCTTCCCCTGTATTTTTCCTGTTGTCACAATATATTAAAGTTTTCTTCTTCTCATAATATGTCCAAAGAATGTTGATTGTTTCTTTCTCATGAGTTTCATAAACCATCAGCCCTTGCCTGATTTCTTTAGAACATTATCATTTGCCATCTTGTCTGCTCATGATATTCTCACAATTCTTCTATAAAACCACATCTCTGTAGTCTCTCATGATATTCTCATCATTCTTCTATAAAACCACATCTCTGTAGCCTCTCATGATATTCTCACCATTCTTCTATAAAACTACATCTCTGTAATCTCTCATGATATTCTCATCATTCTTCTATAAAACCACATTTCTGTAGTCTCTCATAATATTCTCATCATTCTTCTATAAAACCAAATTTCTGTAGTCTCTCATGATATTCTCATCATTCTTCTATAAAACCACATCTCTGTAGTCTCTCATGATATTCTCATCATTCTTCTATAAAACCACATCTCTGTAGTCTCTCATAATATTCTCATCATTCTTCTATAAAACCACATCTCTGTAGTCTCTCATGATATTCTCATCATTCTTCTATAAAACCACATCTCTGTAGTCTCTCATAATATTCTCATCATTCTTCTATAAAACCACATTTCTGTAGTCTCTCATAATATTCTCATCTTTCTTCTATAAAACCACATTTCTGTAGTCTCTCATAATATTCTCATCTTTCTTCTATAAAACCACATCTCTGTAGTCTTAAATAATTTACTATTCCTGTTATTTTGTCACTGATCCGTATGTGAGAACTGGTTCTACATAACACTGGAGTATTCTCTTTCACAATTTCCACGGTACGCTTTTATTACACATGCGTTTTTCATTTCCTAGGCAACAGTCATACTCAGCTCGTCTATGATATCTGACAGTTATCTTCTCCCAGGCAACATACTCAGCTCGTCTATGATATCTGACAGTTATCTTCTCCCAGGCAACATACTCAGCTCGTCTATGATATCTGACAGCTATCTTCTCCCAGGCAATAGTCGTACTCAGCTCGTCTATGATATCTGACAGCTATCTTCTCCCAGATCTGTTTATCCATCCATCCATCCATCCATCCATCCATCCATCCATCCATCCATCCATCCATCCATCCATCCATCCATCCATCCATCTATCCATCTATCCGTCTATCCGGTGCACACACTGTACACATTAGGAGTGTAGGTTTCCGTCTCCAGATAAATACTTGAGAATATAAACTACAAGTACCCCTGAAGTCGTAGAAGGCGCGCCTTCTGTGTATTGCGGGGACACGAAAAGTAGACTTTAACACAAAACTCAGTCAGAAGCGCCATAACAAGCTCCATGACAACGCTTGAGTTCATAGTGGGCGAAGGCAAGAATATTAAGAAGTATTATTGAAAATAGGATCAATGCAGGCAAACTTCGCATTGAATGGGCAATAATCAATCAACAGTCCTGTTTCAAGTAAATGTATTAGCTTTAAACACATGATCATGCAAGGGTGAAAGTTTCAAGTGAATGTATTAGCTTTACACACATGATCGTGCACGGGCGAAATGAAAAGTCAGATACAATTGTTGGAAAGGCTTCAATTTCAATACGAGACGTATCTACGTTGCAGTCATCAGACATACCATGAGTTCGATATAACGTGGAAAAATAATTCGAGACATTGAACCACTTGATTAAAATGTGGGTTAAAGACATACAAGCATGCCGGTGCTATATGAAGGGTAGAGAGAAATATAGAGAGAGATAGAGAGAGAGAGAGGGAGGGAGAGATAAAGAAAGAGAGAAAGAGAGAGGAAGATAGGCCCAGATTAACATCACTTGAATGCAGTGAGTGTGGAAACATTTAGATGACTGATGTATTGTGGCACGGAGCACCCATGTACTTTTTCAAAGTGAAAGGAAGTCGAACAGCTCTCGAGTATGTGTACACTCTATACATAAATGCACACACACTCTACTCACACACACTCCACACACACGCTCTCTACACACACGTACTTACAGACACACACGTACACTCTCTACACATACGCATACTTTACACACACATACACTACACACGCACACACACACCCTCTACACACACTATACACATACACTCTACACACATACACATGCACACATAGTGTGTTCTAGACAGTTAAGCTACATGACAACATCGGAATTGATGGTCAATAACAAAAGTGTGTAAAGATCTACGATCGCCAATGACAATCGTTACGACGTATGATAACGTTGATAGCATAATACTTTGTTTTAATTCTCATCTTGAGTTCAAACGTAAAGAAAACTTCACTAACTCAATAAAAACTCAATCTGTCTTGCGAGTCGAGGGTCGTGGGTTCGCATCCGGAGCGCGCCGTTCTGTTCACGAATACATTTTTTTTAAAGAGACCTCAAAGATTGTTGACGGATATACAGAGTTTATGCTGTGTGCCATACTCTCGGCAGGTGGTGTGCCATTTATGCGGAGAGGACGAGCCATAGGGGTAAAACCCGATGTAATAAATGAAGTCAAACTCAATCATAAAGAAAACTTCACTAACTTAGTACAAACAAATGCTAGTCTAAGATACAAGAGAGAACATGCATCTTGAACGTGTCTGATTCGTATTACCACAGAAGCTGCAGGAATTAACTGGATACAATAGTTGTAAAATGAAAAAAATAGGAAAATCACATTCTTTCCAAAATTTATGCCGTGCAAAGTGGGGTGGCCGAAAAGTTTGGGAAATCTATGCTATAGATAGATAAATATAAATATATAAATAATCTATAGCATAGATTTCCAAACTTTTCGGCCTACTGCCCACTTTGCACGGCATAAACTTTGTAACGCCCTCCTCCCATTATAACAGTTTGCCGCCCCCATCCCCAACATATATATATATATATATATATATATACATGCTATATTTTCACTTTGACATAGAAAATTGATATATACTGTATATTTCTGTCATACGTTGTCAATTTTCAAATGCTTTTATATAAAGGAAATAGACAATTGATGAAAAAATGGACAGTGTAAGATGGGCAAAAGACAAAATTAAAATTCAAACTTTTGATGATTATTCAATCGCAAAATCACGGAAAAAACTCTCCCTTAAATGCTTCTGAACCCACTATCGCTTCCCTGGAAGGCTTCAGCGCCCACTGGGTGGCGATACCGCCTACTTTGGGAACCAATGATCTATAGTGATGGATGGGGAGGAACAAGTAAGAGATCGTTGTCTTGGCTGGTGCACAAAAGAATGTTTACTTAAACCGTTGCTTGGCTGTTATTATGTGTTTCAGGAGGGATCACATTCACAAGAGATGTCTATATGCCAATGTGTAAAACGATATATCAATGAGCTGCTTACTATATGCCAACGTGTGAAACGGAAACGATATATCAATGAGCTGCTGACTCTATATGCCAACGTGTAAAACGATATATCAATGAGCTGCTGACTCTATATGCCAACGTGTAAAACGATATATCAATGAGCTGCTGACTCTATATGCCAACGTGTAAAACGATATATCAATGAGCTGCTGAAAGCATCAGATTAGATGAAGTGATATCTTTACATCTAAGGTCGACTGTAAAATATTTTAAACACTCTTTGGGAAAGTGGTTAAGCTGTTTACCTTGCGTTATGAGCGTCGTGAGTTTGAATGCGGACCTCGTCGCTCTTTTCACGAGTTTTTGTTCCAGTGATCCCTTAGGATTCTCTTCGGGGTTCTCACGTGGAGCAAAGAATAGTAATACTGCAACCTACAAGGTATGTCGTAAGAGGCGACTCAGGTAGGGACCTAGAGAAGCTACCCTAGTAAATAAAATGAGTCGCAGAAATCGGACGAGTTGGCTTACTTGTATGCGCATAACTGGCGCAACGTACAATCGATCTTAGACTCGGATCACATACAAATCACAAAGAGTGGTTAACAAGTGGTCGATGTGGAGCGTTCGAAGAAGAAGAAGCTAGAGCTACTGAGCTCGTGCTTTGTGACTTGTCATATTTGTGGATAGTAACCAGACCATATGTGGAAATCCTGTGCAATAAAGTCCATCCTTCACCTTAGATTCCTTTATCGTATTGTAAACATTTCCTGTCTTGTACTACAGTAACACATTCTGCTAATAATCTTCTTTGTTAACTAGATAACACAGCATAAATACACTCGCATCAGATTAGTTTTCTTTCTGTTCTAGTCACTTTTGAAGTGAAACGTCGTAGAAGCTTACGGAAATAAATGGATATTAAACAAGTATTAATGGCCTCCGGGAGAAAAACAATTAACTAAATACAGAATTTGAAGCCCAACCTTACTTCTTACGGCACCCATTGCCTAGCCCTACAAACCAGCGTTTTTCAGAACACTTTCGAGTTATCTTTCGAATCTGACCTGATTCGTCTGTGTTCTGTAGTCGACGCTGTTTATAAAAGACATGACAAAGTAACGATCTTTTTATTTGGAGAGTCATCTGGTTGTGCTCTGAAAGTCGCTCGTCTGGAGGGCTACGCAATAGTTGCGGTAAGAAATTTGGTTGTGGTTCGAATCCTATATTTGATTTTAAAAAGTTTCCGGAGGCCCTTAATATTTGTTTACTGTTCTTTTATTTATTATTTTTGTTTTGTATTTCGTAAAACTACAGTATTTTGTTTTTGTATTTCGTAAAACTACAGTATTTTGTTTTTGTATTTCGTAAAACTACAGTACTTTGTTTTTACGTGTTTCACCATTGCTACATAGTTTTACTGCAACCTTCACTTATATCGTTAATACTGTTTGCCATTGCTACATAGTTTTACTGCAACCTTCACTTATATCGATAATACTGTTTACCATTGCTACATAGTTTTACTGCAACCTTCACTTATATCGATAATACTGTTTGCCATTGCTACATAGTTTTCCTGCAACCTTCACTTATATCGATAATGCTGTTTGCCATTGCTACATAGTTTTCCTGCAACCTTCACTTATATCGATAATACTGTTTAACATTGCTACATAGTTTTACTGCAACCTTCACTTATATCGATAATACTGTTCACCATTGCAACATAGTTTTACTGCTGTCTTTCCTTATATATTGTAATTTACCATATTCACTGGCTCCGGGTGCTACCCCTGGGTTTCTTATAACCCATTATTCACAGTAGCTTTAGTACACATTTTCAGACTAAATGTGCTGCATGAGTATTTGTGAGCCAATGTTGCCTATACATCTGCCTCTTGACTTTCTTCGTGCTCTCTGATGAGATATGCTATTGTTGTAGACGCAATGTGGTAGTTGATTTGATTCTCATGTAGTGAATAAATTAGTGATGTCTTTAATGATGTACGATAAGCGTCATAATGGATTCTCATGTAGTGAATAAATTAGTGATGTCTTTAACGATGTACGATAAGCGTCATAATGGATTCTCATGTAGTGAATAAATTAGTGATGTCTTTAATGATGTACGATAAGCGTCATAATGGATTCTCATGTAGTGAATAAATTAGTGATGTCTTTAATGATGTACGATAAGCGTCATAATGGATTCTCATGTAGTGAATAAATTAGTGATGTCTTTAATGATGTACGATAAGCGTCATAATGGATTCTCATGTAGTGAATAAATTAGTGATGTCTTTAATGATGTACGATAAGCGTCATAATGGATTCTCATGTAGTGAATAAATTAGTGATGTCTTTAACGATGTACGATAAGCATCATAATGGATTCTCATGTAGTGAATAAATTAGTGATGTCTTTAACGATGTACGATAAGTGTCATAATGGATTCTCATGTAGTGAATAAATTAGTGATGTCTTTAACGATGTACGATAAGCGTCATAATGGATTCTCATGTAGTGAATTAATTAGTGATGTCTTTAACGATGTACGATAAGTGTCATAATGGATTCTCATGTAGTGAATAAATTAGTGATGTCTTTAACGATGTACGATACGCGTCATAATGGATTCTCATGTAGTGAATAAATTAGTGATGTCTTTAACGATGTGCTATAAGCGTCATAATGGATTCTCATGTAGTGAATAAATTAGTGATGTCTTTAACGATATACGATAAGTGTCATATTTTACAAACTGTAATGATGTCCATTTCCTTCTCTTCTTTTCTCTAATTGTATTTTGTCTCACAGCGTCAGGATCAGAAAAGATTTATAGAAAGGGAACTTGTGTGAACTTCCTATATGGTCTCTTTCACTGACTTATTTTGTTTGTTTAGTAGGGGATTAAAGTCTCTTTAAGCCGAGGCACGCTATTTTCAACCTAAGGCGAACCTTTATTGGTTATATCAGAGCGTGTAGGCCAACAAACATGAAAAATAAGAATGAATTTTTTTTTTTTTTTCTGATGTCCACCTTTCACGCGGACGACCATTTGCTTTGCGTCCAATGTATCGGCCTTGCATTGCCCATTGAGGCGCACTGTCTGTTGGTAATCTGCTTATTTGGCCGAACCATTCAATTTGTTGTTTCTTGATGAAGTTCTGCCACACATATATATATATATTTAGTTTATATATATTATAGTTTATATTGATGGTTAGTGACACCAGGAAAATATAATATAAATTCATTGATGATTATTTTCCATATATAGTCTGTTGTGCGTGTGTAGAGCCGCAGTAGTGTAGTTGTTAGTGAACTCACGCAGTAGCGTAGTTGTTAGTGATCTCACGCAGTAGCGTAGTTGTTAGTGAACTCACGCAGTAGCGTAGTTGTTAGTGAACTCACTCGCTTCTTAGGGTAGTGGTCTGGGTTCAATTCCACGGTATGCGTGGAATATTTCTCCGACCGAACCTGCTCTCAGGTCGACCCAGCCTCAATTGGGTACCAGGAAAAACACTGGAAAATAAAGGCGGCGTGCGTGATGTCGACCGTTCATCGTATCAATGAAAAATGCGGGCCTAACAACGTATTACCCAATATGCCTAGCGGTATATTTATCTATGCTTTTATTTACGAGGTATAACTATTTATGAAGCGCACACTAGGGCTCGTTCTAGAAATCTCTTCGTATCCTGACGCTGTGATAGAAACCAGGATTGGAGAAAAGAACCTCGAGGTATGAAAAAGAAGGGTTCATTTCCTTTATATATATATATTTGTGTGTGTGTGTGTGTGTACGTACGCATACTTTATATATATATATATATTTGTGTGTGTGTGTGTGTGTACGTACGCATACTTTATATAAATATTTCAATATTGGTGCTGCAGCATAGCCGGTTAGGTGGCGTCTGTGGCTTAGGGGATAGTGACTCGGTCTTTTAACCCCGACGTTCTGAGTTCGAATCACGCTGTGGACAGTTTTGGTTGCAAATTGTTCCGTGCGGAATTTTACAAAAAAGAACGATGACACCACCCGTTCAGAAAGGCAAACTACTGAACGTAATAATGCCTAGAAAAATCACAAACAGCGTTAAAAGCTGGGGTTGATTCGCAAAGTCCTGTAAAGGATATGCAATTAACTTTTGAAGCATAGCGTTTATCTTGCTTGATGTTATCTATTTATGTTGATGGTTGGTGAAATCAAGCAAAATATAATTAAAGTTAATATTAACAATGCTTTGATAATTATTTTCCAGCCTCCATGTATGACGCCACTGGGACTTGAGTATGGTATAACGGATCACCAACTGACCTTTGACCTTGCAGTGTCAAGTGGTGAAGCCGACAGTATAAAAATGAACGGACCAAAATCCTGGATACCTCTAAATATTATTGGAAGTTTTGTGGAGGTAATCTTTCTGAATAGAAATAATACACAAAAGTAATTCTTTATTCTTTATTTTGTTGTCACACAGCTGCCAATCTGTAGCCTGGTGTTGTGGTCTTTTGTATTTTTCTTTCGCTGATAGCACAGTACAAAACCTAAAAAGAGAACTTGTTCAGCTTTCAGAAAAGACAGAAATTCACCTGCATTGGATTGAATCTCACTGTGGCATTGCAGACAATGGGAGTGCCGATATCTTAGCTAAGGAGGACAGTGCCAAGGAGCAAATTTACCAACCCGTCTTTTCAAGAGGTCAAAACTCTCATACAGAGAAAATCTGCAGTAGAATGGAAGACAAACACTGGATATGATTATGGAAAAGACTTCCTCAAAGAACAAAGCAGAACAGACCAGGTCATTATATTTCGACTACCTACCGGACACTGCAGACTCAACAAACACTTATATAGACTAGGAATAAATCAAACAACTCTCTGCCAGTGTCAGCATGCGGAAGAGACACCAGAGCATGTCCTGCAAGACTGCCCTTTCCTGGGTGAGCTGAGATCAACATGTGGCTACATCCAGTCGACCTGAAACTAAGCTTTTGGGAAACCTGACAGACCTGAAGCTGATTTCCCAGTTTGTGGTCCACAGTAAATTAAGCGCATGACCAGAGATCGATGAAGAAGAAGAAGAAGTATTTATCTTCTGTTTCTAGGATGGCTAGGGTGATGGACTTCTACATATTTTAACATGATTATATCTCACCCAGACACTCACCTTCATCTTTGTCCCAGGTCATGCTGGTGTGAAGAACAATAAGAGCGGATGCGCTGGCGGGCAATGCTACGATCGAGATGGGTCTTTTATGGACAAAAACAACATCATTAACGCTCTAACAGAAAACATACGCCCTGAAGATTTCAACGAAGAAGATAATGGGTATTCTTTATCTCGGTTGCGCAAGTTGTGCATACCGATAGGTGCGACAAGACGGGAAAACTACTAGAGAAAGCCCAGTACATACACCAATCAACACAGAACGGAAGTTGTTAGCCTAAACACACTGAAATATATACTTGGGAGGAGATCGAAGCAATTATGGACTTGCCCGATGTGCGATGAAGATGATCCTCAATTGAACGATGAACGATCTATCCATTATTATCTTGTACTTCCTCTCAGCTTTCGTTCCTAGTTCTGCTGTAAAATTCTTTATAAACAGTGTGGTCTGGTTGCAGTCTTACTAGGTAATCAAACTATTTCATTTTCTTGTTCACTGTAATTTAGGCATGTTCTTGTTTAAACATTATATATGGTACATAATTCTCTCATGTCTCTAAGTTATTTATATTTTAAAACAATTTTTCGATATTTTCCTATTCTCAGTTTTATAAATAAGATGAAGGTGTAACATTAGGAGGATGCAGGCTGGTAGAGTAACAAAATACGTCCACTATAGGGAACTGCAGACGGATAGGAGATCTTAGGGGCCGTTCTCTACGTCAGCGTGAGGGTGTGTGCAAGAGAGACACATCAGGAAAGAAGACGAGGGGAAGATCACAAAGAATATTGTTAGATGTCGTAGCAGAATCCATTATAACATGGCGTGACAAAAACAGAAAACAGCGACACTTGGCATCAAGCCAGAAACAGTGTGACGACAAAAGAAGAAGAAGAAGAAGATATGCAGGGAAGTATCTTGAAAGATGTATTTAATAATAATTAGTAGATCTGTTTCTTCTTCCTCTGTGGACATGCTCCGAAGTTATCTTATATATATATATATATATATGTATGTGTGTGTGTGTGTGTGTGCAGTGGCGGCACTTCATTAAGGACCCGTGGGGGCTGGGTCCCACCAAAAATAACGTGTAACGTGTATTTATTTTTAAAATCAATTATTTATTCGTAATTATTACGTTTAACGTGATAATGATTAGCTGTGAAAGTTGAATATATAACGCAAAAAAAAACATGTACGGTCTGAAATTCAGCGCCTTTTCTCTCTACTTAGTGTATTTCATGCATTTCCAGCGCACCATTTTCCAGGACTAGTAGAAATGTGGTATATTTAGACCGTCTATTAACATAGCGAACTCTGACTTCTCTCTCGACTGGTTATTTAGCACAAACAAATATGTGATTTTCCTTCATTCAGTAGGAAATTCCTACGCAGCCAAGCCAGTGCACAGTTAAACAGTGTTATTGAGCTAAAAATTAGTCCAGATGCGCAAATAATATATATATATATATAGCAATAATATAAAGTAACATAAATAACTAACTAATCATCATAAAATAGTTTAAGATAATCGCCCGTTCCATCAATATACATCTGTATACGACAATGTACGTTTAGACAAGTTGACGAGTTGGGACCTACTTTATGAAGTGATGAACTCTTTTATAAGTACTGCCATTGCTTGGTGAGTTCAGTTTTGAATCTTAGTTATATACTTGATCATTCTACTAAAGAAGGATAACTTCCTGGAATAGACAAATAATAGTAAATACTAAAATATAACCTAACCTAAAACCATGAGTTTTCCGAAAATTTGTATCTGGCCCTACCAACAAAAATGATCACAAGCCGCCACTGAATGTGTGCATGCGTTTACATTGCAGATAAACATATCCGAAGCAGTTTTATTAAGTGCCATTCAGATACAAGGGGATACTCGTTTGACAGGACAAATCTCTAGCTGGTTACTAGATACATCTCTGGACTGTGAGAACTACCGAACAGAGGTATTGTTAAGCCTTGTTGTCTTGTAGAGATATTTGTTATTTTACTTCTCACTTTATGTATGTGTCATTTTGATCGTAGACGTTCAGATTAATAATAAAAAAACTGCAACAGTGTTTAAATAGAAAATAAACTAAAAAGATATACAATTCATCGCGATGTATCTGCCGTTTCTAGTCACTTCTTCTGACACAAGGCTTTGTACATAAATATATCCATGATGAACCGGAATCCACAAGGCTTTGTGCATAAATATATCCACGATGAACCGGAATCCAGTCTCCTGAATAGACATTTTAAAACTGTCCAGCTTACAATGAGACCGGCAACAGATCTGGTCAGATAAAGCAGGGCGGAGGAGGAAGTTATATGACTACCATGAAGATCAGGAAAAGAAAATGAACTTCACTATATCAACATGTCTGAAAATCTAGCATGATAAACAAATATATAGATATGGGAACGATGATGTATTTTGTAGTTTTACAGACGATCATAGACTATATCAAGAAATGGAATCTGAAAGAAGTGATATACCAACTCTAATTACTCAGACATCCAGGTATTGGTATCGATTTCTAACCACAATTGATCTATAATATTTTCCATCTTACAATCTGCTATCAGTACCAAACATGGTCCATGACAAAGAAAATAGGAGATACATATCGCAACATTTGAGATGAGATGTTTGAGAAACGACATTAATGTCATCAGAAATGAACTTGTGAAAGAAACTGTTTAAGAACATTCGTCTGTGTTACAAGGCGGGCAAGAGTAAGACATTAGAATATTAGAAATACCATTAGAATGAAACCTGCATCCAAAAATTGAAAGACACAAAAATAATATGATTCGGTTATCTAATGAAAACACATCTACTAAATTCATACGCCTATATCAACCGATAACCCGGTCCTTAATGTACGAGAAAGACTAACAACCCGATGGATAGATAACATCACATAGATCCTACGACAACATGGACTAACAACTGCAGATGCAACACACCTAAACCAGGATAGAAAACTACAACTCCCCACGTCGCTTCACGTACGATGTGAACATGATAAGATAAGATAATATTATTAGAAGAAAATTAAATATGATGACATAAGAAGTATTGTAAGAACAAAATCGATCATCAAGCACATAGGAGGACATACCTGTTGCAGAAAGCCCAAGTGAGATGGACATGTCACTTTGCTCGGATGCTTGATAAAAGCAGCGCAAAACCATTGATGTATGGTTAGTTTGAAGGTGGCAGACGACCATTTGGTAGACAGATAAAACGCTTCAAAGACACTATTAAAGTGTCTCTAAAATTCTTCGATGCAGACACCACGTGCTGGGAATCTCTCGCGCAAGATCGCAAAATGTGGCGCTGTAACAACACAGGAAGAACTCGCATAGCTGAGAATCGTCGCACTGTTAAGGCGCAGAGATAAGCGAGCTGCAGAAAAAGACAGAACACACAACACCCACATGTCTAACCTTGATCATGTATTCGATGTTTTGTGTTCGATGATTTAACTTTAGTCACCTCCACATACACCAGAGAGGTGCAGCAACACACGTCTGAGACTTTTGTCATCATCGCTTCCGATAGACGACTAATTTATTAGTAGAAAAACAGACAGAACAATAATTTGACTGAACAACGTATCACAGTCAGTTAACTTTACGTACAGTCAATATCATCATACCTAACATACAAGCAGGAAGAAAACATAGAAGCAGAAGGAAAAATAATATCACATATATATACTAAAACCGCAAGGATTCACAATAACAATTGCAACACATTTAAACGTTTTCCTTCAACTATTAATGAAAAATGTTGACCAAAGGAGAGATTTATTCATTAAAACACAAACAATTCTTGAATCTTTGTCATTTATTCTTTTTAACTTACTTGAAACAATCCAACGTCAAACATCTGAAGAAAGAGAACCAACTGTTCCCTGGTCAGGTCACTTTGAGATCACTTTGGTCAGAAAAAAACAGCACAACAGATATGTGGGTAGCTCATCAATCAAACTCGAACTGATATGGTCAGTCGCTGGACGCTGTTGGAGAAATTACGAAGAGGATCGGAGCATCTATGGATATGTCCAGAGTGCAGTGAACATATTCCAAACTGAAACTGAAACCTTTACATCATTCGGTGAGACCTTCGACGTCGCCTCCATACATGTGCTACGTGATACAAACGAGTACTGTATGGTTTTCTAAAATCAGATGTATTATTTCGGATGTTTATAAGAATCATGTAGTCTTTTCACGTTACCTACACCATCATTTGAAAACGTTATAATAATGCTTAAGTAAAACGGTGAAACTGGCAAGAAACTTTGAGACAGTTTCGACCGGCGTCTACTTGATATACACAAACGCATACTGTGACTCTGACCGAATGGATTAGAGCGCGGGCTCCAATTAGGAGATCCGGGTTCAATCCGGTAAAGTAAATGAGTTTTTTTCTGTCAGAGGCATAAAGAAGAAATACTAACCTAAACAGTTTCACGGGGACTGCAATATCCATGCGGCTATTAGATTCCACGGGCTCATGATCACCTGTCCTATACCGCCCTGAGAAGCGGTATTAAAGGTAAGCACACGGAGTTTATTTATCAAGAACCCCAGAGAAAGCAACGGAAGTAACGAATATGATCAACAAATAAACAGGTACAGGTATTAAGAGCTTCCGAAAAACAAATAGACAAACACAGGACTCGAACCACTTACCCTAGTCCTTACGACACCAATCGCCTAGCCTAGCAATACGAGCGCTTTTACGAACACAACCAATGAGCCATTAACGACAGTTTGTACTGTGCCTCATGTAGCCACTCACGTTAATGGTACCGACCATCTTGGAGCTAGTATCATTAAGAGAACAGTCATCCAATAGTTTTTCTCATTTGATGGGAGTACATTTTCTCTTTAAAATCGTTTGATATCTTTTTTTAAAATGTTACCTTGCTATCTCTTGAGCTAGCACATTACATTCATATACATACACACAGATGTATTTGTTTCCTTTTTCGATATTTTCATATGTATTTCGTATTTCGTTTATAGTCACTTGTTTTCATTATCTAGAACAGTTAGAAATCCACTCATTGTTTTCATTGTGCCGTGCTCATACTTCTTCTTCTTCTTTCTACGCTTCATATCGACCACTTGTTAACCACTCTGTATGATTTGTATGTGATCCGAGCCTAAAGCGATTTACACTGTGCCAGGTATGCGCCTACATGTATGCGCCTACACATATTCGATTTCTGCGATACTTTTTATTTATTAGGATAGCTTCCCTAGGTCCTACATCAGTCGCCTCTTACGACATGCATTGTAGGTCGCAGTTTTATTACTCTTTGCTTCCTTTGTGGGCCCGGAACAACACTGGCGGTGCTCATTTAAGATGTCGTATTGTATACTGAGTTTCCGTGTGTAATTTTCTTGATAAAGACCTTTTGATCGAAACGTTACTGTCTTTGTTTTTTTCCTTTGTAAAACGGCTTTATTTGCTTGTTTCTCTTATTTCTTCTCTGGGAAAAGACAACTAATTTATAACTAACATTTTTACTTCAGTTTGTTAATTATTTCTTTATATATTTAGAACTACTCTATAGACATTTTGAGTCCAGTGCATACACAGACTGTCTATATGAAGAGCTTGGAGTTTGTAACCTGTATTCGTCTTAGGCCCACACATTTTAAAGGAAAGACACCTGCACTTAGATTAGGACTCCTGGGCTGTGGTAAGAACTACAAATGCATATATACATTATTTGTTGGTTATCTTTGTTCAACTGTTATACAATTTGAGATTATATCTATATTTCTAGTCTTATAATCGTGATCATCACAATAACATTATCACCACGACCATCTTCATCGATATTATCATCTGTTAACATCATTGTCGTCATCATTAAAGTATCACCACTACCATTACAACAACAGCCATCATTATTATCATCAAACCACCACCACAACAATACTCACCATCAACATCATAACAAATATCATAATTATTATCATTACCAACATCGTGAGAAGAAACATCATCATCATTTTAATCTTCATCATAATCACCATCATCATAGTCGTCACAGATCCCGGATGTGCTAGTTACCTACCACCAAAAGAAAAGGATGATTAAATCAATGAGAAAGCCACCAATACAAACACAAGACGACTATTATATTATGAGCAGATTAGAACAAGTTGTCATTCTGTGCCACAGAACAGGACACAATCGACTCCACAGCCACATGTATACCAAATTCAAGGTTGGCAATTCAGCCCTGTGTAACCTACATGTGGACAGGCACATCAGACTGCAGAGCACATACTTCAAGACTGCCCGAATATGATATACTGAGGCAACCTCACTGGCCTAACGAAACAACACTCGACAGAAAACTATACGGACCTCTGTGTGAGCTACAAAAGACAGTGAAGTTTATACAGGAGACAACATTGAATATATAGACAATATTTCAAGCGAACGAAAGGAGGGAGGACAGTTGTCATCATCATACTCATCGTCATCATTATCATCACCACCATCATCACATCATCATCTCAACGACAGCCATAACAACGACAAGCAGCATCGTCATTAATGTAAGTGCCACAACAAACATTATAACTATTGTCATTAACATATTACTGCCACCAAAATATCATCTTCATCGTCGTCATCACCACCATCATCTTCACTATCAAACGATGCAATATAAATGTGACTAAAAAACAAAACCTTTAACACAAGGTAAAACAGACTGGTTCCATCATAAACAAGTATCATATCATATATCTCGTACATATTACCCACATGTGCATGTAGACAGACAGCACAGACAGAAAAACAAATCCTGCAAGATTTTCACCTGATGAAACTACTGCGGAAAGAACACTGGTCAACAGAAACAAACATCTATGCAAAGTTGTTTGGAAGCATTGATGAACTAACAAACACAACAACGTACATCCAGAGAACCGAACTCAATGTGTAGATATTGAACAAAAGCGAAGAAGAAGAAGAAGAAGAGAACACAAGGTACACAAACCAGAATTGGTGTCCACTGTAAAGAAGACACACATGACCCAACAAAAATTGATAGTGACAAATTAATAGAGAAGCATGGTCAAATGTGGTCAGACTGACCAGAGCAAACTATAAATGTATCTAGAGTTGGCTGTACAGAAACGTCGTCCACGAGATTGTGCTGTCATGAATTAAGATTCTGCTTGAGTTCCACGCGCACGGAGACAGGTGATGTTGGGATATTCTACAGTTATCTGACTGACTCATTTATCATTCTTAAACATAATATAAGTCTATGATGTCAGTGGCAGAATGGTTTTCATCAATTTTATTTAATCAAAAGCCTGTTAGATTATCTTGCATTTCATCAATTTCCTGCTAAACTATTTTCTTTCATCAATATCTCACCATAACATGTCACATCAATTTCTCACTACCATTTTATTTGTTTCATTACTTTTTTTTAACTAAATATATTTTTAATTCATTATTTGTTGTTTTAAGTATTCTTATTCGCTATATATAATAACGTATTCCTTTTTTTGCTATTTCAACACATATTTATCTTCATGTTTATCCTTATCTCCTTCAGTATTTAGTAGTTTTTGTGTGTAACATGGCCAATGACAGCAGATAATGAACGGAAAATCATAACGACAGTGATGAGGTGTCTTAGAAGAGCTGCAGGTGTGACAATAAGAGACAAAATTAGAAATTAAGAAATCAGAAGAAGACTGGATGTGAAACCGGTCATGCAATTCATAAAAGAACAAGAGATTAAATGGTTTGGACACCTGACAAGAATGTCCTGGTATCGCCCACCACAGAGAGCCACACAGAAAAAGTAAAATGAGTACAAAGCAAGAGGAAGACCACGCAAAATATTGGGCGATGGCATCAAGAACATCCTTACGAAAATGAATATCAGCTTACAAAGTGGCTTAAAACAAGCACACACAAGATTACCACCCTCCCTCCCACCACACACACTACTACAAAGGCGTAAACGGTGGAAGAGAAGAACAATTTACCTTCGAGTCCTCAAGATTATTTTTATCACCTTCAGTTGTACAAGACACCAGCACGTGTGGTCGAAATGTCCACCCAACCACAGAAATATGGATGGTGGATGGAGGTCGGCAGCTGAACTTTGTCCACGAGATTGTACTGTCATGGATTAAGATTCTGCTTGAGTTTCACGCGCACGGAGACACAGGTGATGCCGGTATATTCTACAGTAGATCATGTGACCAGTGGAATTATTATGAGCCCTCAGATACAAGTGTGGTGAGTTTTGTTTGTTTGTTTGTTTGTTGTGCATTTCTGGCGAGTCATCGGCTACTAGTCCGGTGTCTTGCCTTCCATCCTTCTTCTTATTTTGTCGTCACACTGCTACCGGGTTGTTGTCCAGTGTCATCACACTGCTACCGGGTTGTTGTCCAGTGTCGTCACACTGTTACCGGGTTGTTGCCTAGTGTCGTCACACTGCTACCGGGTTGTTGCCCAGTGTCGTCACACTGCTACCGGGTTGTTGCCCAGAGTCGTCACACTGCTACCGGATTGTTGTCCAGTGTCATCACACTGCTACCGGATTGTTGTCCAGTGTCATCACACTGCTACCGGGTTGTTGCCCAGTGTCGTCACACTGTTA
The DNA here is from genome assembly GCA_020796225.1 of Arion vulgaris. Taxonomy (NCBI): domain Eukaryota; kingdom Metazoa; phylum Mollusca; class Gastropoda; order Stylommatophora; family Arionidae; genus Arion; species Arion vulgaris. The sequence goes on from CM036767.1 coordinate 29,475,281, forward strand.
CCGGGTTGTTGCCTAGTGTCGTCACACTGCTACCGGGTTGTTGTCCAGTGTCATCACACTGCTACCGGGTTGTTGCCCAATGTCGTCACACTGCTGCTGGGTTGTTGCCCAGTGTCGTCACACTGCAACCGGGTTGTTGCCCAGTGTCGTCACACTGTTACCGGGTTGTTGCCTAGTGTCGTCACACTGCTACCGGGTTGTTGCCCAGTGTCGTCACACTGCTACCGGGTTGTTGCCCAGTGTCGTCACACTGCTATCGGGTTGTTGCCCAGTGTCGTCACACTGCTGCCGGGTTGTTGCCTAGTGTCGTGGTTTTCTGTTTTTGTCTTGAGCTGTTCTGGTGGCTTAGGTGATCGTTATTTTTGCTCTTTGACAGGATTCTTCTATGCCATCTAACCATCTTTTCGTGGTCTTCCTCTCGCCTTCCTTCCTGATGTTCTGTTGTAGAAGACTTTGTATACTGTGGAGTTTGGGTGCATTTTTTAATAAGTGGCCAAAACACTTCATTCTTTGTTTCTCAATGTATTTCAAGCAAGGTTCTGTGCCAACGTTATTTCTTATGCTGATGTTGGTGACTGTCTTTTCTGGTATTGTTAGTAACTTTTCTCAGGCAGAGCATTTCACATGTAGTTATTTTTTGTGACTGTGTCTTCCATTACAGTGTAATTATTACAAGTCGTCGGCTACTAGTCCGGTGTCTTTCCTCTATATGTTTGTCTTTTCTCTCTGTGATTCTATAAACCTGTTCTCTATAAGTTCCTTTCTATCTGTCGTTCAATAAATCTGTTTTCCTTTCTATCTGTCGTTTTGTAAATCTGTTTTTCCTTTCTATCTATCGCTCAATAAATCTGTTTTCCTTTCTATCTGTCGTTTCGTAAATCTGTTTTTCCTTTCTATCTGTCGTTCTATAAATCTGTTTTTCCTTTCTATCTGTCGTTCTACAAATCTGTTTTCCCAATCTACCTGTCGTTATATAAATATGTTGTTCCTTTCTATCTGCCGTTCTATAAATATGTTTTTCCTTTCTATCTGCCGTTCTATAAATCTGTTTTTCCTTTACATATGTCGTTCTATAAATCTGTTCTTTTCAAGTTTTTTCCTTTCTCTCCGTGGTTTTATATATGCACCTGTTCCTTAAAAACAATTTAGCTGCTAAGGACGTGTATAGACGTTTTTTCCCATTCACTGCTAAAGACGTATTAATACGTCGGTTATTATATCTCCTCTGTGGCCTAAACACGTGTTAACACATTATACATTTCTACTGTCACTGCTATAGGCGTACATTCACGTTTGTGACCTAGAAACAAAGAGTAGCTATTTTCGGAAAGTTATTAGCAGCGAAAGGGTTAAAGCTTTTCCTTTCTCTTTGTCCTTCTATAAATCTGTTCTCTATAAGTTTTTCCCCTTTTCTGCCTGTTCTATAAATCCAAGTTTTTTCTTTCTCATAATACGTTCAAATCACTCAATGCTTGTTAAATAAAAAAAACAAAAAACACACAAAAACAAACATGTGACTGCTTTTTTATGATGTTTGTTAGCAAGTTGATTTTGTTTTAATTACCCGCTCTCATCATTTGAGTGTTTCACCATCAGAGACTGGTTATGATGATATACCATTGGGTGTTCAGAGACTAGTTATGATGATATACCATTGGGTGCTCAGAGACTGGTTATGATGATATACCATTGGGTGCTCAGAGACTGGTTATGATGATATACCACTGGGCGCTCAGAGACTGGTTATGATGATATACCACTGGGTGCTCAGAGACTGGTTATGATGATATACCATTGTGCGCTCAGAGACTGGTTATGATGATATACCATTGGGTGCTCAGAGACTGGTTATGATGATATACCATTGGGCGCTCAGAGACTAGTTATGATGATATACCATTGGGCGCTCAGAGACTGGTTATGATGATATACCATTGGGCGCACAGAGACTAGTTATGATGATATACCATTGGGTGCTCAGAGACTGGTTATGATGATATACCATTGGGCGCTCAGACACTGGTTATGATGATATACGATTGAGCGCGCAGAATCTGATTATGCTGATGGTGTTTTATAAACACAAAGTTTTCTTACATAAAAAATTTGCTCAGACTGAGCATCAACAGACTGTTCAATCACTTAAGTGAGCAATACAAGGCAACTAAGGAAGTATACAATACAATCCAAGGAAGTATGGACAGAGCTGATATCATCAATGCGGTAGGATCTCAATTATGTGACATGGGCACGTCTCAGACACTGGAACGAGTTCGAGAATTAGGCGTTATGTGTGGACATGCCAGACAGTGTCGTCTTCGTGGTAGAGAGAGAAGATATAGTAATCAACTTCTCATGGGTACGGTGAGCAAATGGACTTTGGGATGGCTGCTGCAGCGGAGGACAGAGCATGCATGGGAATGTCCAATGTGCCGTGACGTCGATCGCATAACATAACATAACATAACATACAAGGCAACAGAAAGAAGGAAGACAAAGGGGAAACTTTTTGAAGAACGATCTGCCCGTGTTATGACGAGACCCGAATAGGAAGCAAAGAGTAGTAACACCGCGATCTACAAAACATGTCGTTAGATGCGGCTGTGGTAGGGGGTATAAGGAAGCAAAGAGTAGTAACACCACGACCTACAAAACATGTCGTTAGATGCGGCTGAGGTAGGGGGTATAAGGAAGCAAAGAGTAGTAACACCACGATCTACAAAACATGTCGTCAGAGGCGGCTGAGGTAGGGAGTATAAGGAAGCAAAGAGTAGTAACACCACAATCTACAAAACATGTCGTCAGAGGCGGCTGAGGTAGGGGGTATAAGGAAGCAAAGAGTAATAACACCGCGACCTACAAAACGTGTCGTTAGATGCGGCTGAGGTAGGGGGTATAAGGAAGCAAAGAGTAATAACACCGCGACCTACAAAACGTGTCGTTAGATGCGGCTGAGGTAGGGGGTATAAGGAAGCTACTCTAGTAAATAAAAAGAATTGCATAAATCGGATGTGATGGCCTACTTTTAGGAGCATAACTGGCACAACGTACAATCGCTCTTAGACGCCGATCCCATATAAATCACAAAGAGTGGTTAACAAGTGGTCGATATGGAGCGTTCGAAGAAGAAGATTTTAACGATCACCAGAGATGACTCAAATCGGGGTCGGAAGAATTGCGAAAATAAGTGACTGCACATTGTTTACACTAGAACGCACCGATTTCTGTCGTATGCGCCATGTTTAGTGAAGAAAGAATATAAATAAAATAGCGGATGTTAGAAGGTGTAGGATAAAGACCAGACTATTATAAGTACGAAAGAAAGTACTAGATTATATAAAGAAAAAAAGCATGCCATTTTTTTCGCCACTATTATCAATCATATTTACCTTACAACGATCATACCTGTTCAGAAACAAGAGTTTCAAGACCAAAGATTTCTCAGCCAAACGATAGACCAAAGAAATATGGC